>CM059262.1:16680000-16901375 GCA_030347555.1 Lablab purpureus | reverse complement strand
TGATATCTCCAACCACCTTTAAAGATGAAGATGTTGGTGCTTGAAGAATGAAGATTTTGTCTTAGGATTAGAGAGTCTTAGGTTGTGTGGTAAGATGCATTTCAATCTATCTTGATCTTAGTCTTGAGTTTAAAATGTTTTGAAATGTTTTAAAAGGTTTTAAAATGATTTCAAAGGTTTAACTGCTTTTTAACTCGGTTAAAAATCTGATTTCAACTAGTTAAACGTGTTCTTCATTTTCAAAGCTTTGTATTTTGAAAATTTCAACTGACTGTTCGAAATTTAAACCAGCTTAAAATCCTGGTAGCTTTGTTTCGAGAAATTCAGTCTTCGGAATAGCTAGTTAAAACGAGATTTCAACCGATCGCTTTCAAGGTTCGAGAAAACAGTGCTCACCGGAAAATTGGTTTTTAATGAAAACAACCGACTAAAACGCGTTTCAACCGACTATTTCCTCGCAGATATCAGTTTTAACAGTTTTCTATATATATCTTGAAACTTAAAGAACTAAGTAACGAAACCTTTTCTAAAAGACCCATTGAGCAAGAACGTTCCCAATACACTCTAAAACATTTTGCTAATCACTCCAAGACGATCAAGATTCAATTGAGTGCGAATCAAATCAAGAAGTGCATGCTCTGTTTTTCTCGTTCTTGTCGGTGCTCGCTTTTCGTTCTCGCATTGAAGAACCCAGTGTTTATTCAATCTTTTGTGTGTGTTGGTTAGCCACGTGTTTGTATCTTAATCGGGGTGATTAAGAGATCTTGTAATAGGGTTTTACAGGTGTTTAGAAGTCTTGTAGGGTTCAAGACTTGGTGCAGCTTTCGGTTTCTGGTTTTGCATGTAGTGTTCATGTAAAACCGGTTTTTAGTGAATTGATTGAATTTGTTTGTTTAGGAAACCGGATGTAGCCTTTGTTGAAAGGTGAACCAAGATAAATCGCTGTGTTGTTCTTCTTCCCTTTAACTCTTTCCATTTGGTAATTGAAGTTTGAATTGAAATTGAATTTGGTATATGATCAATTGATTAAGAGCATTTCAAGAACCTATAAAACTGGTTTAAATCTTCAATTCGAATCTGGTTTTTCATAATTGGGCATTGGGTTTCGAAAATCTTTGAAAGTTTAATTCACCCCCCCTCTTAAACTCAGCCATTTATTCCAACAATTGGTATCAAGAGCTGGTTCTTGAAAAATATTCAAGTTTTCTGAAAAATTTCAAACATGGCTGAAGGAAAATTGCCTTTTGCAGAGGGTGCTTCTATAAACAAGCCACCTATGTTTTCTGGGGTAAACTATCCATTTTGGAAAGTGAGAATGAAGATTTTCATTGAATCAATTGATATAGGGATTTGGAATGCTATAGTCAATGGACCGTATATCCCTAAAGAAGAGAAACCATGGGAAAGTTTAAATGCTGATGAACAAAAGAAAGTGCAATATGATTGTAAAGCAAAGAACATCATTACATCTGCACTTAATCTTGATGAATTCTTTCGTGTTTCACAGTGTTCCAATGCTAAAGAGATGTGGGAAGTGTTGGAGGTTACTCATGAAGGAACAACTGATGTTAAAAGAGCAAGAAAGCATACTTTAATCCAAGAGTATGAGATGTTCAGAATGCTTCCTGGAGAAACTGTTTCAGATGTGCAAAAGAGGTTTACACACATTATAAACCATCCGATAGGCCTTGGAAAAGTGTTTGAGAAAGAGGAGCTGAACATCAAAGTGTCTGAAATGTTTGGATCGAAGTTGGCAACCCAAAGTTACAGCAATTTCTGAATCCAAGGACTTGTCAACAATGAGTGTTGCTGCACTTTTTGGAAAGCTAAGGGAACATGAGCTTGAGTTGAATAGACTTGCTGAACAAGAAGACAATGACAAGAAAAAGAAAGGGCTTGCCTTGAAGACTTTGGTTCACAAAGAGGAGAATAGTGAGGATGAAGGACATGGAGGAAGTGATGCAGAAAATCCGAACCTCTTAGTTAGAAAGTTCAACAAGTTCTTGAAATACAAGAACAAAGACTACAAGAACAAGAGGTATAATAAAAATCTGATTTAGCTTCTTCTAACTTTACTTGTTTTGGTTGTGGAAAACAGGGACATATTAAGGCTGAATGTCCTTCCTCACAAAACAAAGAGAGAAATGGAGAAAAGAAGCATGAAAGATCATTCAAAACCAAGAAGGCTTACATAGCATGGGATGAGAATGATATATCCTCTAGTGATTCTTCAAGTAATGATGAAAGAGCCAATCTTTGTCTTATGGTCGATTATGATACAGCAAGTAGTGTAAGTTCCTCCACTACTCAAAATGGTCTTCCTTATGATCACCGCTGCAAAATTTTCCTGGAATTGCATGAAGAGGCTAATAAGGTTGCTTGTTCTAACAATAGGCTTAAAGGTATGAACAATTGGCTAGAGAACAAGGTGAAAGAGCTAGAGAAAGAGCTGGAAAATTCAAAAACTGATTTTGAAAATCTAGAAATGATTTACAAGGTTTCAAGTTGCAATGATGAACATGTCTGGAAAAATCTGCACAAACTCGTGAACTTTAGAAAATCAAATTGAGTATTTGAACAAATCTCTAGCTAAATTCACCATGGGAAGAGCCAACTTGGACACACTTTTAGAATTTAAAAATTGTGTAACGAATAAAGCTGGACTTGGATTTAAAAATGGTTTTCAAAAGAAACAAAAGGCTTATAGAAATTTCTTTTCACATAGAAAACCGTCCAGCACTTCATCCATTACTTGCTTCTATTGTATGAACAAGGGACATACTTCAAAATCATGCAAAATCAGAAAATTTGGTGTTCCTAGTGGTCAATTTATTTGGAAGCCAAAATGTGGTAGAAAGGTTATTAACTTTGTTGGACCCAAATTGATGTGGGTACCAAATTCTCTCCATTGATTGTGTTTTGCAGGTGTTCTTGAAGGCCAAGGAATCATTGTGGTATCTTGACAGTGGCTGTTCAAGGCACATGTGTGGTGACAAAAGGAAGTTTGTCAAACTCACCTTGAAAAATGGAGGTTTTGTCACCTATGGAGATAATAATAAAGGGAAAATCCTTGGAAGTGGTGATGTTGGTAACATTTCTTCAATCCTCATTGAAAACGTGTTATATGTTGAAGGTTTGAAGCATAATCTTCTTAGTATTAGCCAGCTATGTGATAAAGGTTTCAGAATCACTTTTGAATCAAATCATTGCAAGATCCTTGAGAAAAATTCTGATAAAATCTACATGTTAGGCAAGAGAATTGAAAACATTTATATGCTTGATCTTGATCATATGTGTGCAACTAATTTTACATGTCTCATGTCTAAGGAAGATAGTTCATGGCTTTGGCATAGGAGAGCTGCACATATTAACATGAACCATTTGGAAAAACTGCTTTCAAAAGAACTTGTTCTAGGGTTACCTAAACTGAAATTTGAGAAAGATAAAATCTGTCATGCATGCCAAAAGGGTAAACAAACCAAAGTTTCTTTTAATCTGAAAAATTATGTGTCAACATCAAAACCTTTGGAACTGCTGCATATGGATTTGTTTGGTCCATCTAGAACAATGAGTATTGGTGGAAACTATTATGCTTTGGTTATTGTTGATGACTATTCTAGGTTTACTTGGACTTTGTTTTTGAAAAATAAAAGTGATGCATTTCATGCTTTTAAGAAACTTGCCAAGGTTTTACAAAATGAAAACAGTCTGCAGCATAAGTGCTCTTAGAAGTGATCATGGAGGGAATTTGAAAATGAAAAGTTCAATCATTTTTGTGAAAAATATGGGATTAAGCATAACTTTTCAGCACTCTAGGACTCCTCAACAAAATGGTGTTGTTGAGAGGAAAAATAGATCACTTGAGGAACTAGCTAGGACAATGCTTAATGAATCAAACATCCCTAAATATTTTTGGGCTGATGCAAGAATACTGCATGTTACATAATAAATAGGGTTTTGATAAGACCTATTTTGAAGAAAACCCCTTATGAATTGTACAAAGGGAGAAAACCCAACATAGCACATCTTAGAGTGTTTGGCTGCAAGTGTTTTGTTTTAAATAATGGCAAAGAAAAACTTGGCAAATTTGATGCTAAAGTCGATGATGCATTGTTTTTAGGCTATTCTTTACATAGCAAAGCATATAGGATCTTCAACAAGAGATTAGCTATCATTGAGGAATCAATACATGTTGTTTTTTATGAGACTAATGTGCAAAATGAAGGTGCAAAGTGAGTGGTGCAAGTGCAGGTGAAGAGAACTTAATTGAAGGTGTATCAACTGACATGTAGAAACCGAAAAAGTCTGCCGCAGTGGAATTTCACCGGTGAAAATCGAAAGAACCGATCGAAATCCTGGCACCGTAATTAAATTCTGCAAAAATGATCTACCTAAAGAATGGAGGGTGCCTCGCAATCTGTCCATTGGAAATGTGATAGGAGATGTTCAAAGAGGTGTTTCTACAAGAAGGTCTATGCATGATACATGTTTAATCGCTGCATTTGTTTCCCAAGTTGAACCTAAATGTGTTGATGATGCTTTATTGGATGAAAACTGGATTTTGGCAATGCAAGATGAACTCGAACCAATTTAAAAGGAATGAGGTTTGGGAACTAGTCCCTTGCACACCTAACATGAATATAATTGGCACAAAGTGGGTGTTTAAAAATAAAATGAATGATCAAGGAGTAATAACTAGAAACAAGGCTAGGCTTGTAGCTAAAGGGTATAACCAAGAGGAAGGAATAGATTATGAGGAAACATATGCTCCTCGTTGCTAGGTTAGAAGTCGTTAGGTTATTACTTGCTTTCTCATGCATGATTGGATTCAAACCGCATCAAATGGATGTGAAAAGTGCATTTTTGAATGGATATATAAATGAAGAAATCTATGTTTCACAACCATCTGGATTTGTTGATCACAAATTGCCTAACCATGTATATAAGCTCAAAAAGGCTCTTTATGGACTCAAGCAAGCTCCAAGACAATGGTATGAAAGGTTAAGTAACTTTCTTATCTCTCAAAACTTTGAAAGGGGCCAAGTTGATAAAACTTTGTTCATTAGAAAGTCTTTGGACAAGCATAATACTTGTGCAGGTTTATGTGGATGATATAATCTTTGGATCCACTAATGAGAAGCTTTGTGAAGAATTTGTTGCAGCTATGCAGGGGAGTTTGAGATGTCAATGATGGGTGATCTAAACTTCTTCTTAGGCTTACAAGTCAAGCAATTAGATCATGGAACATTCCTCAATCACCAAAATATTGCAAAGAGTCAATTAAAGAAATATGAGATGGACAACTGCAAAGAATCAAGCACACCCATGGCTACCAAAGCACTATCTTGATGCGGATGAAAGTGGTAAATCTTTTGATTCCACTAAGTATAGAGGTTTGATTGGTTCACTATTATATCTAACTGCTAGTAGGCCTGATATAATGTTTAGTGTATGCATGTGTGCTAGGTTTCAATCTAATCCCAAAGAATCACATTTTGCAATTGCCAAAAGAATTTTGAAATATCTAAAAGGAACTATTAATGTTGGTTTGTGGTATCCTAAAGGTGCTTCTTTTAATCTAGTGGGCTATTCGGATGCAGACTTTGTCTGGATGTAAACTTGATAGAAAAAGCACTAGTGGAACTTGTCATCTACTAGGAAGTAGTCTAGTATCATGGCATAGCAAAAAGCAAGCTAGTGTGGCTTTGTCTATCGTTGAAGCCGAGTATGTTGCAGCTGGGAGCCGTTGTGCTCAAACTCTTTGGTTAAAACAACAGCCTTTTTGATTATGGTTTGAAACTAGATCACATTCCTATTAGGTGTGACAATACAAGTGCTATCAACTTAACAAAAATCCTATTTTGCACTCTAGAACGAAACATATAGAAATAAGGCACCATTTCATTAGGGATCATGTTCAAAAGGGGATTGCATAATTGAATTTGTTGACTCTAATAACCAACTTGTCGATATATTTACCAAACCACTCCCAAAAGATAGGTTTTTCCAATTAAGAAATGAGTTGGGTGTCCTTGATGTTTCAAATGTAATGTAATTCCTGTATATGATTCATTTCTGCTATTAATCATGCTGTTTTTGTATGTTTGAATGCTTAATTCTGCATAATTTTGATTGATTACAGTTAGATTTGCATATTGGATGTTATAAGTGTAATCTGCAATGTTATTCAGGATTTTAGTTAGTTGTTTCGGCTTTTAATCGC
Organism: Lablab purpureus; assembly: GCA_030347555.1. Lineage (NCBI taxonomy): Eukaryota > Viridiplantae > Streptophyta > Magnoliopsida > Fabales > Fabaceae > Lablab > Lablab purpureus. The sequence goes on along the minus strand of CM059262.1, from coordinate 16,895,152 downwards.
TTGTTTCGCATAATTTGGGGTCTGCAGTGGATGTGCAGTAATATCTCGTCTCTGCTTTAGTCGAGCTAATCTGTCGATTCGCCGCTTAAAATCATTTATCTCGCATTAAATCGTGATCGGATTTCTGCTTTTAATCAACTGTTTTTCATAAATCAACTGACTGAAATTGCCTGTCACCATGCAAAGTTTAAAATTTGAGTGAATTTACTGTTAAACTGCATTGATTCACATTTAATTGGTGCATTTAAGTTGATTAATTGAGAATTGTGCATTTAAACATGATAGATAAAGCTGATTCAAAGAATCTTGACTGCTGTTTTGTCTTGTAGTGCCTTTGCTTTATTTTTTAGCTGGTTTCTCTCTCCAAATACGAATTTCATTCAACCAACTGAATTCTTTGGTCAAGACTGTGCCTGCTGCATATCTCTGTCCCATATATTCCAACTGAATGCAATTGATTCCCTCTTTGACTGAATAAAACATTAATTTGTTAAAAAATTTGAAAATTTGAAATGTTAAATACATGTGCTATGCATTGCTTCATTGTTATTCACATTGCCCGTGTAAAATCTGCATAATCCATTCTCTATACTCTGTTTCTCTGCACTTTATCTTTTCTGAAATGGCATCTTCAAGCAACCCAAGGAAGAGATCAAAAAGGTCGGGTCATCCAAAAATAAGGAACCGTAAATTCCAAGCAACTCATACTTATAGACATGGGTCTATAGAAGCTTGGTTCGAAGGTGATGAAGAGAGGATTGAGAAGTTTCAATCCCATATCAGTAGGGAAGGTCAGTAAACTCACCCAAAGTGCTCGGCTTTCAGTGGTCGGAAGATGAAGGACTCGACCGACATTATAGCCATGATTCAACATCGGATCTCGCAGAAATTTCTGGAATTAAATGGGTTCATATACCCAGATTTGGTGAAAGTATTTTACACAAATCTCAAACATGATGGATCTGTTTTAACTTCCAAAGTGAAAGGAACGTAAATGATCATAAACAATTTCGTTTGGAAAAGAGTAGGGGCTTCAAAACCGACGGCATTGTGGTTAGCGTGGGTTTGTGTGGTTCCTTGGAAGACTTTAACAAGGTGCGGACGTACAAAGAGTGTTTGAGGAATCCTCAAGGATCTGTTCGTGGATTTCAGGTTGGTGGACTTACCTTGACAAGCAAGGGTGCTTACATTTATCATCACATGGATAATCACTCCAAGGGAAGCAATCATGCTACATTGAATGAAGGTGATCTTCTTCTAATTTTTTGTTTGATGAAATCTGTGAGAATTAACTGGATTCATATCATCAAAGATCACATGATGAAGTCCAAAAGGTCGCCTGATTATCGTCTTCCATATGTCGTGATAATTTCCAAATTCCTTGAGTATTTTGGTGTGGACATTAGAGGTGAACGTAAAATCAGCATAGGGCGAACCCACCAGCTGGACAATGGCTTTCTCTTAAGTTTGGCTTTACCAAAAGCAATGGAGCTTGGTCTCGCTGCACGTGAAGCCGTCAATGCAGGGCCAAATGTCGCTGGAACTTCGCTAGTGCCGGAGCTGAAACCGATGAAGCTGGAAATTCGAATCCGGTGCGTAAGGCTACTCCATGATGGGAGATATTGTACCTTATGTTCCTCCAGTTGACCGTGGTCCTCCACTTTCATTGTTTGAACAAACAGTTTTACAAAGGTTTGATTCGATCCAATCTCATCAACAATATCATCACAACTACTGCATGAATAGGTTTGGGCGCATTGATCAAAGCATTGAAGATTTACATGCCCAACTTGCACAAATAAACATGGGTTCTTATGCTACTCCTGGTGATGATAGTGGAGAAGATAATGACTGATCTCTGCTGCTGAAGTTTCTGCTATGCGGTCATTGCTGTTGGTCATATGCTCTTGTACTGCATATTGTCTGTCTTGTTGCTGCTGTTGGAGCTCAAGCTGTTGCTGCTTGCTTTTTTCTTTTAAATTTTGTTTTGTTCATGTGCTGTTAGTTAGTTGTTGCTGCTGTTTCTAATTGGGTTATAATGCCCATGTATGTTGGACAATCTTATTCGCTGCATATGCTATGCTATTTCTCTCGTTGCTATTTGATGATTCCAAAGGGGGAGAAATTGATGAATGCATTTGAAGGCACATGAAGAGCAAGTGCAAGTGAAAGGGGGAGAATCTAGTGAAAGGGGGAGAATCTGAATCTGCTGCCGCTCGCTCTGCTTTCGCCGCTATTTTTCTGCTATATTATTTTTACCACACTCGCTCGCTATTTGTCGCTGTATTTTGTTTTGTGCAGGACTCTTACATTCTTCAAAGACAATGAATGCATCAAGTGGTTGTCATCATCAAATAAGGGGAGTTTGTTGGACTTGAAGACTTGGTTTCAAGTGGATTTGATATCTCCAACCACCTTTAAAGATGAAGATGTTGGTGCTTGAAGAATGAAGATTTTGTCTTAGGATTAGAGAGTCTTAGGTTGTGTGGTAAGATGCATTTCAATCTATCTTGATCTTAGTCTTGGAGTTTAAAATGTTTTGAAATGTTTTAAAAAGGTTTTAAAATGATTTCAAAGGTTTAACTGCTTTTTAACCGGTTAAAAATCTGATTTCAACTAGTTAAACTGCTTCTTCATTTTCAAAGCTTTGTATTTTGAAAATTTCAGTGATCGTTTTGAAATTTAAACCAGCTTAAAATCCTGGTAGCTTTGTTTCAGAAATTCAGTTTTCTGAATAGCTAGTTAAAACGAGATTTCAACCGACTCGTTTTCAAGGTTCAAGAAAACAAGTGCTCACCGGAAAATTGGTTTTTAATGAAAACAACCGACTAAAACGCTGCTTTCAACCGACTATTTCCTGCAGATATCGCTTTAACAGCTTTCTATATATATCTTGAAACTTAAAGAACTAAGTAACGAAACCTTTTCTAAAAGACCCATTGAGCAAGAACGTTCCTAATACACTCTAAAACATTTTGCTAATCACTCCAAGACGATCAAGATTCAATTGAGTGCGAATCAAATCAAGAAGTGCATGCTCTGCTTTTTCGTTCTTGCTCGGTGCTCTGCTTTTCGCTTCGCATTGAAGAACTCCAGTGTTTATTCAATCTTTTGTGTGTGTTGGTTAGTCTGCGTGTTTGTATCTTAATCAGGGTGATTAAGAGATCTTGTAATAGGGTTTCACAGGTGTTTAGAAGTCTTGTAGGGTTCAAGACTTGGTGCAGCTTTCTGGTTTCGGTTTTGCATGTAGTGTTCATGTAAAAACTGGTTTTTAGTGAATTGATTGAATTTGTTTGTTTAGGAAACTGGATGTAGCCTTTGTTGAAAGGTGAACCAGTATAAATCTGCTGTGTTGTTCTTCTTCCCTTTAACTCTTTCCATTTGGTAATTGAAGTTTGAATTGAAATTGAATTTGGTATATGATCAATTGATTAAGAGCATTTCAAGAACCTATAAAAACTGGTTTAAATCTTCAATTCGAATCTGGTTTTTCATAATTGGGCATTGGGTTTCGAAAATCTTTGAAACTTTAATTCACCCCCCCTCTTAAACTCAGCCATTTATTCCAACACCAGTGAGCACCCTTTTTCTGGAACTTGAAATCAGTCAGTTGAAATCCCGTTTTAACTAGCTATTCCAGAAAACTGGAATTCCTGAACAAAGCTACCAGGATTTTAACTGGTTTAAATTTCGAAAACAGTCAGCTGAAATTTCCCAAATACAAAGCTTTGAAAAACGAAGAACAGATTAACAAGTTGAAATCAGATTTTTAACCAGTTAAAAATCAGTTAAACCTTTGAAATCATTTTAAAACCTTTTTAAAACATTTCAAAACATTTTAAACTCCAAGACTAAGACCAAGATAAATTGAAATGCATCTTACCACACAACCTAAGACTCTCTAATCCTAAGAAAAATTCTTCATTCTTCAAGCACCAACATCTTCATCATTAAAGGTGGTTGGAGACATCAAATCCACTTGAAACCAAGTCTTCAAGTCCAACAGTTTTTGCTTCTACATTCTCTCTTTCATCTAATGGCTGATCAAAGAAGGAGAAAGATGACCTCAAGAAGAAGAGGCAAAGCACCCATGACCTCCCAACAGTAAGAACATGAAGAAAGGCAACCCAATCTTGCTGGTTGGATTTCAGATGAAGATCTTCAAAGGGCTTACATAAATCACTAGAAAGAAGGAAGATTCTCACAACTAAATTTCTATCTTGTGATTTCTTTAGGTCTCACGGTTTTACATTTCAGGAAATGTTAGTTTCCAGTGGCCTAAAGACTTTTGTAGAGATGGAAGGTCCTTACTATCCGGACTTGGTAAGAGTTTTCTACCTTAATCTAACTTCTCGTACAGGTAGTCCAAGCACCAAGGTAAAAGTAGTACGAATTCATCTTGATGAAGACGTATGGCAAACAGTAACTGGTTTATCAACATAAGGAGGCATCAACATCACTTATGGTTTTGAAGGTTTAGCAAACTTGCAAAATTTAGAAAATTCTGCAAAGATCCCAACCTCCAAGTAGAGAGTCTCTACAAAGTTGGTAATGTTAAATTAAATGAAAGAATGCTTCATTATGTTATTGTTTTGATTCTTGCTGCTAGGGGAACAAATCATGCTCAACTAACCAAAGAAGATATTTTATTGATGTATGGCTTTTTCAATGGTGTTAGCATAGATTGGCCAGCTATTATTCTTGATAATATGTTTAAAGCCACAAGATTATCTACTTTTTCTTTACCCTACTCAGTGTTTATTTCTAAGATTTTAGAATACAAAGGAGTAGATCTCACAGGGGAAACAAAACAAATTTTTCTAAGCAACAACAAAGTAGGAAAAAGTGTTTTGCGTCACATGGGCCTCATTGAACAAGGTAACGTTTTTAGACAAAGAGGAGAAGAGGTGCCAATGGAAGAAGATGAAGACAATGACCAACAACCCCAACCAGGTTCCATGGAGGCAAACATCTACTCAAGGATGGACAACATTCTAAACCTCCAAATCTCACACTATGATGATCTTTGCTAAAGACTATCAAGATTGAATAGAAGAGTACATCATGTGGAAAGGAAACTGCAAATTGAAGATATATCTCCTGAAGAAGATAACACTGATTCTTCAAGGGGAAAACAACCAGCTGAAGATTTTGAAGATGAAGAAGAAGGGGATAGTGAAGACACCGAATAGGATGAAAATTCACTTGTCCCTTAGCTCAAATTTTTTTTAGCTGTTGTTTTTTATTTTCTCTCCATGTTTTTTTCTGTTTTTATTAAATGCTTCTTCTATGTAAATCTCATTTGCTATATCATCTTTTTGATCATGTTAAAAATAAAGGGGGAGAAAAATATATGTTGATTCATAATTTTCTAGAAAATATCCAAAATATCTTAAGCATTAAGAGTAAAGTTTATGGGGGAGAATAAGGAAATTATTTCAAAATAATTGATTAGAATATCTAAGAATATCTTAAACATTAAGAGCAAAGTTTAAGGGGGAGTTTAAAGAAATATTTCCATGCATTAAATTCTTTTCTGTGCATTAAAATCCTTGAAATTTAATTATTTGAAATTCAAATTCAAATTGCAAATTAAATGCTATAAGATTGCCTATATTATTTCCTTTCTGGACTAAAATTTATGATCGAGATATCCATACATTATTTTCTAAGTTTCTGTTTCAGGATATCAATCACAAGTCTTTAAGTTTCTTTTTATCATCATCAAAAAGGGAGAGATTGTTGACATATTTCAAGTACGAGCAAAAGGTTACTCAGAAAGCTTTGATGAAGTTTTTAGTCTCAATAAGTCATGAAGATTGGAGTTTTGATGATGAAGATATAAAGTTTTATTGCAACATTAAAGACTTGATTTTATCTCATAAAGGAAGGCTGCTTCATGTAAATTAAGGCAAGATATAAAGGAGAATAAATGATTTCAAGGAAGAAGATTGTTGAACATTCTCTCAAGTGTTGAAGATACAAGTTTAGAAGTTTCACTTTTGGGTGATGGATAAAAAGAGTAAGTCATAAATCCCATTCAAGATCATTTCAAACTTGAGAGCAAGTCATATTTTTCGCAAAAACCTTTTTCTACGCTTTTAATCGATTAGGAATCAAAATAGAATTGATGATATCACTTAAAATTTGAATTAAAAGTGTTTAACGAACAAAATAATCGATTAAGTGTTTTTGATAATCGATTATGTTGCTTCTGGGTTTCATATAATCGATTATGGCCTTAATCTAATAGAATATATCAGGAAAAATATGTTTTCCAGTTTTACTCTATATAATTGATTACACCTTTTATATAATCGATTAAATACGACAGTTTTGCGAATTCAATGTTCAATCAACCTAAGAATGGAAACTTTGACCTCATTTCAAATTATAAAATGAAAGGCAACGTCCTAGGTTAAACACATCTGATTAAAACACGAAAATACAGTGTTCTTGCACTAAAATTTTTCAAAACTGCTTTATTGCTCTCTCAAGGTTGATCTAAGTTCTTGGAAGTGGTGATTGCATTGTTCTTAAGCTTTCATATCCAGCACTCATCATGTGTTTTCTTTACTATTTATTGATCGCTGTAATTCATCCCTTGGATCTGTTCTAAAGGGAGGCGTGTTCGTCTCTTGTGTGTCAAGAGAGGTGGGCATCATCCTTAGTGTGTCTAAGGAGGTGTTTCTGTTTATCTATAATTGTTCTTACATTGTGTCACCGATTAGTGTTTGTAATTGTATTTAAAGATAGTGGGGTGATCATCACGTGTTTGTGGTGATTGAGAATTGGACGTAGGATTGGCTAAATCTGAACTAGTATAAATCTCTATGTTCTATCTCTCTTTCCCTATCTCTTTATTTTATTGTGGATCATATTAACAGTTGTTATTCAAATTGCTTTTATCAAAGGTTAAGGAAAATCCGAATCTTGATTTTAGAAGTATTATTTAAAATCTGGAAAATTATTTTAAAGAGGAAAAAGTTGTTTTAAAAATCCAATTCACCCCCCCTCTTGATTTTTACACTGTCATTATTTCTAACACAGTCATTGTAGCAGAAATGTTGAAATTGAATATTTGTTGCAAACATCTGAAATCGATCCAAAACTTTCAGATTCAGAATATTGAACACAAATCTTTCAGATTCAGAAAACTTTACCTTATTGTAACACCATTTTTGCAAACTCTATGAGAGTAAAGAAATGTTCAGAGACCAGTCGTTTTAGTAGAAATATTGAAATCGAATATTTGTTGCAGACATCTGAAATCAATCCAAAAAGATGAAAAAATTAGGCTTTCAAACAAAAAACCCTATAATAGTAGCGCACTAAAAAATGGTGGTTGCATGCGCGAAGTTGCTGTAGGGTTTCACAGTGCTTCTAGAACGCTTTTGGAAAGGTATGCGTTGTGGGAAAAAAAGTAGAGTTTCAGATGGAAGACAAATATGCTTTCAAACAAATAACTAAGTAAAAGTAGCTAAAGAAAAAATGGTGGTGGTGTGTGACGCTGTTTGAAGGTTTGGTGGTGCTTCTAGCATGCTTTTGGAAAGGTATCCACAGTTGCCAAAAAAATTAGGGTTTCATATGCAAGAAAAATAATGTCAGTAGTGAGAGAAAGAGTAAGGAGAAAAAATGAAGCAGAAAAATTAATGTATGGTTTGAGGAGTAAGTAATGGGAAAGAGAGAATTCAAGAGAAGAAATGAATGAAACATTTAAGTTTGTCATCACAAAGCGTGCATCACGTGTCAGCTGGACAATGTGCCATGTGATGCCAAAAATTTCCACTTAGTAAAGTATTAGAAATATTTAGTTTTGAATTATTTTGTGAAATTTTTAGGTGTTGACACATGTAAAAATTTACTTTTGTGATCCCCTGTTATATAATTTATTGATTCATATATATATATATATATATATTTGTATGAGTTTTTGCACTACTTTAATTAGTTTGTACTTTTTTAAGTTAGAAAGAGGGAAAGTGTCCAAGAGGGTTGAAGGTGAGACAAATAATAGAAAAGATTAAGAATGGGACAAGGACGTTGGCTTCATGGGATAGTTATGAAGAAATAAAAAGTATTAGCATGATCAAGCATGTTTCACATAGAAGGATCAATATTTAGTTTTAAATTTTTGTACATATGTCATTAAATCATGTTGTTGTTCATCAAGTTAACAGGTTCATAAGTGTCATCCCATAAAAATTTAGTTAACAAAACCATTTCTAAATTTCAAACAATCAAAATTCCAATCAAGTTTGGCGTCTTCATAACTCCTGGTCCATCTTTTGCATTATTGCGAGTGCCTCAGGTGCGGAGAAACAAACACAGAGCCATAAGAACTATTTCCATTTTTCATAGATCCATAAGTACACACGATTAACAAAAAAACTACACATGCAAATAAAACATACTTCTTAGAAAAAAGATAAGTAGATAAGTTGCTATTTTTGCTTATTACAACTATAAATTAGTATTTCCATTGACACATCTAAAACCACGCAGGAGAGTACCTAACATTTTACCACGCTCTCCAGTTCTAGCTATCACACAATTCCAATATTAGACTCAAATTCCCATGAATCCTAAAAGCATCTCCAAGACTCCAATATTAAAACTCATTTTCTTTTCTTACTACATTTTTCTTCGGATCCCTCAATGCCATATAAGATTTAAAAACTTTATCTATTTTTTATCCCTTCATCACCGAGTAGTGAGTGAATCTCGATGTTGACATATTTCAAGTGTAAGTGTTGATGAAGTTCTCTCAATAAGTCATGAAGATTAAAATTTTGATGATGAAGTTTTAAAGTTCTCTAACAACATTAAAGACTTGTGTCATCTCACAAAGAAAGGTTGCTTCATGGAATAAAAGGCAAGACATAAAGGAAATTAAATGCTTTCAAGAGAGAAGATTGATGAATATTTTCTCAAGAGCTGAAGTTTAAAGTTTAGAAGTTTCTGTTTTGAGTGAAGGATAAAAAGAGTAAGTCATAAATCCCATTCAAGACCATTTCAAACTTGAGAGCAAGTCGTTTTCTCGCAAAAACGTTTTTCTACGCTTTTAATCGATTAAGTTACAAAATCTAATCGATTATTTCACTTAAAATTTAAATCAAAAGAGTTTAACGAACAAAATAATCAATTAAGTGTTTTTCATAATCGATTATATTACTTCTGGGTTCATATAATCGATTATGGACTTAATCTAATCAATTATATCAGGCAAAATGTGTTTTCCAGTTTTTACTCTGATATAATAGATTATACCTTTTATATAATCGATTAAATACGACATTTTTGCGAATTCAGTGCTGAATCAACCTAAGAAAGGAAACTTTAGGCTGTTTTCAAATTATAAAATGATAGGCAACGTCTTAGGTTCAATACATCTGATCAAACATAATATTCAAAGTGTTCTTGCACTAAAGTTTTTGAAAACCGCTTTCTTGCTCTCTCAAGGTTGATCTAAGTTCTTGGAAGTGGTGATCATTGTGCTTAAGCTTTCAATCCAAGCACTCATCAGGTGTTTTCTTTACTGTTTTACTGAATTAGTGTAATTCATCCCTTGGATCTATTCTAAGGGAGGTGTGTTCATCTCTTGTGTGTCAAGAGAGGTGGGAATCATCCTCAGTGTGTCTAAGGAGGTGAGTTCATCCTTTGTGTGTCTAAGGAGGTGTTTCCGTTTATCTTTATTTGTTACTGCATGAATTGGTGTTTGTAATTTCAATTAAAGATAGTGGGGTGATCATCACGTGTTTGTGGTGATTGGGAACTGGACGTAGGATTGGCTAAATCTGAACCAGTATAAATCTCTATGTTCTTTCTCTCTTTCCCTATCTCTTTATTTTATTGTGGATCATATTAACAATTGCAATTCAAACTGCGCTTATCACAGGTTAAGGAAAATCCGAATCTTGTTTTTAGAACATTTATTTAAAATCTGGAAAATTATTTTAAAGGGAAAAAGTTTTCTAAAAATCCAATTCACCCCCCCTCTTGATTTTTATACTGTCGTTATTTCTAACACTCGATAGGATACTTCATGGCCTTAAAGATATTAAACATCACAGTCTCCTCCCCAATTCCATGGTCAAAGTGCCTGTGTGCACATCAATTTTTGTCTTTGCCGTCATCAAGAATGGTCTTCCAAGTATAAATGTTGACTTGTGCGAGGATCCTTCATCCTGCATGTCCATAATGTAGAAGTCAGTTGGAAAAATCAGTTGGTTCACCTTAACAAGTACATCCTCCAATATTCCCAATGGTCGAGTTGTACTCCTATTTGCCAATTGGATGATAACGTTAGTTGCCTTCAACTCCCCTAAGTGCAAGCTCTTGTAGAGGGTCGATGACATAACATTGATGGATGCTCCTAAGTCCAGTAGGGCATCTGCAATTGTGAGTTTACCAATAGTGCATGGGATAGTGAAAGTGCTTGGATCATCACACTTCTGGGGAAGGCTTCCTTGAGAAAGAGAGGATATGACCTGTGTTTGCTTTTTCCTCGACCTCTTTTGTAAGTGCACAATTCCTTCAAAAACTTGGAATACTTGGGTATTTGTTTGATGGCGTCCAATAAAGGCATATTGATTTCCACCTTCTTGAATGTGTTGAGAAACTCCTGATCTACTTCTTGTTTCTCTGAAGATGAAGAAGCTTTAGAAGGAAATGGAGGTGGAGTTTGTCGATTGTTGGTCGATCGTCCTCCAACTGTTGTGAAGTCGGTGAGCTTGGTTGATCTACTAGTGAAGGAGTACTAGTGGCTTCTGGGTCTTCTGTTCGGCCTGTACTTCTTTGCCACTTCTTAAAGTAATGGCACTCACATTCCCTTTTGGATTGATCACTGGTTGTGAAGGAAGTGTGTTGGACCCTTGTTGTCATATGGTATTCATCTCGGTAGACAACTGTCCAATCTGGGTTTACAAGTTATTGATAGTCGCATTCTGTGCTGCCATTTGTTGTGTTAATTGCTTCATCAAATCTGCCAAGGCTGTTTCGTTATTTCCATGATTCTGACTTGCCTGTTGTCTCATTGGAGGGGGCTGATATTTTTGTGGTGGCTGCTGGCACTGTTGTTGAAAGGCCTGGTTATTCTGTTGATATGAAGGTCTTTGTGGTGGATTCTGTGATGGACCATATCTCATATTTGGATGTTCTTGCCAACCAGGGTTATATGTAGCTGAGTATGGATCATACTGTTGATGTGGCTTGAATGAATTTGATGACCCAAACTACTGTTGTCTGGGATACATGCTAGCCACTGTCTCTATTGGATAGTTTGGCGTCTCTTGAAGTTGAGGACAAGCATCAGCGGGATGATCTACAGAAGTGCATATCTCGCATAAATGATGTTACAGTTGAGATGTGTGTTGGTTCATAGCCAACTGTCGTACCAAAGATGTTAGCTCAGACAATTTGTTCTCCAGCCTCTGATTGTCAACCTCTACTGTCGTGCTTGGTTTAATTGTATGGACTTGTCTGACAGACATTCGAGCACTATTGAACTATTGAGAATTTTCTGCCATATTTGAAATTAGTACACAAGCAACTGCAAGTGTTTTATCCATTACTGCACCTCCACTTGTTGCATCAATCATATTTCTTTCCATAGGCATCAATCCTTCATAGAAGTACTGTATCAATAATTGTTCATTGATTTGATGATTTGGGCAAGTGGCACATAGTCTGGTAAACCTCTCCCAGTATTCATACAAAGACTCATCTTGCAGTTGTCGAATTCCACTAATCTCCTTCTTGATTGCAGCTGTTCTTGAGGTTGGAAAGAATTTCTCCAAGAATCTTCTCTTCAAGTCGGCCCAAATAGTGATTGGCGTTAGCTGAAGGTATAACCAATCCTTTGCCGTGTCACATAATGAAAATGGGAAGGACTTCAGTTTGGCATAGTCTTCTGCAACACCAATTGGCTTCATCGTGGAGCATACTACATGGAATTCCCTCAAATGTTTGTTGGGATTTTTACCTGGCAATCCATGGAATTTGGGTAGGAGGTGAATTAATCCTGACTTCAATTCAAATCCAGTAGCTCCTTCCTCCAGTTGAGGAAGCTGGATACAAATTGGTTGTTGAGTTATCTCTTGTGCAGCAAGTGTTAAGTGGTAAAATTTAAATAAAAATTGGTATTTATTAGGCACTTAGCAACTAGAAATTCCTAAAAACAAGCAAAGATAATCTCTCCCGATGGAGAAAATTTTGTTTGTATTTGTATGCAGGAGTAGATATCAAAAATAGAAGAAAAAGCAAAAATCAAGGGAAGAAAGAGCAAAAGTTGAAAGGAATGGGAAACATAAAAGTCATGAGCAAAATTAGGTCAACAATTAGGCTAATTTCATTTAAGTGGGCCATTTTCACTAAAGTGGGCTATTTTCGCTTAACTTGGTTATTCTCACTTAAGCTAAAAATATCCTAATTTTCTCCTATATAAAGGACTCAAAAGCTCTTGTGTTGGCATTCCATCTTGGTGAATATCAAGACTGTTTAGAAAAGAGTGAGAAGGGGAAGGAAGATGTCTTGGATCAGCTGGAAAGAAGATTCAAGATTAATTTTTCATCCCCACATCCATCCGGGTATATAAGCTGCTTATAATCATGAGTGGTTAACTTTCCTTTGTATTGAGATTGAATGTAATTTATCAAACTCTTCTATTTTACTCTTGATTGATATATATGATGTCTTTTATTCAGTGTTAATGATTTAATTCTGTTCTTAATGCGGAGATGAATTGATCACTCATCTTTTGATTTATGATTTACGGTTATATTGGAAAATTGATCTTAAATCCGATTTGAATTAAATTATCTTATATGTTCGAATGCTAGGAATAGATTTAAATATATATGTTGGGTTTTGATAATGGTGAATACAGAACATGTAGAAACTTTTATTAAGATTTTTTTTTTAACACCAAAATAAAACTTACTTTTATTTATGAAAAAAAAATTAGATAACAAGAAAAACAAAGTAAAACATAAAAACACTGGGTTGCCTCCCAGGAGCGCTTGTTTAACGTCTTTTTAGTTCGACGCCTGTTCATTCAAATATCTTGATTGTGGTGAGTTTCTCCTTGTTGTCTTTTCTATTTCAGGATCAAACAACAATTGTTCTGTCGGAATTTTACCTCGCATAAAAATAAAAATAAACTAGAAAAAAAAATTAAATGCAACAAGAATAAAAATTATTAAAAAAAAAGAAATAACAAAATAAAATTAGGAATAAGAAGAAAAGAAAAATAATAGATCAAAATTAAACTGAAAAATATATAATAACTTATTAATAAAATAAATAAAAATCAAATCAAATAAAACTAAAAAAAAGAATAGAAATAAAACAGAAAACTAAAAATGAAGAGAAAATAAAAATAAAAATATACTAAATAAAAACTGAAAAAAATAAAAATAAAATAATAAAATTTAACATAAATAAATGATAATAAAATAAAAAAAGAGAAAAAATAATAATAAAAGATTAAAGATAAAAGATAAAAAAATAATAAAAACAAAAATAAACTTGAATCAAAACTGATAATAATAAAACTGAAAATAAAATAAAAACAAACTGAATGAGATAAAATAAGCAAATAATAAAATAGAATAAATTAAATAAATAACTGACAAATTGATAAATAAAGAATATAAAGAAAAAAAATTAACAGAAAAAATTAGAAAAATGATATAAAATTTTACAATAATAAAATAAATGAAATAAAATAAAAAATAAAAAATAAAATAATAAATTACAAAGTAATAAAAAGAATGATTAAAAAAAATAAACCGTAAACATATAATAATGAAGAAATCAAATTAAATAAAATAAAGTAATAAAAATAAATAAAATAAAAAAAACTGAATAATGATAAAATAAAATAATAACTTGCAAAGTAAAAGAATAACTAATAAAAGAAAATAAACCATAAACATAAAATAATGAAGAAATAAAATTAAATAAAATAAAATAAGAAAAAATAAAAAAAATAAAAAAAATAAAAAAAACTGAAAAATGATAAAATAAAATAAAAATTTGCAAAGTAAAAGAATAACTAATAAAAAATATAAACCGTAAGAAATAAAATTAAATAAAATAAAGTAATAAAAATAAATAAAAGATAAAAGATAAAAAAAACTGAAAAATGATAAAATAAAATAAAACAATAAAAATGACAACTAAAAAGAAAGAATAAAAACAAATAAGAATAATAACAGTGAGTAAAAATAAAGAATAACAATACTCAAAATAACCAATAAAATAAATTGAATGAGAAACAAAATTAAAATATAAGAATGAAAAAAAAATTCAAAAGCAAAATTAAAAATGATTATAATACTACTAAATATTTTGACACAAGTCCCCGACAACGGCGCCAAAAACTTGTTAAATGATTTTTAAAATTATATATTTTCAGCAAGTGTACTGAATCAATGTAGCATTTACAAGTGTCGTATCCACAAGGACTTGTGTAATATTTAAGAAGAATTATAATCTCTTTTGTAACTTAATTTTGAATAAGTAAAAGAAAATTTCTTTTATATTGTTTTTAATAATAAAATTAAAAAGCAAATAACAATAAAGCAATATTAAGATGATAAAAAGGTATTGAGATTGAATTTCATCTATCTCCCTCTTCTATAATCCTCTGATTATCAATATATTTAATCAATTATTTAGTGTTATTGAGGTTACCAAATTTCGTTCTAAACCAATCCCTTGATTTAAAATGTCTAAGAATTAAATTATAAAAATTGATTCCTCAAATTATCATAATAAAACTCTTGCTTTAAGTTCAAAACCAATTCAACATATATATTTAAATCTATTCCTAGCATTCAAACATATAAGATAATTTAATTCAAATCGGATTTAAGATCAATTTTCCAATATAACCGTAAATCATAAATCAAAAGATGAGTGATCAATTCATCTCCGCATTAAGAACAGAATTAAATCATTAACACTGAATAAAAGACATCATATATATCAATCAAGAGTAAAATAGAAGAGTTTGATAAATTACATCCAATCTCAATACAAAGGAAAGTTAACCACTCATGATTATGAGCAGCTTATATACCCGGATGGATGTGGGGATGAAAAATTAATCTTGAATCTTCTTTCCAGTTGATCCAAGACATCTTCCTTCCCCTTCTTGTTAGCATATTTCAAGACCAAGTGTTGATGAAGTTCTCCAGATATTTCATGAAGATTTAAAGTTTTGATGATGAAGATTTAAAGTGCTTTAATCAACATTAAAGACTTGTGTCATCTCATAAAGGAAGGTTGCTAGATGGAAAAGGAAAGGCATAAAGAGTGATTAAAGCTTTCAAGAGAGAAGATTGATGAAGATTTTCTCAAGAGCTGAAGTTTCTTGTTTAGTAGGTTCTGTTTTGGGTGATGGATGAAAAGAGTAAGTCATAAATCCCATTCAAGACCTTTCCAAACCTGAGAGCAAGTTGTTTTCTCGCAAAAACGTTTTTCTACGCTTTTAATCGATTATGATACGTAGTCTAATCAATTATTTCACTTAAAATTTGAATCAAAATTGTTTAACGATCTAATTAATCGATTAAGTGTTTTTGATAATCGATTATATTGATTCTGGGTTAATATAATCGATTATGGCCTTAATCTAATCGATTATATCAGGCAAAATGAGTTTTCCAATTTTTAACTCTGATATAATCGATTAAGCTTTTTAGATAATCGATTAAATAAGTCGTTTTTGCGAATTCAATGCTAAATCAACCTAAGAATGGAAACTTTGATGTATTTTCGAATTATAAAATGAAAAAGAATGTCTTAGGTTCAACACATCTAAAAACAACACAATATTAAAAGTGTTCTTGCACCTTAGTTTTTCAAAACCGCTTTCTTGCTCTCTCAAGGTTGATCAAAGTCTTTGGAAGTGGTGATCTTTATGCTTAAGCTTTCTATCCAGCACTATATCAGGTGTATTCTTTTTACTGTTTTTCTAAACTGGAAAATTCATCCCTTGGATCTGTTCTAAGGGAGGTGTGTTCATCTCCTGTGTGTCAAGAGAGGTGGGAATCATCCTCAGTGTGTCTGGGGAGGTGTTTCATCCTTAGTGTGTCTAAGGAGGTGTTTTCCTTTATCTTTATTTGTTATTGCATGAATCGGTGTTTGTAATTTCAATTAAAGATAGTGGGGTGATCATCACGTGTTATGGTGATTGGGAACTGGACGTAGGATTGGCTTAATCCGAACCAGTATAAATCTCTGTGTTCTTTCTCTTTCCCTATCTCTTTTTATTGTGGATCATATTAACAATTGCAATTCAAACTGCGCTAATCTAAGATTAAGGATAATCCACATCCTGGTTTTAAAACATTTCTTTAAAATCTGGAAAATTATTTTAAAGGGAAAAAGTTGCTTAAAAATCCAATTCACCCCCCTCTTGGTTTTTACACTGCCATCTATATTTAACACTTCTCACTCTTTTCTAAACAGTCTTGATATTCACCAAGATGGGATGCCAACACAAGAGCTTTTGTGTCCTTTATATAGGAGAAAATTAGGTTATTTTTAGCTTAAGTGAGAATAACCAAGTTAAGTGAAAATAGCCCACTTTAGTGAAAATGGCCCACTTAAATGAAATTAGCCTAATTTTGCTCATGACTTTTATGTTTCCCATTCCTTTCAACTTTTGCTCTTTCTTCCCTTGATTTTTGCTTTTTCTTCTATTTTTGATATCTACTCTTGCATACAAATACAAACAAAATTTTCTCCATTGGGAGAGGTTATCTTTGCTTGTTTTTAGGAATTTCTAGTTGCTAAGTGCCTAATAAATACCAATTTTTATTTAAATTTTACCACTTAACAACTCCCCCAAACCTAGAATCTTATTTGTCCTCAAGTAAAGTAATGTAATTTAAATCTTGTACTAGGTTGTAATGTAAGACACAAAAGGTTAGAAAGAAATCACTTTTCTCAAGATTCACAATAAGTTCTTTTCAAAATCCAATTCAAAGGGAAATAATTTTATCACTTCAAGTAAAAGCAAGGTGAGTGTACACTTCAACTTCCAAAAATTATAAAAGAAACAATTCATTAACTTTTCTCAAAGAAGCAATCTATCTCATTTGAATTCATCTCACCAAAAAGTGTTTCTCTCCACCAACCACTTCAATCAAGCAATCTAAAATTGATATTCTTCTTAAACTAATAATCACTTTTGTTAATCAAGACTTGAATCAATAAGGTCTTTTTAGGCTTGTAATGAGGCTGAGGCTAAGAATAAATATTGATTTTTCTTGGATAAACAAAATATTTGAAGGATTAAAGAAATATGAATTATTTTGTTTTTCCAACACCTCAACTTACAATTATTCTCACAACCTTTTTTTTTAATGACTTTGACATTCATATTATCTCTTCTGCTATTCTTTTTTTTTCTCTTTTTTCATTTTTTTTAAAACAACAGAAGAACATTCTTATCTGGTTCCAATATTAGCCATACTACATGATCCTGTACGAAACTATCACAACATTCAATAATTAGCCATAATTCATATTTATCTTTTATAACTTTTTCAACCCTCATAGTTCTTTAATCCTTCAAGTAAAGGTTGGGATAATTTATTTTTTTACATGGCTAAAGGTTTATAAAAAAAATTCAAGCTCAAATAGGGTTCAAAAGTGTTAATTCTCTCAAGGTTGGCTATTTGGCTTTTTAGGGTTCAAAAGCTCAAACTCTTCTATTTTACTCTTGATTGATATATATGATGTCTTTTATTCAGTGTTAATGATTTAATTCTATTCTTAATGCGGAGATGAATTGATCACTCATCTTTTGATTTATGATTTACGGTTATATTGGAAAATTGATCTTAAATCCGATTTGAATTAAATTATCTTATATGTTTGAATGCTAGGAATAGATTTAAATATATGCGTTGAATTGGTTTTGAACTTAAAGCAAGAGTTTTATTATGATAATTTGAGGAATCAATTTTTATAATTTAATTCTTAGACATTTTAAATTTTAAATCAAGGGAACGAAATTTGGTAACCTCAATAACACTAAATAATTGATTAAATATATTGATAATCAGAGGATTACAGAAGAGGGAGATAGATGAAATTCAATCTCAATACCTTTTTATCATCTTAATATTGCTTTATTGTTATTTGCTTTTTAATTTTATTATTAAAAACAATATAAAAGAAATTTTCTTTTACTTATTCAAAATTAAGTTACAAAAAGATTATAATTCTTCTTAAATATTACACAAGTCCCTGTGGATACGACACATGTAAATGCTACATTGATTCAGTACACTTGCTGAAAATATATAATTTTAAAAATCGTTTAACAGCAAGCTCCTTCAACGTTCTTTCTCGATTGGCAGCCATCTGAGATACTTGTGTAGTTGAACAGGGACTTGGTATATAACTCGAGATTAAGTTGGGTTCTTCAGTTGTTGGTCTTCTTCTTTCTCGCAATCTTCTTAGTCTCCTGAAGGTGTTTTTGATTTCGAGATCGTACAGCTGTAGTTCACCCCTCCGAGATCTTTTCATGCACCATTCAATAATGGTAGACCGTGAACAAGTGCACCAGGCGGGTTCCCAGGAAAGAGAGGTGGGTCACAAATGGAACCGCTTAAGTACCAAGTCTTTCTCTAGCCAGAACCCTTCTAGACATGCACTGTCACACTACCAAACTCCGTCAAGAAGTTTCTGCAAGAATGGTTAGGGACAAAACCTAAACAAAATAATAATAATTTTTTTTAATTTTTTATTGATAAATGTTTTTGTTTTTTTTCAATTTTTAATTTTTTTTAACTTTTTTTTTCAAGGAAGAATAATATCTAGCAAAGGGACACAACACAATGTGTCCCCGGCAATGGCGCCATTTGATAAACAGATTTTTGGTCGCACAAAATTCTGATCAAAGAAAACAAGTTAACTAATGTAATATAGCTAACTCGTGTCGAATCTCACAAGGACACAATTGTATGAGTGTAACCATTGTTAAACATCGTTCTCCAAAGAAAAGTTAAAATAAACAATAATAATAATAATAAAGGGGGTTTTGTCGAATTGATAAAATTAACAATGTAGAGTAATAATTGTAAATAAATAATTAATGAAAACTAAAATTAAAAACACATAGTAAAGAAAATTATAAATAAAATAATTAAGGGAAACTAAAATTAAAAAAAAAATATAGAAATTAAATTATTTAAATACGAAAAGCTAATGCATGCAGAATTAAATTGCGATGCTAAGAATTTAATAATGAGAACGTTTATAAATGCTTATATGATTAAAATAAATAAATTAAAAGAAAATTTAAAGGCAAAGCAATAATTGGAATGAAATTATTATGTTAATTCAAATAAAAATAAATAAACAATTAATAGTTAAATCATAGATTTTAAGACAGAGCAATAATTAGGATGATATATTGATGCTAATTCAAATTATAATAAAAATAAATAAATAATAATTAACTATTAAAATTTAAAATGAATAAGTAAAATACTGAATTTAAAATGTAGGCTAGAATTATAAAATACTGAATTTAAATTAAAAGTAAAATGCTAATAAAATTACTGGAGTGTGAAGAATAAATGGATATGTGTAAGGGTGTGAATGTGAATGTGAGAAAGTAGAGTGTACAAAATTTAAATTATTGACCAGAATTAAATAAAATGAAAGCTAAAGTACGAAATAATGAAATTAAATAAATTAATATGAAAGAAAACAAAACCAAGAAATTGTAGCTCTTAAAACTTTCCGCAACTTCACCCTCAAACTAACAAAACTATCATGAGAAAAAGAGACAGATGAAGAAGAGAGACTATTGCTTTGGTGAAGTCTGTTTTGCCTTGCATCTAAATCTCCTATTTATAGGGAATTAGCCAAGGTCTTATTACAAATAAAAATCTGAAAATTAATTACAATTCAAGTCAAATATTTCTTCCCCAGATTTGATTTTGTTGATTAGTAGATCCTCTGTCAAGAATAGAAATAATTGCTCCTTCAGAATAAATATTTCTTCCCCAAATTTGATTTTGCTGATTAGTGTTGGACTTGAAGACTTGGTTTCAAGTGGATTTGATGTCTCCAACCACCTTTGATGATGAAGATGATGGTGCTTGAAGAATGAAGATTGTGTCTTAGGATTAGAGAGTCTTAGGTTGTGTGGTAAGTAGCATTTCAATTAATTTTGGACTTAATCTTGGAGTTTAAAATGTTTTGAAATGTTTTAAAAAGGTTTTAAAATGATTTCAAAGGTTTAATTGATTTTTAACTGGTTAAAAATCTGATTTCAACTAGTTAAACTGTTCTTCATTTTTCAAAGCTTTGTATTTGGGAAATTTTTGCTGACTGTTTTCGAAATTTAAACCGAGTTAAAATCCTCGGTAGCTTTGTTCGAGAATTCCAGTTTTCGGAATAGCTAGTTAAAACGGGTTTTCAACTAACCGATTTCAAGTTTCGGAAAAGGGTGCTCACTGGAAAATTGGTTTTAATGAAAACAACCGGTTAAAATGCGATTTCAACTGACTATTCTCGTCAGAATCAGTTTTAACAGTTTTCTATATATATCTTGAAATTCAAAGAACTAAGTGACGAATCATTTTTAGAAGAACCCACTGAGAAAGAACGTTTCTCTTACACTCTAAATCAATTTGCGAATCACTCCAAGAAGTCCGATACAATTGAATAGCGAATTGAATCAAGAAATCATACTCTATTTTTCGTCACTGTTGCTTGCTCTGTTTTTGTTTCTGCTCTGAATTTCCAGGTGAATTCAATCCAATTCTTTGTGTGTTTGTTAGCTGCGTGTTAGTCTCTTAATTAGGGTGATTAAGAGTTCTTGTAATAGGGTTTTACAGGTGATTAGAGGTCTTGTAGGGTTCAAGACTAGGTGCAGCTTTCTGGTTTTCGTTTTTCATGTAGTGTTCATGTAAAAACTAGTTTTTAGTGAATTGATTGAATTTGTGTGGTTAGGAAACTGGATGTAGCCTTTGTTGAAAGGTGAACCAGTATAAATCTGCTGTGTTGTTCTTCTTCCCTTGATCTTTTACATTCGGCAATTGAATTCTAAATTGTAATTGAATTGGATATATGATCAATTGATTAAAAGCATTTCAAGAACCTATTAAAACTGGTTTTAATCTTCAATCCGAATCTGGTTTTTCACATTTGGGCATTGGGTTTCGAAAATCTTTGAAAGTTTAATTCACCCCCCCTCTTAAACTCAGCCATTTATTCCAACACTTGAAATATGTCAACAGACTGGTCTCTGAATGTTTCTTTACTCACATAGAGTTTGCAAAACTTTATATCTTCATCATCAAAACTCTAATCTTCATGACTTATTGAGATAAAAACTTCATCAAAACTTTCTAAGTAACTTTTTACTCACGCTTGAAATATGTCAACAAACTGGTCTCTAAATGTTTCTTTACTCTCGTAGAGTTTGCAAAAATGGTATTACAATAAGGTAAAGTTTTCTGAATCTGAAAGATCTGTCTTCAATATTTTGAATTTGAGTGTTTTGGATCGATTTCAGATATCTGCAACAAGTATTCGATTTCAACGTTTCTGCTACAACGACTGGTCTCTGAATGTTTCTTTGCTCTCGCAGAGTTTGCGAAAATGGTGTTACAATAAGGTAAAGTTTTCATAATTTGAAAGATCTGTGTTCAATATTACTTCCAAACTTTTTTTTTCAAAAATTTTGGAAAATGGGTTTAGGGTTTCTTATTTGTGAACCATTTTTAAATGGGATATTATAATATCTGAAAAAGGGGTTTGGTTTGAGTCTTTAATATGATGGTTTTCTAAAAAAAAAATTCAAAAAATTTGTTACAGGTTAATCTTTAATATTTTTTTGTGTTTAATTTTTATTTGGTAATTTTTGTTCATGGGTTAATCATTTTCCTCTATCCGATTTGTGATTCAAAGTTTAATCTTTTTATTATTTCCTATTTTAGTGTTATTTTCCATTCAAATACATCCAGAGATTTCCTAAGCTTTGAACCACCACATTATAAAAGCTGGGTAAGGAAAAAATATTTTCTTTTGTCTTTAATTGCAATTGCTAACATCTGTGTCTATTTTATGCTAAAGTCTACTTTTGTAGCTTCTCTCTGGAAATTGACTCATATTTTTCAAATTTGAACACTCAAAATCCTGCGCATGTCTAAGTTTTTTTACTTCACTTTCACATATATATAATCTGCATTCTTTGTTTGTTTGTTGTTCTGAGCAACTTTTGTGGTATTTTTTCTTGATTTATTGTCTTTTAAAGTTCATCCTTGGATAAATGTTTTGTTATAGTATTATTTTGGAACTATAAACTATTTTTTTTGTTTCAAAACACTTAATGTTCAAAGTCTATTGGAGACATCTTCATGTTGAATTAAAGAAATGTGTCCTCATCTTGCATAATTTGTATTGTCAAGAAGGCAGCATCCTTCAATGTTATTCGAAAGAAATACAAGCAGCAAAAAATACTTATCTTTTTTATTTATTTTGTTATGGTATACTTCAATCTTACTTTTACAAATTGAATGAATTAAAATATTCTACTGGAATAGTTCAAGTTCATGAAAAACTTGTTTTCTTCTCTACATATACCAAGTAATTACTTTAAAATTCATGTAGTTATTAATACTTATTATATAAATAACTTTTTTACTAAATTAAATATAAAATAACATGTGTGAATAAATAATACAAATAAAAACATATAATTTATATAGTAAATAATTAATTGATTATAATTTTATTGACATCTAATTTATATCTAATTCATTATAATATTTATAATTTTTATTTGTTATCTTATATAATTTCTTTCAATTTTATTTTAAGAATTAATGAAAACATTTTGTAAAAGTATAAAGTGAAATTTAAATTTAATTTATAAAATAATATTAGTAAATCATATAAATATCTAAATTATTTTCAAAAATCAAATATAAACACCTACAATTAATATTTATATTTATTATTATTTTAATCCATATTTTTACTACTTTTTTACTTTTCTTATATTATAATGGACAAATATGAACTATATAATTTTTAAAAAATAAAGATAAAAGTACGTCAAATTTAATTTATAAATGTGGGATTATTTATTAAAACTTATTATACATGAAATTGTTGGACTTGAAGACTTGGTTTCAAGTGGATTTGATGTCTCCAACCACTTTTAATGATGAAGATGATGGTGCTTGAAGAATGAAGATTATGTCTTATGTTTAGAGGGTCCTAGGTTGTGTGGTATGTTGCATTTCAATTAATCTTGGACTTAATCTTGGGGTTTAAAATGTTTTGAAATATTTTAAAATGATTTCAAAGGTTTAACTCGATTTTTAACCGGTTAAAAATCTGATTTCAACTAGTTAAACTGTTTCTTCGCTTTTTCAAAGCTTTGTATTTGGGAAATTTCAGTCGATTGCTTGAAATTTAAACCGCTTAAAATCCTGGTAGCTTTGTTCAGGAATTCCAGTTTTCTGGAATAGCTAGTTAAAACGGGTTTTGAACTGACTGATTTCAAGTTCCAGAAAAAGGGTGCTCACTGGAAAATTGGTTTTAATGAAAACAACCAGTTAAAATGCGATTTCAACCGCCTATTCTCTTCAGAATCAGTTTTAACAGTTTTCTATAAATAACTCAAAATTCAAAGAACTGGGTAACGAATCATTTTTAGAAGAACCCACTGAGCAAGAACGTTTCTCTTACACTCTAAATCAATTTGCGAATCACTCCAAGAAGTCCAAGATACAATTGAATAGTGAATTGAATCAAGAAATCATACTCTATTTTTCGTCACTGTTGCTTGCTCTGTTTTTGTTTCTGCTCTGAATTTCCAGGTGAATTCAATCCAATTCTTTGTGTGTTTGTTAGTCGCGTGTTTGTCTCTTAATCGTGGTGATTAAGGGCTCTTGTAATAGGGTTTTACAGGTGTTTAGAAGTCTTGTAGGGTTCAAGACTAGGTGCAGCTTTATGTTTTTCGTTTTGCATGTAGTGTTCATGTAAAAACTGGTTTTTAGTGAATTGATTGAATTTGTGTGGTTAGGAAACTGGATGTAGCCTTTGTTGAAAGGTGAACCAGTATAAATCTGCTGTGTTGTTCTTCTTCCCTTGATCTTTTACATTCGGCAATTGAATTTTAAATTGTAATTGAATTGGATATATGATCAATTGATTAAAAGCATTTCAAGAACCTATTAAAACTGGTTTTAATCTTCAATCCGAATCTGATTTTTCATATTTGGGCATTGGGTTTCAAAAATCTTTGAAAGTTTAATTCACCCCCCCTCTTAAACTCAGCCATTTATTCCAACAATTGGTATCAAGAGCTGGTTCTTGAAAAATATTCAAGTTTTCTGAAAAATTTCAAACATGGCTGAAGGAAAATTGCCTTTTGCGGAGGGTGCTTCTATAAACATGCCACCAATGTTTTCTGGGGTAAACTATCCATTTTGGAAAGTTAGAATGAAGATTTTCATTGAATCAATTGATATAGGGATTTGGAATGCTATAGTCAATGGACCGTATATCCCTAAAGAAGAGAAACCATGGGAAAGTTTAAATGCTGATGAACAAAAGAAAGTGCAATATGATTATAAAGCAAAGAACATCATTACATCTGCACTTAATCTTGATGAATTCTTTCGTGTTTCACAATGTTCCAATGCTAAAGAAATGTGGGAAGTGTTGGAGGTTACTCATGAAGGAACAACTGATGTTAAAAGAGCTAGAAAGCATACTTTAATCCAAGAGTATGAGATGTTCAGAACGCTTCCAGGAGAAACTGTTTCAGATGTGCAAAAGAGGTTTACACACATTATAAACCATCCGATCGGCCTTGGAAAAGTGTTTGAGAAAGAGGAGCTGAACATCAAAGTGCTGAAATGTTTGGATCGAAGTTGGCAACCCAAAGTAACAAGCAATTTCGAATCCAAGGACTTGTCAACAATGAGTGTTGCTGCACTTTTTGGAAAGCTAAGGGAACATGAGCTTGAGTTGAATAGACTTGCTGAACAAGAAGACAATGACAAGAAAAAGAAAGGGCTGGCCTTGAAGACTTTGGTTCACAAGGAGGAGAATAGTGAGGATGAAGGACATGGAGGAAGTGATGCAGAAAATCTGAACCTCTTAGTTAGAAAGTTCAACAAGTTCTTGAAATACAAGAACAAAGAT
Organism: Lablab purpureus; assembly: GCA_030347555.1. NCBI lineage: Eukaryota > Viridiplantae > Streptophyta > Magnoliopsida > Fabales > Fabaceae > Lablab > Lablab purpureus. Next base: position 16,869,952 of record CM059262.1, on the reverse strand, counting down.
TACAAGAACAAGAGGTATAATAAAAATCTGATTTAGCTTCTTCTTCTAACTTTACTTGTTTTGGTTGTGGAAAACAGGGACATATTAAGGCCGAATGTCCATACTCACAAAACAAAGAGAGGAATGGAGAAAAGAAGCATGAAAAATCATTCAAAACCAAGAAGGCTTACATAGCATGGGATGAGAATGATATCTCCTCTAGTGATTCTTCAAGTGATGATGAAAGGGCCAATCTTTGCCTTATGGCTGATTGTGATACAGCAAGTAGTGTAAGTTCCTCAACTACTCAAAATGGTCTTCCTTATGATCACCGCTGCAAAATTTTCTGGAATTGCATGAAGAGGCTAATAAGGTTGCTTGTTCAAACAATAGGCTTAAAGGAATGAACAATTGGCTAGAGAACAAGGTGAAAGAGCTAGAGAAAGAGCTGGAAAATTCAAAAACTGATTTTGAAAATCTGGAAATGATTTACAAGGCTTCAAGTTGCAATGATGAACATGCTGAAAAAATCTGCACAAACTGTAGAATTTTAGAAAATCAAATTGAGTATTTGAACAAATCTCTAGCTAAATTCACCATGGGAAGAGCCAACTTGGATACACTTTTAGACTTTAAAAATTGTGTAACGAATAGAGTTGGACTTGGATTTAAAAATGGTTTTCAAAAGAAACAAAAGCCTTATAGAAATTTCTTTTCACATAGAAAACCGTCTCAGCGACTTCATCTATTACATGCTTTTATTGTATGAACAAGGGACATACTTCAAAATCATGCAAAATCAGAAAATTTGGTGTTCCTAGTGGTCAATATATTTGGAAGCCAAAATGTGGTAGAAAGGTTATTAACTTTGTTGGACCCAAATTGATGTGGGTACCAAATTCTCTCCATTGATTGTGTTTTGCAGGTGTTCTTGAAGGCCAAGGAATCATTGTGGTATCTAGACAAGTGGTCGTTCAAGGCACATGTGTGGTGACAAAAGGAAGTTTGTCAAACTCACCTTGAAAAATGGAGGTTTTGTCACATATGGAGATAATAATAAAGGGAAAATCCTTGGAAGTGGTGATGTTGGTAACATTTCTTCAATCCTCATTGAAAACGTGTTATATGTTGAAGGTTTGAAGCATAATCTTCTTAGTATTAGCCAGCTATGTGATAAAGGTTTTAGAATCACTTTTGAATCAAATCATTGCAAGATCATTGAGAAAAATTCTGATAAAATCTGCATGTTAGGCAAGAGAATTGAGAACATTTATATGCTTGATCTTGATCATATGTGTGCAACTAATTTTACATGTCTCATGTCTAAGGAAGATAGTTCATGGCTTTGGCATAGGAGAGCTGCACATATTAACATGAACCATTTGGAAAAACTGTTTTCAAAAGAACTTGTTTTAGGGTTACCTAAACTGAAATTTGAGAAAGATAAAATCTGTCATGCATGCCAAAAGGGTAAACAAACCAAAGTTTCTTTTAATCTGAAAAATTATGTGTCTACAACAAAACCTTTGGAATTGCTGCATTTGGATTTGTTTGGTCCATCTAGAACAATGAGTATTGGTGGAAACTATTATGCTTTGGTTATTGTTGATGACTATTCTAGGTTTACTTGGACTTTGTTTCTGAAAAATAAAAGTGATGCATTTCATGCTTTTAAGAAACTTGCCAAGGTTTTACAAAATGAAAACAGCTGCAACATAAGTGCTCTTAGAAGTGATCATGGAGGGGAATTTGAAAATGAAAAGTTCAATCATTTTTGTGAAAAATATGGAATTAAGCATAACTTTTCAGCACCTAGGACTCCTCAACAAAATGGTGTTGTTGAGAGGAAAAATAGATCACTTGAGGAACTAGCTAGGACAATGCTTAATGAATCAAACATCCCTAAATATTTTTGGGCGGATGCAGTAAATACTGCATGTTACATAATAAATAGGGTTTTGATAAGACCTATTTTGAAGAAAACCCCTTATGAATTGTACAAAGGGAGAAAACCCAACATAGCACATCTTAGAGTGTTTGGCTGCAAGTGTTTTGTTTTAAATAATGGCAAAGAAAAACTTGGCAAACTTGATGCTAAAGCTGATGATGCATTGTTTTTAGGCTATTCTTTACATAGCAAAGCATATAGGATCTTCAACAAGAGATTAGCTATCATTGAGGAATCAATACATGTTGTTTTTTATGAGACTAATGTGCAAAATGAAGGTGCAGTGAGTGGTGCAGGGGTGTGTGAAGAGAACTTAATTGAAGGTGTATCAACTGGACATGTAGAAACTGATAAAGCCGCTGCAGGTGGTATTTTAGCCGGTGAAAATCGAAAGAACTCGATCGAAATCCTGGCACCGTAATTAAATTCTCGCAGAAAATGATCTACCTAAAGAATGGAGGGTGCCTCGCAATCTGTCCATTGGAAATGTGATAGGAGATGTTCAGAGAGGTGTTTCTACAAGAAGGTCTATGCATGATACATGTTTAACTGCTGCATTTGTTTCCCAAGTTGAGCCTAAGTTTGTTGATGATGCATTATTAGATGAAAACTGGATGTTGGCAATGCAAGATGAACTGAACCAATTTAAAAGGAATGAGGTTTGGGAACTAGTCCCTTGCACACCTAACATGAATATAATTGGCACAAAGTGGGTGTTTAAAAATAGAATGAATGATCAAGGAGTAATAACTAGAAAGAAGGCTAGGCTTGTAGCTAAAGGGTATAACCAAGAGGAAGGAATAGATTATGAGGAAACATATGCTCCTCGTTGCTAGGTTAGAAGTCAGTTAGGTTATTACTTGCTTTCTCATGCATGATTGGATTCAAACTTCATCAAATGGATGTGAAAAGTGCATTTTTGAATGGATATATAAATGAAGAAATTTATGTTTCACAACCATCCGGATTTGTTGATCACAAATTTCCTAACCATGTATATAAGCTCAAGAAGGCTCTTTATGGACTCAAGCAAGCTCCAAGACAATGGTATGAAAGGTTAAGTAACTTTCTTATCTCTCAAAACTTTGAAAGGGGCCAAGTTGATAAAACTTTGTTCATTAGAAAGTCTTTGGACAAGCATTATACTCGGTGCAGTGTTTATGTGGATGATATAATCTTTGGATCCACTAATGAGAAGCTTTGTGAAGAATTTGTTGCAGCTATGCAGGGGGAGTTTGAGATGTCAATGATGGGTGATCTAAACTTCTTCTTAGGCTTACAAGTCAAGCAATTAGATCATGGAACATTCCTCAATCAGTCAAAATATTGCAAAGAGTCTGTTAAAGAAATATGAGATGGACAGCTGCAAAGAATCAAGCACACCCATGGCTACCAGCAGCTATCTTGATGCGGATGAAAGTGGTAAACCTTTTGATTCCACTAAGTATAGAGGTTTGATTGGTTCACTATTATATCTAACTGCTAGTAGGCCTGATATAATGTTTAGTGTATGCATGTGTGCTAGGTTTCAATCTAATCCCAAAGAATCACATTTTGCAATTGCCAAAAGAATCTTGAAATATCTAAAAGGAACTATTAATGTTGGTTTGTGGTATCCTAAAGGTGCTTCTTTTAATCTAGTGGGCTATTCGGATGCAAACTTTGCTGGTTGTAAACTTCATAGAAAAAGCACTAGTGGAACTTGTCATCTACTAGGAAGTAGTCTAGTATCATGGCATAGCAAAAAGCAAGCTAGTGTGGCTTTATCTATTGTCAAGTCGAGTATGTTGTAGCTGGAGTCAGTTGTGCTCAAACTCTTTGGTTAAAACAAGCAGCTTTTTGATTATGGTTTGAAACTAGATCACATTCCTATTAGGTGTGACAATACAAGTGCTATCAACTTAACAAAAAATCCTATTTTGCACTCTAGAACGAAACATATAGAAATAAGGCACCATTTCATTAGGGATCATGTTCAAAAAGGTGATTGCATAATTGAATTTGTTGATTCTAATAACCAACTTGCTGATATATTTACCAAACCACTCCCAAAAGATAGGTTTTTCCAATTAAGAAATGAGTTGGGTGTTCTTGATGTTTCAAATGTGATGTAATTCGTGTATGTGATTCATTTTTGCTGTTATTCATGCTGTTTTATATGTTTGAATGGTTAAATCTGCATATGTGTTGATTAATTGCAGTTAGATTTGCATATTGTATGTTATAAGTGAAATCTGCAATGTTATTCAGGATTTTAGTTAGTTGTTTCGAGCTTTTAATCAGTTGTTTTGCATAATTTGGGGCTGCAGTGGATGTGTAGTAATATCCGTCTCTGCTTTAGCCAGTTAATCTGTCGATTTAGTCGGCTAAAATCATTTATCTCGCATTAAATCGAGATCGGATTTCTGTTTTAATCGCTTGTTTCTCACAAATCAATCGACCGAAATTTCTCGTCACCATGCAAAGTTTAAAATTTGAACGAATTTACTGTTAAACTGCATTGATTCACATTTAATTGGTGCATTTAAGTTGATTAATTGAGAATTGTGCATTTAAACATGATAGATAAAGCTGGTTAAAAGAATCTTGACTCCTATTTTGTCTTATAGTGGCTTTGCTTTACTTTTTAGCTGGTTTCTCTCTCCAAATACGTGTTGCATTCAACCAAATGAATTCTTTGGTCAAATCTGTGCCTGCTACATATCTCTGTCCCATATATTCCAACTGAATGCATTTTAATTGCTTCTTTGACTGAATAAAGCATTGATTTGATAAAACCTGAAAATCTGAAATGTTAAATACATGTGTTGTGCATTGCTTCACTGTTATTCACCCTGCCCGTGTAAAAAATCTGCATAATCCATTCTCTATACTCTGTTTATCTACACTTTCTCTTTTCTGCAATGGCCTCCTCAAGCAACCCAAGGAAGAAATCTAAAACTGCTGGATCATCCAAACACAAAGAACCTGAAATTCCAACAACTCATACTTATAGACATGGGTCTATAGAAGCTTGGTTCGAAGGTGATGAAGAGAGGATTGAGAAGTTTCAATCCCATATCAGTAGGAAGGCTGTAAACTCACCAAAAGTGCTCAGTTTTTAGTGGTTGGAAGATGAAGGATTGGCTGACATTATAGCCATGATTCAACATCAGGATCTGCAGAAATTTCTAGAATTAAATGGATTCATATATCCAGACTTGGTGAAAGTATTTTACACAAATCTCAAACATGATGGGTCTGTTTTAACTTCAAAAGTGAAAGGAAAGGAAATGATCATAAACAACTCTGTTTGGAGAAGAGTAGGGGGCTTCAAAACTGATGGCATTGTGGTTAGCAGGGGTTTGTGTGGTTCCTTGGAAGACTTTAACAAGGTGCAAACGTACAGAGAGTTTTTGAGGAACCCTTAAGGATCTGTTCGTGGATTTCAGGTGGGTGGATTGACTTTCACAGCAAGGGTGCTTACATTTATCATCACATGGATGATCACTCCAAGGGGAAGCAATCATGCTACATTGAATGAAGGTGATCTTCTTCTAATTTTTTGTTTGATGAAATCTGTGAAAATTAACTGGATTCATATTATCAAAGATCACATGATGAAGTCCAAAAGGCTGCCTGATTATCGCCTTCCATATGCTGTGATAATTTCCAAATTCCTTGAGTATTTTGGTGTGGACATTAGAGGTGAACAGAAAATCAGCATAGGGCGATCCCATCAGCTGGACAATGGCTTTCTCTTTAAGTTTGGCTTCACCAAAAGCAATGGAGCATGGACTGTTGGACAGGAAGCTGTCAATGCAGGGACAAACACTGCTGGAACTTCTGCTGGTGCTGGAGCTGCAACTGATGAAGCTGGAGATTCTGAACCTGGTGCAGAAGGCTACTCCATGATGGGAGATATTGTACCTTATGTTCCTCCAGTTGACCGTGGACCTCCACTTTCATTGTTTGAACAAGCAGTGTTACAAAGATTTGATTCCATCCAATTTCATCAACAATATCATCACAACTACTGCATGAATAGGTTTGGGCGCATTGATCAAAGTATTGAAGATTTATGTGCCCAACTTGCACAAATAAATATGGGTTATTATGATGCTCCTGGTGATGATGGTGGAGAAGATAATGACTGATCTCTGCTGCTGTTTCTGCTATGCTGTCATTGAAATCTGCTATTGTTAGTTTCAGCATGTTGTTGTTTCCCGTGTATTTCTTGTGCCTTTTAATTTCTGTTAGTTTGTGTTCCTGGTGCTGTTTTTAATTGGGTTAAATTCCCATGTATCTTGAACAATTTTTAATTTGCTGCATATGTTATTTTTATCTCTTTTCCCTTGAGCTATTTGATGATTCCAAAGGGGGAGAAATTGTTGAATGCATTGAAGGCACAACATGATGCACAGGTGAAAGGGGGAGAAACTGCTTCTGCGCGCTCTGCTGCTGTTGTTATATAAAATGATGTTGCAGTATTTTCTGAACTAATGCTATAATTCTTTACCACACTGTTCTGCTGTATTTTTTTATTTTGTGCAGGACTCTTACATTCTTCAAAGACAATGAATGCATCAAGTGGTTGTCATCATCAAATAGGGGGAGTTTGTTGGACTTGAAGACTTGGTTTCAAGTGGATTTGATGTCTCCAACCACCTTTGATGATGAAGATGTTGGTGCTTGAAGAATGAAGATTGTGTCTTAGGATTAGAGAGTCTTAGGTTGTGTGGTAAGTAGCATTTCAATTAATCTTGGACTTAATCTTGGACTTAATCTTGGAGTTTAAAATGTTTTGAAGTGTTTTAAAAAGGTTTTAAAATGATTTCAAAGGTTTAGCTGATTTTTAACTGGTTAAACATCTGATTTCAACTAGTTAAACTGTTCTTCGTTTTTCAAAGCTTTGTATTTGGGAAATTTTAGTCGATCTGTTTTGAAATTTAAACCAGCTTAAAATCCTGGTAGCTTTGTTCGAGAATTCCAGCTTTCGGAATAGCTAGTTAAAACGGGTTTTCAACTGACTGATTTCAAGTTTCAGAAAAAGGGTGCTCACTGGAAAATTGGTTTTAATGAAAACAACCGGTTAAAATGCGATTTCAACCGACTATTCTCGTCAGAATCAGTTTTAACAAGTTTTCTATATATATCTTGAAATTCAAAGAACTAAGTGACGAATCATTTTTAGAAGAACCCACTGAGCAAGAACGTTTCTCTTACACTCTAAATCAATTTGTGAATCACTCCAAGAAGTCCAAGATACAATTGAATAGCGAATTGAATCAAGAAATCATACTCTATTTTTCGTCACTGTTGCTTGCTCTGTTTTTGTTTCTGCTCTGAATTTCCAGGTGAATTCAATCCAATTCTTTGTGTGTTTGTTAGCTGCGTGTTCGTGTCTTAATTAGGGTGATTAAGAGTTCTTGTAATAAGGTTTTACAGGTGATTAGAGGTCTTGTAGGGTTCAAGACTAGGTGCAGCTTTCTGGTTTTCGTTTTTCATGTAGTGTTCATGTAAAAATTGGTTTTTAGTGAATTGATTGAATTTGTGTGGTTAGGAAACTGGATGTAGCCTTTGTTGAAAGGTGAACCAGTATAAATCTGCTGTGTTGTTCTTCTTCCCTTGATCTTTTACATTCGGCAATTGAATTCTAAATTGTAATTGAATTGGATATATGATCAATTGATTAAAAGCATTTCAAGAACCTATTAAAACTGGTTTTAATCTTCAATCCGAATCTGGTTTTTCACATTTGGGCATTGGGTTTCGAAAATCTTTGAAAGTTTAATTCACCCCCCCTCTTAAACTCAGCCATTTATTCCAACACTTGAAATATGTCAACAGACTGGTCTCTGAATGTTTCTTTACTCACATAGAGTTTGCAAAACTTTATATCTTCATCATCAAAACTCTAATCTTCATGACTTATTGAGATAAAAACTTCATCAAAACTTTCTAAGTAACTTTTTACTCACGCTTGAAATATGTCAACAAACTGGTCTCTAAATGTTTCTTTACTCTCGTAGAGTTTGCAAAAATGGTATTACAATAAGGTAAAGTTTTCTGAATCTGAAAGATCTGTCTTCAATATTTTGAATTTGAGTGTTTTGGATCGATTTCAGATATCTGCAACAAGTATTCGATTTCAACGTTTCTGCTACAACGACTGGTCTCTGAATGTTTCTTTGCTCTCGCAGAGTTTGCGAAAATGGTGTTACAATAAGGTAAAGTTTTCATAATTTGAAAGATCCTGTGTTCAATATTACTTCCAAACTTTTTTTTTCAAAAATTTTGGAAAATGGGTTTAGGGTTTCTTATTTGTGAACCATTTTTAAATGGGATATTATAATATCTGAAAAAGGGGTTTGGTTTGAGTCTTTAATATGATGGTTTTCTAAAAAAAAAATTCAAAAAATTTGTTACAGGTTAATCTTTAATATTTTTTTGTGTTTAATTTTTATTTGGTAATTTTTGTTCATGGGTTAATCATTTTCCTCTATCCGATTTGTGATTCAAAGTTTAATCTTTTTATTATTTCCTATTTTAGTGTTATTTTCCATTCAAATACATCCAGAGATTTCCTAAGCTTTGAACCACCACATTATAAAAGCTGGGTAAGGAAAAAATATTTTCTTTTGTCTTTAATTGCAATTGCTAACATCTGTGTCTATTTTATGCTAAAGTCTACTTTTGTAGCTTCTCTCTGGAAATTGACTCATATTTTTCAAATTTGAACACTCAAAATCCTGCGCATGTCTAAGTTTTTTTACTTCACTTTCACATATATATAATCTGCATTCTTTGTTTGTTTGTTGTTCTGAGCAACTTTTGTGGTATTTTTTCTTGATTTATTGTCTTTTAAAGTTCATCCTTGGATAAATGTTTTGTTATAGTATTATTTTGGAACTATAAACTATTTTTTTTGTTTCAAAACACTTAATGTTCAAAGTCTATTGGAGACATCTTCATGTTGAATTAAAGAAATGTGTCCTCATCTTGCATAATTTGTATTGTCAAGAAGGCAGCATCCTTCAATGTTATTCGAAAGAAATACAAGCAGCAAAAAATACTTATCTTTTTTATTTATTTTGTTATGGTATACTTCAATCTTACTTTTACAAATTGAATGAATTAAAATATTCTACTTGGAATAGTTCAAGTTCATGAAAAACTTGTTTTCTTCTCTACATATACCAAGTAATTACTTTAAAATTCATGTAGTTATTAATACTTATTATATAAATAACTTTTTTACTAAATTAAATATAAAATAACATGTGTGAATAAATAATACAAATAAAAACATATAATTTATATAGTAAATAATTAATTGATTATAATTTTATTGACATCTAATTTATATCTAATTCATTATAATATTTATAATTTTTATTTGTTATCTTATATAATTTCTTTCAATTTTATTTTAAGAATTAATGAAAACATTTTGTAAAAGTATAAAGTGAAATTTAAATTTAATTTATAAAATAATATTAGTAAATCATATAAATATCTAAATTATTTTCAAAAATCAAATATAAACACCTACAATTAATATTTATATTTATTATTATTTTAATCCATATTTTTACTACTTTTTTACTTTTCTTATATTATAATGGACAAATATGAACTATATAATTTTTAAAAAATAAAGATAAAAGTACGTCAAATTTAATTTATAAATGTGGGATTATTTATTAAAACTTATTATACATGAAATTGTTGGACTTGAAGACTTGGTTTCAAGTGGATTTGATGTCTCCAACCACTTTTAATGATGAAGATGATGGTGCTTGAAGAATGAAGATTATGTCTTATGTTTAGAGGGTCCTAGGTTGTGTGGTATGTTGCATTTCAATTAATCTTGGACTTAATCTTGGGGTTTAAAATGTTTTGAAATATTTTAAAATGATTTCAAAGGTTTAACTGATTTTTAACTGGTTAAAAATCTGATTTCAACTAGTTAAACTGTTCTTCGTTTTTCAAAGCTTTGTATTTGGGAAATTTCAGCTGACTGTTTCGAAATTTAAACCAGCTTAAAATCCTGGTAGCTTTGTTCGAGAATTCCAGTTTCTGGAATAGCTAGTTAAAACGGGTTTTGAACCGACCGATTTCAAGTTCCGTAAAAGGGTGCTCACTGGAAAATTGGTTTTAATGAAAACAACCGGTTAAAATGCGATTTCAACCGACTATTCTCTTCAGAATCAGTTTTAACAGTTTTCTATAAATAACTCGAAATTCAAAGAACTGGGTAACGAATCATTTTTAGAAGAACCCACTGAGCAAGAATGTTTCTCTTACACTCTAAATCAATTTGCGAATCACTCCAAGAAGTCCAAGATACAATTGAATAGCGAATTGAATCAAGAAATCATACTCTATTTTTCGTCACTGTTGCTTGCTCTGTTTTTGTTTCTGCTCTGAATTTCCAGGTGAATTCAATCCAATTCTTTGTGTGTTTGTTAGCTGCGTGTTTGTCTCTTAATCAGGGTGATTAAGGGCTCTTGTAATAGGGTTTTACAGGTGTTTAGAAGTCTTGTAGGGTTCAAGACTAGGTGCAGCTTTCTGTTTTTCGTTTTGCATGTAGTGTTCATGTAAAAACTGGTTTTTAGTGAATTGATTGAATTTGTGTGGTTAGGAAACTGGATGTAGCCTTTGTTGAAAGGTGAACCAGTATAAATCTGCTGTGTTGTTCTTCTTCCCTTGATCTTTTACATTCGGCAATTGAATTTTAAATTGTAATTGAATTGGATATATGATCAATTGATTAAAAGCATTTCAAGAACCTATTAAAACTGGTTTTAATCTTCAATCCGAATCTGGTTTTTCATATTTGGGCATTGGGTTTCGAAAATCTTTGAAAGTTTAATTCACCCCCCCTCTTAAACTCAGCCATTTATTCCAACAATTGGTATCAAGAGCTGGTTCTTGAAAAATATTCAAGTTTTCTGAAAAATTTCAAACATGGCTGAAGGAAAATTGCCTTTTGCAGAGGGTGCTTCTATAAACATGCCACCAATGTTTTCTGGGGTAAACTATCCATTTTGGAAAGTTAGAATGAAGATTTTCATTGAATCAATTGATATAGGGATTTGGAATGCTATAGTCAATGGACCGTATATCCCTAAAGAAGAGAAACCATGGGAAAGTTTAAATGCTGATGAATAAAAGAAAGTGCAATATGATTATAAAGCAAAGAACATCATTACATCTCGCACTTAATCTTGATGAATTCTTTCGTGTTTCACAGCTGTTCCAATGCTAAAGAAATGTGGGAAGTGTTGGAGGTTACTCATGAAGGAACAACTGATGTTAAAAGAGCTAGAAAGCATACTTTAATCCAAGAGTATGAGATGTTCAGAATGCTTCCAGGAGAAACTGTTTCAGATGTGCAAAAGAGGTTTACACACATTATAAACCATCTGATCGGCCTTGGAAAAGTGTTTGAGAAAGAGGAGCTGAACATCAAAGTGCTGAAATGTTTGGATCGAAGTTGGCAAACCCAAAGTAACAAGCAATTTCTGAATCCAAGGACTTGTCAACAATGAGTGTTGCTGCACTTTTTGGAAAGCTAAGGGAACATGAGCTTGAGTTGAATAGACTTGCTGAACAAGAAGACAATGACAAGAAAAAGAAAGGGCTGGCCTTGAAGACTTTGGTTCACAAGGAGGAGAATAGTGAGGATGAAGGACATGGAGGAAGTGATGCAGAAAATCTGAACCTCTTAGTTAGAAAGTTCAACAAGTTCTTGAAATACAAGAACAAAGATTACAAGAACAAGAGGTATAATAAAAAATCTGATTTAGCTTCTTCTTCTAACTTTACTTGTTTTGGTTGTGGAAAACAGGGACATATTAAGGCTGAATGTCCATACTCACAAAACAAAGAGAGGAATGGAGAAAAGAAGCATGAAAAATCATTCAAAACCAAGAAGGCTTACATAGCATGGGATGAGAATGATATCTCCTCTAGTGATTCTTCAAGTGATGATGAAAGGGCCAATCTTTGCCTTATGGCTGATTGTGATACAGCAAGTAGTGTAAGTTCCTCAACTACTCAAAATGGTCTTCCTTATGATCACCGCTGCAAAATTTTCTGGAATTGCATGAAGAGGCTAATAAGGTTGCTTGTTCAAACAATAGGCTTAAAGGAATGAACAATTGGCTAGAGAACAAGGTGAAAGAGCTAGAGAAAGAGCTGGAAAATTCAAAAACTGATTTTGAAAATCTGGAAATGATTTACAAGGCTTCAAGTTGCAATGATGAACATGCTGAAAAAATCTGCACAAACTGCAGAATTTTAGAAAATCAAATTGAGTATTTGAACAAATCTCTAGCTAAATTCACCATGGGAAGAGCCAACTTGGATACACTTTTAGAATTTAAAAATTGTGTAACGAATAGAGTTGGACTTGGATTTAAAAATGGTTTTCAAAAGAAACAAAAGCCTTATAGAAATTTCTTTTCACATAGAAAACCGTCCAACGACTTCATCTATTACATGCTTTTATTGTATGAACAAGGGACATACTTCAAAATCATGCAAAATCAGAAAATTTGGTGTTCCTAGTGGTCAATATATTTGGAAGCCAAAATGTGGTAGAAAGGTTATTAACTTTGTTGGACCCAAATTGATGTGGGTACCAAATTCTCTCCATTGATTGTGTTTTGCAGGTGTTCTTGAAGGCCAAGGAATCATTGTGGTATCTAGACAGTGGCTGTTCAAGGCACATGTGTGGTGACAAAAGGAAGTTTGTCAAACTCACCTTGAAAAATGGAGGTTTTGTCACATATGGAGATAATAATAAAGGGAAAATCCTTGGAAGTGGTGATGTTGGTAACATTTCTTCAATCCTCATTGAAAACGTGTTATATGTTGAAGGTTTGAAGCATAATCTTCTTAGTATTAGCCAGCTATGTGATAAAGGTTTTAGAATCACTTTTGAATCAAATCATTGCAAGATCATTGAGAAAAATTCTGATAAAATCTGCATGTTAGGCAAGAGAATTGAGAACATTTATATGCTTGATCTTGATCATATGTGTGCAACTAATTTTACATGTCTCATGTCTAAGGAAGATAGTTCATGGCTTTGGCATAGGAGAGCTGCACATATTAACATGAATCATTTGGAAAAACTGGTTTCAAAAGAACTTGTTTTAGGGTTACCTAAACAAAAATTTGAGAAAGATAAAATCTGTCATGCATGCCAAAAGGGTAAACAAACCAAAGTTTCTTTTAATCTGAAAAATTATGTGTCTACAACAAAACCTTTGGATTTGCTGCATTTGGATTTGTTTGGTCCATCTAGAACAATGAGTATTGGTGGAAACTATTATGCTTTGGTTATTGTTGATGACTATTCTAGGTTTACTTGGACTTTATTTCTGAAAAATAAAAATGATGCATTTCATGCTTTTAAGAAACTTGCCAAGGTTTTACAAAATGAAAACAGCTGCAGCATAAGTGCTCTTAGAAGTGATCATGGAGGGGAATTTGAAAATGAAAAGTTCAATCATTTTTGTGAAAAATATGGGATTAAGCATAACTTTTCAGCACCTAGGACTCCTCAACAAAATGGTGTTGTTGAGAGGAAAAATAGATCACTTGAGGAACTAGCTAGGACAATGCTTAATGAATCAAACATCCCTAAATATTTTTGGGCGGATGCAGTAAATACTGCATGTTACATAATAAATAGGATTTTGATAAGACCTATTTTGAAGAAAACCCCTTATGAATTGTACAAAGGGAGAAAACCCAACATAGCACATCTTAGAGTGTTTGGCTGCAAGTGTTTTGTTTTAAATAATGGCAAAGAAAAACTTGGCAAATTTGATGCTAAAGCTGATGATGCATTGTTTTTAGGCTATTCTTTACATAGCAAAGCATATAGGATCTTCAACAAGAGATTAGCTATCATTGAGGAATCAATACATGTTGTTTTTTATGAGACTAATGTGCAAAATGAAGGTGCAGTGAGTGGTACAAGTGCAGGTGAAGAGAACTTAATTGAAGGTGTATCAACTGGACATGTAGAAACCGATAAAGCCGCCGCAGTGGTATTTTAGCCGGTGAAAATCGAAAGAACCGATCGAAATCCCGGCACCGTAATTAAATTCTGCAGAAAATGATCTACCTAAAGAATGGAGGGTGCCTCGCAATCTGTCCATTGGAAATGTGATAGGAGATGTTCAGAGAGGTGTTTCTACAAGAAGGTCTATGCATGATACATGTTTAACTGCTGCATTTGTTTCCCAAGTTGAGCCTAAATGTGTTGATGATGCTTTATTAGATGAAAACTGGATTTTGGCAATGCAAGATGAACTCGAACCAATTTAAAAGGAATGAGGTTTGGGAACTAGTCCCTTGCACACCTAACATGAATATAATTGGCACAAAGTGGGTGTTTAAAAATAAAATGAATGATCAAGGAGTAATAACTAGAAACAAGGCTAGGCTTGTAGCTAAAGGGTATAACCAAGAGGAAGGAATAGATTATGAGGAAACATATGCTCTCGTTGCTAGGTTAGAAGTCGTTAGGTTATTACTTGCTTTCTCATGCATGATTGATTCAAACTTCATCAAATGGATGTGAAAAGTGCATTTTTGAATGGATATATAAATGAAGAAATTTATGTTTCACAACCATCTGGATTTGTTGATCACAAATTTCCTAACCATGTATATAAGCTCAAGAAGGCTCTTTATGGACTCAAGCAAGCTCCAAGACAATGGTATGAAAGGTTAAGTAACTTTCTTATCTCTCAAAACTTTGAAAGGGGCCAAGTTGATAAAACTTTGTTCATTAGAAAGTCTTTGGACAAGCATTATACTCGGTGCAGTGTTTATGTGGATGATATAATCTTTGGATCCACTAATGAGAAGCTTTGTGAAGAATTTGTTGCAGCTATGCAGGGGAGTTTGAAATGTCAATGATGGGTGATCTAAACTTCTTCTTAGGCTTACAAGTCAAGCAATTAGATCATGGAACATTCCTCAATCAGTCAAAATATTGCAAAGAGTCATTAAAGAAATATGAGATGGACAACTGCAAAGAATCAAGCACACCCATGGCTACCAGCAGCTATCTTGATGCGGATGAAAGTGGTAAACCTTTTGATTCCACTAAGTATAGAGGTTTGATTGGTTCACTATTATATCTAACTGCTAGTAGGCCAGATATAATGTTTAGTGTATGCATGTGTGCTAGGTTTCAATCTAATCCCAAAGAATCACATTTTGCAATTGCCAAAAGAATCTTGAAATATCTAAAAGGAACTATTAATGTTGGTTTGTGGTATCCTAAAGGTGCTTCTTTTAATCTAGTGGGCTATTCGGATGCAGACTTTGCTGGATGTAAACTTGATAGAAAAAGCACTAGTGGAACTTGTCATCTACTAGGAAGTAGTCTAGTATCATGGCATAGCAAAAAGCAAGCTAGTGTGGCTTTGTCTATCGTCGAAGTCGAGTATGTAGCAGCTGGGAGTCATTGTGCTCAAACTCTTTGGTTAAAACAAGCAGCTTTTTGATTATGGTTTGAAACTAGATCACATTCCTATTAGGTGTGACAATACAAGTGCTATCAACTTAACAAAGAATCCTATTTTGCACTCTAGAACAAAACATATAGAAATAAGGCACCATTTCATTAGGGATCATGTTCAAAAAGGAGATTGCATAATTGAATTTGTTGATTCTAATAACCAACTTGCTGATATATTTACCAAACCACTCCCAAAAGATAGGTTTTTCCAATTAAGAAATGAGTTAGGTGTTCTTGATGTTTCAAATGTGATGTAATTCGTGTATGTGATTCATTTCTGCTGTTATTCATGTTGTTTTATATGTTTGAATGGTTAAATCTGCATATGTGTTGATTTATTGCAGTTAGATTTGCATATTGAATGTTATAAGTGAAATCTGCAATGTTATTCAGGATTTTAGTTAGTTGTTTCGAGCTTTTAATCAGTTGTTTTGCATAATTTGGGGCTGCAGTGGATGTGCAGTAATATCTGTCTCTGTTTTAGCCAGTTAATCTGTCGATTTAGTTAGTTAAAATCATTTATCTACATTAAATCGAGATCAGGATTTCTGTTTTAATCACTGCTTCTCACAAATCAATCGATCGAAATTGCCTCGTCACCATGCAAAGTTTAAAATTTGAACGAATTTATCGTTAAACCGCATTGATTAACATTTAATTGGTGCATTTAAGTTGATTAATTGAGAATTGTGCATTTAAACATGATAGATAAAGCTGGTTAAAAGAATCTTGACTCCTATTTTGTCTTGTAGTGGCTTTGCTTTACTTTTTAGCTGGTTTCTCTCTCCAAATACGTGTTGCATTCAACCAACTGAATTCTTTGGTCAAATCTGTGCCTGCTGCATATCTCTGTCCCATATATTCCATTTTAATTGCTTCTTTGACTGAATAAAGCATTAATTTGTTAAAAACTGAAAATCTAAAATGTTAAATACGTGTGCGTAGCATTGTTGCATTAGTATTCACTCTGCCTCGTGCAAAAATCTGCATAATACATTGCTCTATACTGCTTCTCTACACTTTCTTTTTCTCGCAATGGCCTCTTCAAGCAACCCAAGGAAGAAATCTAAAACTGCTGGATCATCCAAACACAAAGAACCTGAAATTCCAGCAACTCATACTTATAGACATGGGTCTATAGAAGCTTGGTTCGAAGGTGATGAAGAGAGGATTGAGAAGTTTCAATCTCATATCAGTAGGAAGGCTGTAAACTCACCAAAAGTGCTCAGTTTTCAGTAGCTGGAAGATGAAGGATTGGCTGACATTATAGCCATGATTCAACATCAACATCTGCATAAATTTCTAGAATTAAATGGATTCATATATCCAGACTTGGTGAAAGTATTTTACACAAATCTCAAACATGATGGGTCTGTTTTAACTTCAAAAGTGAAAGGAAAGGAAATGATCATAAACAACTCTGTTTGGAGAAGAGTAGGGGGCTTCAAAACTGATGGCATTGTGGTTAGCCGGGGTTTGTGTGGTTCCTTGGAAGACTTTAACAAGGTGCAAACGTACAGAGAGTGTTTGAGGAACCCTCAAGGATCTGTTCGTGGATTTCGTGTGGGTGGATCGACCTTGACAAAGAAGGGTGCTTACATTTATCATCACATGGATGATCACTCCAAGGGGAAGCAATCATGCTACATTGAATGAAGGTGATCTTCTTTTAATCTTTTGTTTGATGAAATCTGTGAGAATTAACTGGATACATATCATCAAAGATCACATGATGAAGTCCAAAAGGTCGCCTCGATTATCGCCTTCCATATGTCGTGATAATTTCCAAATTCCTTGAGTATTTTGGTGTGGACATTAGAGGTGAACAGTAAAATCAGCATAGGACGATCCCATCAGCTGGACAATGTCTTTCTCTTTAAGTTTGGCTTCACCAAAAGCAATGGACCATGGACTGCTGCACAGAAGCTGTCAATGCAGGGCCAAACGCTGCTGGAACTTCTGCTGGTGACGAAACTGCAACTGATGAAGCTGGAAATGCAGAACCTAGTGCAGAAAACTACTCCATGATGGGAGATATTGTACCTTATGTTCCTCCAGTTGACCGTGGACCTCCACTTTCATTGTTTGAACAAGCAGTGTTACAAAGATTTGATTCCATCCAATCTCATCAACAATATCATCACAACTACTGCATGAATAGGTTTGGGCGAATTGATCAAAGTATTGAAGATTTACATGCCCAACTTGCACAAATAAATATGGGTTATTATGATGCTCCTGGTGATGATGGTGGAGAAGATAATGACTGATCTCTGCTGCTGTATCTGCTATGATGTGATTGAATTGTGCTGCTGCTGTTTCAGCATGTTGTCTCTCCTGCTGTTGTTGTCTCCCGTGTATCTCTTATGCCTTTTTAATTTATGTTAGTTTGTATTGATGTTGCTGTTTTTAATTGGGTTAAATTCCCATGTATCTTGAACAATTTTTAATTTGCTGCATATGCTATTTTTATCTCTATTCCCTTGAGCTATTTGATGATTCCAAAGGGGGAGAAAATTGTTGAATGCATTGAAGGCACAACATGATGCACAGGTGAAAGGGGGAGAAGAATACTGCTGCTAGAATGTGCTGAAAGGGGGAGAAGAATATTGCTTCTGCGCGCTCTGCTGCTGCTGTTATATAAAATGATGTTGCAGTATTTTCTGAACTGATGCTATAATTCTTTACCACACTGTTCTGCTGTATTTTTATGTTTTGTACAGGACTCTTACATTCTTCAAAGACAATGAATGCATCAAGTGGTTGTCATCATCAAATAGGGGGAGTTTGTTGGACTTGAAGACTTGGTTTCAAGTGGATTTGATGTCTCCAACCACCTTTAATGATGAAGATGATGGTGCTTGAAGAATGAAGATTATGTCTTATGTTTAGAGGGTCCTAGGTTGTGTGGTATGTTGCATTTCAATTAATCTTGGACTTAATCTTGGGCTTTAAAATGTTTTGAAATGTTTTAAAAAGGTTTTAAAATGATTTCAAAGGTTTAACTGATTTTTAACTGGTTAAACATCTGATTTCAACTAGTTAAACTGTTCTTCATTTTTCAAAGCTTTGTATTTGGGAAATTTCAGTCGATCGTTTTGAAATTTAAACCAGCTTAAAATCCTGGTAGCTTTGTTCGAGAATTTCAGTTCTCGGAATAGCTAGTTAAAACGGGTTTTCAACTGACTGATTTCAAGTTCCAGAAAAAGGGTGCTCACTGGAAAATTGGTTTTAATGAAAACAACCGGTTAAAATGCGATTTCAACCGACTATTCTCTTCAAAATCAGTTTTAACAGTTTTCTATAAATAACTCGAAATTCAAAGAACTGGGTGACGAATCATTTTTAGAAGAACCCACTGAGCAAGAACGTTTCTCTTACACTCTAAATCAATTTGCGAATCACTCTAAGAAGTCCAAGATACAATTGAATAGCGAATTGAATCAAGAAATCATACTCTGTTTTTCGTCACTGTTGCTTGCTCTGTTTTTGTTTCTGCTCTGAATTTCTAGGTGAATTCAATCCAATTCTTTGTGTGTTTGTTAGCTGCGTGTTTGTCTCTTAATCAGGGTGATTAAGGGCTCTTGTAATAGGTTTTTACAGGTGTTTAGAAGTCTTGTAGGGTTCAAGACTAGGTGCAGCTTTCTGTTTTTCGTTTTGCATGTAGTGTTCATGTAAAAACTGGTTTTTAGTGAATTGATTGAATTTGTGTGGTTAGGAAACTAGATGTAGCCTTTGTTGAAAGGTGAACCAGTATAAATCTGCTGTGTTGTTCTGCTTCCCTTGATCTTTTACATTCGGCAATTGAATTTTAAATTGTAATTGAATTGGATATATGATCAATTGATTAAAAGCATTTCAAGAACCTATTAAAACTGGTTTTAATCTTCAATCCGAATATGGTTTTTCATATTTGGGCATTGGGTTTCGAAAATCTTTGAAAGTTTAATTCACCCCCCCTCTTAAACTCATCCATTTATTCCAACAGAGATAAAATGTGTGAATATATATATATATATATATACTTACTATTTAACTAATCGAATGAAATGATTAATTAGATTAAAATTATAGTATATTTATTTTTTATTTTTTTATTATAACAATGTTAGTTTTTATGTTGTAATTTATACAATTTTATGTGTATTATTTTTGGAATGAATGAATAAATTTTACAAAATTTCAAAATGAAATTTAAATTTAATTTATAAAAAATTATGTTACTTACATAAATAATTGTCAAAATTAATTTTATAAAATTAAATAAAAATATTTGCAAGACATGTTAATACTATGTCCTTAGCTTGGTTTGAGGCTAATAGGATATTTGATGAGGGAAGAACTATGATTTATGCTAAATTTCCAAGTAGTTTTGTCTGAATATCTTAGCAAAGAAAATGGAAACTAAGAAAGCAAGGTTGTAGTATTGGAAAACTTATTTTTGTTCCACCTGGATCTGGTGAATTGTATATGAGGATATTCTTAACAATTCAAAAAGGGTTGCACTGAATTATGATAGCATACCAAGAGGCTTGTTATGATTTAGGACTACTCTCAAACGATAAAGAATTTATTGACGCAATCAAATAAGCAAGTCATGATGCATATGAAAATGAACTAAAAAGGTTATTTATATACTTATTAACCATGAATACAATATCTAAACCAGATGTAGTTTGAGAATCTACTTGAAAATTGCTATCAGATGGAATCTTATATCAAAAGAGAAAGGAGTTGAATTGATCAGGTATTAAATTTATTCATAGCTCAAAGTTAATTATATCATTGGAAAAATAAATTATGAATTATGTTTTGTAGGTCTTCAAATTGCAAGAGAGAACCTACACAACCTATGTCTTCTAAAGGTGCATGAGTTATTATTGTCAAATGGTAGGTCCTCAAGATTATCTTTGTCTACCCGTCCTTTCAAATTCATTATTATTCCAAAATAGATTTATTACTGATGAGTTGAACTATAATAAACAAGAGATGGCAACACTACATTCATCACTTCTGCAGTTGCTCACTAAAGAGCAACGATATGTTTATGAACAGATAATGACATCAATTATTTCACAAGTAGGAGCATTATTTTTCCTATCTAATTATGGTGGAATAGGAAAAACATTTATGTGGAAAACATTGCTAGTTTCTATTAGATCAAAGAGAATGATTGTGCTTAATGTTTCTTCAAGTGGAATCGCTTCGTTGTTACTTCCTGGAGGAAAGACAACACATTCCATATTTTGTATCCCATTGGTAATAAACGAAGAATCAATTTACAACATTGCACAAGGAAGTCTCCATGCTAAATTATTAATTTAAGTAAGATTGATTGTATGGGACGAAATAGATTTTGCTTTGAAGCATTTGATAAGACTTTGAGAGATATAATGAGAACTCAAAATGAAGAAAATAGCACAGAATCTTTTGGTGGAAAAGTCGTTATTTTAGGAGGCAATTTTAGGCAAATCTTGCCTGTTGTAAAAAATGGCTCAAGATATGATGTTCTTAAATCTTCAATTAATTATTCATATTTGTGGAAAAATTGCAAAGTGTTGAACCTTTTCCAAAATATGAGATTGAACACTGCAAAATATGCGCATACTGCAAGAGATATTAAAGAATTTGCATATTGCATCTTGCAAATTGGAGATGGAAAAATGGAAAAATAGAAAAATAGACTTAAATTAAAATGGTGAAGATAATCTTCATATATCACAAGATCTTCTGACTCAAAATACTTCATCACCTTTACTGTTTTTGGTTGAATTTGTTTATCCAAAATTTATGCATAATATGATGTCTCCTGCATTTTTTTATGATGGAGCAGTACTTTGTCCTAGCATTAAATGTGTGGAAGAAGTAAATGATTTAATTCTCTCTAAAGTACCCTGTGAAGAAATAAGTTATTTAAGTTCAAACACACCTTGCAAATCTAATGAAGATCAAGAAATTCAAAGTGAGTGGTTTATATTTGAGTTCTTAAATGACATAAAATGTTCAAGTATCCCCAATCATACTTAAATTGAAAGTTGATGTACCTGTAATGCTTTTAAGAAATCCTGATCAAGAGGTCTGTGTAATGGAAGAAGATTGCAAGTCAAATCTCTAGGCAAGAATGTTATTTCTGCAACAATTATTCGAGGAAAGAACGTTGGTGATAAAATTTTCAAATTTCCTATCTCTCTGTGTTTTGCGATGAGGAAAGAACGTTGGTGATAAAATTTTCAAATTTCCTATCTCTCTGTGTTTTGCGATGACAATCAATAAGAACCAAGGACAATCACTCTCTAAAGTGGGACTTTATATGTCGTGTCCAGTATTCACACATGGACAATTATATGTTGTTATTTTTGGAATGAAGTCGAAGAAAGGATTGGAAATCCTCATTCTAGATGAAGACGAAGATTTAACATAGATGATGACTAAAAATGTGGTGCACAAAAAAATTTTTGAAAATCTTTAGACGAAACACTTACAACAGGACATCACAATTGTCAGGTATAAAACGTATTTTATTACATTTAACTATAATCTTTTATTTATAACAATTAACTTCATCATTTCTTATTCAATTAAATATAGGTGGATAAAATTCATGTTAATTTGAAATTCTTGCTGCAAAACCTTATTTCATTCTTATGAAATATATGCTTCTGCTAATGTTAATTTAAACTCCCTATTTAACATAACTTTTTTAATCTAAAGTTCTACATGTTGAAATAAATGGCTGAGTTTAAGAGGGGGGGTGAATTAAACTTTCAAAGATTTTCGAAACCCAATGCCCAATTATGAAAAACCAGATTCGGATTGAAGATTTAAATCAGTTTTTATAGGTTCTTGAAATGCTCTTTATCAATTGATCATATATCCAATTCAATTTCAATTTAAACTTCAATTACCGAATGTAAAGAGTTCAAGGGAAGAAGAACAACACAGCAGATTTATACTGGTTCACCTTTCAACAAAGGCTACATCCAGTTTCCTAAACAAACAAATTCAATCAATTCACTAAAAACCAGTTTTTACATGAACACTGCATGCAAAACCGAAACCAGAAAGCTGCACCAAGTCTTGAATCCTACAAGACTTCTAAACACCTGTAAAACCCTATTACAAGATCTCTTAATCACCCTGATTAAGATACAAACACGCAGCCTAACAAACACACAAAGAATTGGATTGAATTCACCTGGAAATTCAATGCGTAAACGAAAACAGAGCACCAAAGAAGAACGTAAAAACAGAGCATGCAATTCTTGATTTGATTCGCACTCAATTGAATCTTGATCGCCTTGGAGTGATTAGCAAAATGTTTTAGAGTGTATTAGGAACGTTCTTGCTCAATGGGTCTTTTAGAAAAGGTTTCGTTTCTTAGTTCTTTAAGTTTCAAGATATTTATAGAAAACTGTTAAAACCGATATCTCGCAGAAATAGTCGGTTGAAACGCTGCTTTAGTCTGGTTGTTTTCATTAAAAACCAATTTTCCAGTGAGCACCTGCTTTATCGAACCTTGAAAACAATCGGTTGAAATCTCGCTTTAACTAGCTATTCCGAAAACTGAATTTCCCGAAACAAAGCTACCGGGATTTTAACCGGTTTAAATTTCAAAACAATTAGCTGAAATTTTCAAAATACAAAGCTTTGAAAATGAAGAACAGCTTTAACTAGTTGAAATCAGATTTTTAACCAGCTTAAAAACAGCTTAAACCTTTGAAATCATTTTAAAACCTTTTTAAAACATTTCAAAACATTTTAAACTCCAAGACTAAGATCAAGATAGATTGAAATGCATCTTACCACACAACCTAAGACTCTCTAATCCTAAGACAAAATCTTCATTCTTCAAGCACCAACATCTTCATCATTAAAGGTGGTTGGAGACATCAAATCCACTTGAAACCAAGTCTTCAAGTCCAACAAACTCCCCTATTTGATGATGACAACCACTTGATGCATTCATTGTCTTTGAAGAATGTAGGAGTCCCGCACAAAACAAAATACAGCAAGCAAATTGCAGTAACAAAGGTGGTAAAAACAATATAGCAAAGAAAATAGCAGCAGTAAACAGAGCAGAAGACAGCAGCAGATTCAGATTCCGGATTCTCCCCTTTCACTAGATTCCGATTCTCCCCTTTCTCTTGTACTTGCGCTTCATGTGCCTTCAAATGCATTCAACAATTTCTCCCCCTTTGGAATCATCAAATAGCAACAAGAGAAATAGCATAGCATATGCAGCGAATAAGATTGTCCAACATACATGGGCATTATAACCCAATTAGAAACAACGAAGCAACAACTAACTAACAAAGACATGAACAAAACAAAATTTAAAAGAAAAAGCAAGCAGAAGCAGCTTGAGCTCCAACACAGAAGAACAAGACGCATAATATGCAAGATAAGATCATATGACCAACAAAGAATGACCGCATAGCAGAAACTTCAGCAGCAGAGATCAGTCATTATCTTCTCCACTATCATCACCAGGAGTAGCATAAGAACCCATGTTTATTTGTGCAAGTTGGGCATGTAAATCTTCAATGCTTTGATCAATGCGCCCAAACCTATTCATGCAAAGAGTTGTGATGATATTGTTGATGAGATTGGATCGAATCAAACCTTTGTAAAACTGTTTGTTCAAACAATGAAAGTGGAGGACCACGGTCAACTGGAGGAACATAAGGTACAATATCTCCCATGGAGTATCCTTCCGCACCAGCCTTCATCGCCTGCAGCTCTAGCACCAGCAGACGCTCCAGCAGAATTTTGCCTTGCGCTGACGAGATCTTGTGCAAGCAATCCAATTTCCATTGCTTTTGGTAAATCCAAACTTAAAGAGAAAGCTATTGTCCAGCTGGTGGGTTCTCCCTATACTGATTTTTCTGTTCACCTCTAATGTCCACACCAAAATACTCAAAGAATTTGGAGATAATCACAGCATATGGAAGACGGTAATCTGGCAGCCTTTTGGACTTCATCATGTGATCTTTGATGATATGAATCCAGCTTAATCCTCACAGATTTCATTAGACAAAAAGTAGAAGAAGATCACCTTCATTCAATGTAGCATGATTGTCGCCTCTTGGAGTGATCATCCATGTGATGATAAATGTAAGCACCCTTGTCGCCAATGTAAGTCCACCAACTTGGAATCCACGAACGTAACCTCGAGGATTTCTCAAACACTCTCTGTATGTTTGCACCTTGTTAAAATCTTCCAAGGAACCACACAAACCCCTCGCTAACCACAATGCCATCGCTTTGAAGCCCCCAATTCTTTCCGCATGTAATTGTTTATAATCATTTCGCTCCTTTCACTTTGGAAGTTAAAACAGATCCATCATGTTTGAGATTTGTGTAGAATACTTTCACCAAATCTGGGTATATGAACCCATTTAGTTCCGTAAATTGCCGCAGATCCCGATGTTGAATCATAGCTATAATATCGCCGCTTCTTCATCTTCCAACCACCGAGAACTAAGCACTTTGGGTGAGTTTACAGCTCTTCCTACCGATATGAGATTGAAACTTCTCAATCCTCTCTTCATCACCTTCAAACCAAGCTTCTATAGACCCATGTCTATAAGTATGAGTTGCTGGAATTTCTGGTTCCTTACCTTTGGATGACCCAGCCTTTTTTGATCTCTTCCTTGGGTTGCTTGAGGAGGCCATTGCAAAAAAAAAAAAAAACGCACAGAAACAGAGTATATGCAGAGTTTTTGCACGAGTAAAGTGAATGCTAAAGTAACAATGCTACCCACATGTATTTAACATTTCAGATTTTCAATTTATTAAGAAATTAGTGCTTTGTTCAGTCAAAGAAGGAATCAATTGCATTCAGCTTGGAATATATTGGACAGAGATATGCAAAGCAGCACTGATTTTGACCGGAGAAATCGCTTAGTTCAATGCAACACGTATTTGGAGAGAGAAACCAGCTAAAAAGTAAAGCAAATGCACTACAAGACAAAAACAGCAGTCAAGATTCTTTGAATCAGCTTTATCTATCATGTTTAAATGCTCAATTCTCATTTAATCAACTTAAATGCATCAATTGAATGTGAATCAATGCAAGATAACAAACAAATTCGCACAAATTTTAAACTTTACATGATGACAGGCAATTTCAGTCAGTTGATTTATGAAAAACAGCTGATTAAAATAGAAATCCTGATACTGGTTTAATGTAGATAACAGATTTTAACTGACTAAACTGACAGATTAACCGGCTAAAATAGAAATAGATATTACTGCACATCCACTGCAGCCCCAAAATATGCAAAACAACTGATTAAAAGTCCAAAACAACTAACTAAAATTCTGAATAACATTGCAGATTACACTTATAACATCCAATATGCAAATTTAACTGCAATCAATCAAGAATTATGCAGATTTAAGCATTCAAACACACAAACACAAAGCATGATTAATGCTAGAAATGAATCATATACAGGAATTACATCACATTTGAAACATCAAGAACACCCAACTCATTTCTTAATTGGAAAACCTATCTTTTGGGAGTGGTTTGGTAAATATATCGCAAGTTGGTTATTAGAGTCAACAAATTCAATTATGCAATCACCTTTTTGAACATGATCCCTAATGAAATGGTGCCTTATTTCTATATGTTTCGTTCTAGAGTGCAAAACAGGATTTTTTGTTAAGTTGATAGCACTTGTATTGTCACACCTAATAGGAATGTGATCAAGTTTCAAACCATAATCAAAAAGCTGCTGTTTTAACCAAAGAGTTTGAGCACAACAGCTCCCAACATGCAACATACTCGACTTCAAGCAGTAGACAAAGCCACACTAGCTTGCTTTTGCTATGCCATGATACTAGACTACTTCCTAGTAGATGACAAGTTCCACTAGTGCTTTTTCTATCAAGTTTACATCCAAAGAAAGTCTCGCATCCGAATAGCCTACTAGATTAAAAGAAGCACCTTTAGGATACCACAAACCAACATTAATAGTTCCTTTTAGATATTTCAAAATTCTTTTGGCAATTCCAAAATGTGATTCTTTGGGATTAGATTGAAACCTAGCACACATACATACACTAAACATTATATCAGGCCTACTAGCAGTTAGATATAATAGTGAACCTATCAAACCTCTATACTTAGTGGAATCAAAAGGTTTACCACTTTCATCCGCATCAAGATAGCTGCTGGTAGCCATGGGTGTGCTTGATTCTTTGCAGCTGTCCATCTCATATTTCTTTAACAGCTCTTTGCAATATTTTGACTGATTGAGGAATGTTCCATGATCTAATTGCTTGACTTGTAAGCCTAAGAAGAAGTTTAGATCACCCATCATTGACATCTCAAACTCCCCCTGCATAGCTGCAACAAATTCTTCACAAAGCTTCTCATTAGTGGATCCAAAGATTATATCATCCACATAAACCTGCACAAGTATTATGTTGTCCAAAGACTTTCTAATGAACAAAGTTTTATCAACTTGGCCCCTTTCAAAGTTTTGAGAGATAAGAAAGTTACTTAACCTTTCATACCATTGTCTTGGAGCTTGCTTGAGTCCATAAAGAGCCTTTTTGAGCTTATATACATGGTTAGGCAATTTGTGATCAACAAATCCAGATGGTTGTGAAACATAGATTTCTTCATTTATATATCCATTCAAAATGCACTTTTCACATCCATTTGATGCAGTTTGAATCCAATCATGCATGAGAAAGCAAGTAATAACCTAATAGCCTTCTAACCTAGCAACAGGAGCATATGTTTCCTCATAATCTATTCCTTCCTCTTGGTTATACCCTTTAGCAACAAGCCTAGCTTTGTTTCTAGTTATTACTCCTTGATCATTCAATTTATTTTTAAACACCCACTTTGTGCCAATTATATTCATGTTAGGTGTGCAAGGGACTAGTTCCCAAACCTCATTCCTTTTAAATTGATTCGGCTCATCTTGCATTGCCAAAATCCAGTTTTCATCCAATAAAGCATCATCAACACATTTAGGTTCAACTTGGGAAACAAATGCAGCAGTTAAACATGTATCATGCATAGACCTTCTTGTAGAAACACCTCTCCGAACATCTCCTATCACATTTCCAATGGACAGATTGCGAGGCACCCTCCATTCTTTAGGTAGATCATTTTCTCGCAGAATTTAATTCTGGTTCCAGGATTTCAGTCAGTTCTTTCTGATTTTCACTAGCTGAAATTCCACCTGTAGCAGCATTTTCAGTTTCTACATGACCAGTTGATACACCTTCAATTAAGTTCTCTTCACCTGCACCTGCACCACTCACTGCACCTTCATTTTGCACATTAGTTTCATCAAAAACAACATGTATTGATTCCTCAATGATAGCTAATCTCTTGTTGAAGATCCTATATGCTTTGCTATGTAAAGAATAGCCTAAAAACAATGCATCATCAGCTTTTGCATCAAATTTGCCAAGTTTTTCTTTGCCATTATTTAAAACAAAACACTTGCAGCCAAACACTCTAAGATGTGCTATGTTGGGTTTTCTCCCTTTGTACAATTCATAAGGGGTTTTCTTCAAAATAGGTCTTATTAAAACCCTATTTATTATGTAACATGCAGTATTTACTGCATCCGCCCAAAAATATTTAGGGATGTTTGATTCATTAAGCATTGTCCTAGCTAGTTCCTCAAGTGATCTATTTTTCCTCTCAACAACACCATTTTGTTGATGAGTCCTAGGTGCTGAAAAGTTATGCTTAATCCCATATTTTTCACAAAAATGATTGAACTTTTCATTTTCAAATTCCCTCCATGATCACTTCTAAGAGCACTTATGTCTGCAGTCTGTTTTCATTTTGTAAAACCTTGGCAAGTTTCTTAAAAGCATGAAATGCATCACTTTTATTTTTCAAAAACAAAGTCCAAGTAAACCTAGAATAGTCATCAACAATAACCAAAGCATAATAGTTTCCACCAATACTCATTGTTCTAGATGGACCAAACAAATCCAAATGCAGCAGCTCCAAAGGTTTTGTTGTTGACACATAATTTTTCAGATTAAAAGAAACTTTGGTTTGTTTACCCTTTTGGCATGCATGACAGATTTTATCTTTCTCAAATTTCAGTTTAGGTAACCCTAAAACAAGTTCTTTTGAAAACAGTTTTTCCAAATGGTTCATGTTAATATGTGCAGCTCTCCTATGCCAAAGCCATGAACTATCTTCCTTAGACATGAGACATGTAAGATTAGTTGCACACATATGATCAAGATCAAGCATATAAATGTTTTCAATTCTCTTGCCTAACATGCAGATTTTATTAGAATTTTTCTCAAGGATCTTGCAATGGTTTGATTCAAAAGTGATTCTAAAACCTTTATCACATAGCTGGCTAATACTAAGAAGATTATGCTTCAAACCTTCAACATATAACACGTTTTCAATGAGGATTGAAGAAATGTTACCAACATCACCACTTCCAAGAATTTTCCCTTTATTATTATCTCCATATGTGACAAAACCTCCATTTTTCAAGGTGAGTTTGACAAACTTCCTTTTGTCACCACACATGTGCCTTGAACAGCCACTGTCTAGATACCACAATGATTCCTTGGCCTTCAAGAACACCCGCAAAACACAATCAATGGAGAGAATTTGGTACCCACATCAATTTGGGTCCAACAAAGTTAATAACCTTTCTACCACATTTTGGCTTCCAAATAAATTGACCACTAGAAACACCAAATTTTCTGATTTTGCATGATTTTGAAGTATGTCCCTTGTTCATACAATAGAAGCAAGTAATGGATGATGTGCTGGACGGTTTTCTATGTGAAAAGAAATTTCTATAAGGTTGTTGTTTCTTTTGAAAACCATTTTTAAATCCAAGTCCAGCTTTATTCGTTACACAATTTTTAAATTCTAAAAGTGTATCCAAGTTGGCTCTTCCCATGGTGAATTTAGCTAGAGATTTGTTCAAATACTCAATTTGATTTTCTAAAGTTCTGCAGCTTGTGCAGATTTTTCCAAAGCATGTTCATCATTGCAACTAGAAACCTTGTAAATCATTTCCAGATTTTCAAAATCAGTTTTTGAATTTTCCAGCTCTTTCTCTAGCTCTTTCACCTTGTTCTCTAGCCAATTGTTCATACCTTTAAGCCTATTGTTTGAACAAGCAACCTTATTAGCCTCTTCATGCAATTCCAGAAAATTTTGCAGCAGCTGATCATAAGGAAGACCATTTTGAGTAGTGGAGGAACTTACACTACTTGTCTGTATCACCATTAGCCATAAGACAAAGATTGGCTCTTTCATCATCACTTGAAGAGTCACTAGAGGAGATATCATTCTCATCCCATGCTATGTAAGCCTTCTTGGTTTTGAATGATCTTTCATGCTTCTTTTCTCCATTTCTCTCTTTGTTTTGTGAGTTTGGACATTCAAACTTTAATGTGTCCCTCGTTTTCCACAACCAAAACAAGTAAAGTTAGAAGAAGCTAAATCAGATTTTTTATTATACCTCTTGTTCTTGTAATCTTTGTTCTTGTATTTCAAGAACTTGTTGAACTTTCTAACTAAGAGGTTCAGATTTTCTGCATCACTTCCTCCATGTCCTTCATCCTCACTATTCTCCTCTTTGTGAACCAAAGTCTTCAAGGCAAGCCCTTTCTTTTTCTTGTCATTGTCTTCTTGTTCAACAAGTCTATTCAACTCTAGCTCATGTTCCCTTAGCTTTCCAAAAAGTGCAAGCAACACTCATTGTTGACAAGTCCTTGATTCGTAAATTGTCGTAACTTTGGGTTGCCAACTTCGATCCAAACATTTTAGCACTTTGATGTTCAGCTCCTCTTTCTCAAAGACTTTTCCAAGGCCGATCAGATGGTTTATAATGTGTGTAAACCTCTTTGCACATCTCGAAACAGTTTCTCCAGGAAGCATTCTCGAACATCTCATACTCTTGGATTAAAGTATGCTTTCTTGCTCTTTTTACATCACTGCTCCTTCATGAGTAACCTCCAAAACTTCCCACATCTCTTTAGCATTGGAACACCGTGAAACACGAAAGAATTCATCAAGATTAAGTGCAGATGTAATGATGTTCTTTGCTTTACAATCATATTGCACTTTCTTTTGTTCATCAACATTTAAACTTTCCCATGGTTTTTCCTCTTTAGGGATATACGGTCCATTGACTATAGCATTCCAAATCCCTATATCAATTGATTCAATGAAAATCTTCATTCTCACTTTCCAAAATGGATAGTTTACCCCAGTAAAACATAGGTGGCCTGTTTATAGAAGCACCCTCCGCAAAAGGCAATTTTCCTTCGACCATGTTTGAAATTTTTCGTAAAACTTGAATATTTTTCAAGAACCAGCTCGATACCAATTGTTGAAATAAATGGCTGAGTTTAAGAGGGGGGGTGAATTAAACTTTCAAAGATTTTCGAAACCCAATGCCCAATTATGAAAAACCAGATTCTGATTGAAGATTTAAATCAGCTTTTATAGGTTCTTGAAATGCTCTTTATCAATTGATCATATATCCAATTCAATTTCAATTTAAACTTCAATTACCGAATGTAAAGAGTTCAAGGGAAGAAGAACAACACAGCAGATTTATACTGGTTCACCTTTCAACAAAGGCTACATCCAGTTTCCTAAACAAACAAATTCAATCAATTCACTAAAAACCAGTTTTTACATGAACACTACATGCAAAACCGAAACCAGAAAGTTGCACCAAGTCTTGAATCCTACAAGACTTCTAAACACCTGTAAAACCCTATTACAAGATCTCTTAATCACCCCGATTAAGATACAAACACGCAGACTAACAAACACACAAAGAATTGGATTGAATTCACCTGGAAATTCAATGCGAAACGAAAACAGAGCACCAAAGAAGAACGTAAAAATCAGAGCATGCAATTCTTGATTTGATTCGCACTCAATTGAATCTTGATCGTCTTGGAGTGATTAGCAAAATGTTTTAGAGTGTATTAGGAACGTTCTTGCTCAATGGGTCTTTTAGAAAAGGTTTCGTTTCTTAGTTCTTTAAGTTTCAAGATATTTATAGAAAACTGTTAAAACTGATATCTGCAGGAAATAGTCGGTTGAAACGCTGCTTTAGTCTGGCTGTTTTCATTAAAAACCAATTTTCCAAAGTGAGCACCTGCTTTACTCGAACCTTGAAAACGAGCCGCTTGAAATCTCGCTTTAACTAGCTATTCCGTAAAACTGAATTTCCCGAAACAAAGCTACCAGGACTTTAACTGGTTTAAATTTCGAAAACGGTCAGCTGAAATTTTCAAAATACAAAGCTTTGAAAATGAAGAACAGTTTAACTAGTTGAAATCAGATTTTTAACCAGTTAAAAAACAGTTAAACCTTTGAAATCATTTTAAAACCTTTTTAAAACATTTCAAAACATTTTAAACTCCAAGAGATAGATTGAAATGCATCTTACCACACAACCTAAGACTCTCTAATCCTAAGACAAAATCTTCATTCTTCAAGCACCAACATCTTCATCATTAAAGGTGGTTGGAGACATCAAATCCACTTGAAACCAAGTCTTCAAGTCCAACACTACATTTGTGTGTTTCTCATTTTATTCTTCTTTTCGTGTTTTAAACATTTTAATGAGTATTTATTTTCTATGTATCCAATGAAATAGTTACAACAAGATTTTATCTGAGATTATTGATATAATAAATTGTGAGTTTTTCTTATATATATATATATATTGTCTGTTACTAAGTTTCATATTATTGCAAAACATATATATATATATATATTTATATTAATACATATATTATTGTTTGAAGTTACTCGTACAGATAATAATAAATAAATATATATATATATATATATATATATATATATATATATAATTCATTTGTATTATATTGGTATAATTGCAAATTTATGTCGGTTATTAAAAAATTTAATAACAAAAATCCTTTTAACAAAATATAAAATAATGACATGTTTGTTTATCTTTCACTTATATAAAAAATCACAAATTATCATTCTTCCTATATTCATTTACAATATTTAATGGTGGAAAAAATATGTAAACTGCACTATTTTGAACTAAATCGGATTCTAAAAATAGTTTAATAAAATAAAATTGCATATTGT
Organism: Lablab purpureus; assembly: GCA_030347555.1. Taxonomy (NCBI): domain Eukaryota; kingdom Viridiplantae; phylum Streptophyta; class Magnoliopsida; order Fabales; family Fabaceae; genus Lablab; species Lablab purpureus. The sequence continues at coordinate 16,837,378 of CM059262.1, read as the reverse complement.
TTAGGATAGTCGAATTCTGATTTCAAACTATTTAAAGAATATGAATTATTTTAATTATTTTCAATAGAAATTTTATTTTAAATCATAACTCTTTTATTTTAGTTTAGAAATGGTTTGATTTTCAAAAATTAAACAAAAAAAGTAGTTCAATCAGTTTCTTTTCCAAATAGTTTTAAAGTATAAAGAAATGAGTAAAATGAATACTTTTAATTATCTTAAGTATAAAATGCATAATGAATAAATATAAATATAATAGATGACAAATTATTATATTTATAAATGAATGAGTTTATGAAACGTCCCAAAAATATTAAATTTTTTGGATCATAGAACAGTATAAAAGAGATCAGATAAATATATATAAATCTGCGTACAAAAAAAAATAAAATAAATTTGCGTACAATCATCCAACTGTCTAGTAAAATAGATTAAGTTTATCAAAATACAGGTCCCACAAATTATATTAATTAAGGCCTACACTACACAAAAATGGCCCTAACTACGTGGCAGCAACTCACTTAGGTTCTCCACCTAACCTGTCATCTGCTCCCGTGATAACCCACGATCATAGCAGAATCCAACAAACAACACATACAAGCAAGGGTGAGCTACATCTTGATAGGAGATATATTTTCAACATTTAATCAATTACAATATAAATAATTGTTAGTAGCAATCATCAACCTGCCTTAGGCTGGACATACCCAATCACAATCACATATAAGACAGACGACTCCCAGGAGACTGTATGGGATTCAAACCAGTGGGACTACCACCTGATGAGGAAAAAGGCCCCAGGCCTATAATGATCTCATGAAATAAACCTCTCATCAGGGTGACAACATACACAGGCATTGCACTCCGGCCGAAGCCTACTATCAACCCTGTGTAGTGCCTCCATCAACTTCTCACCACATATGGCTTTTGTCTATGTGACTCAGACCATCTTAGAAGTTTGGATGCCCCATTTACGCCTATCCTTAATCTCATACACACTAATCTACACACAACATGTATGAAATAATAATTTCTCATATTCTCATATTTCACCATTTTCCATTTGTGGGTCTTACAGCCTTTACTCACTCATCATTAGGCCTTACTGCCCAACATCATTCACATAATCTCATATCATCTTAACATCATTCCAATACATCCAAACAGTCCAAAATACATATATTACCATGACACAACAATTCAAGTCAGCATAATCTCATAAACTGATACATTCAATACAACACAACATCATAATTAATCAATTAGTTCTCATACAGCATATACACATCCTTCAACCAAAACCAGTTCAAATTCAGAAACAGTTCTCCACTTATAATCTCTCAATCAAATCTATAAAATACAAACAGGATCAAGTGAAGTTCCCTTACACTGAGTTGAGCTAATCCAACCTTCCTCACCCGGACAACGTAATCACGAGTTGCTCTTTTAATACTTACAATGCACCTAATTGCAAATTAAATCCAGAAAAGTACTCCTAGACTAGAGGAAAGCACGAACGTCGAATTAGAGGTTCTAATTTCACCCCTAGCTATAAAAGCCCCAAATGACCTACAAAAACCCTAAAACAAAAAACGTACCTAATCAGAGATTCCAATCGGTCCAAACTCTTCTACTCGCCGAGGGTAAGGCAATGGTGGTCTCAGTTCTTCGAAAGGGTGGCTGGAGGTGGAGAAATCCTAGAGAGAAGGGAGAGGGAATGAGAGCTCTAAAAAAATGGAGGAACGTACTGAGAGTGATGAAGAGAGAGAGAAAGTGCTCTTTTTTTTTTCTGATCTTTACAATACTCCCTAACAATTTAAAAATTTTCGTCCTCGAAAATTGTACTTACCAGGAAAAGTCGAGGGTATGACTCTCTCATACTGTCTTGCAATTCCCATGTGGTATCACCAGTCTTTGTGTCCCATAACACTTTGACCATCCCAATGGTCCTGCCTTTGAGCTGCTTTGTCTGAGTATCCACAATTCTTAACGGACCAACAAAAAAAGAAAGATCATCCTTGACTTGAATCTCATCCACTTCCAGAATATGACTCTGATCAGGGACATACTTCTTTAATTGGGAGACATGAAAAACACAGTGCAAGTTGGGGGGAGGAGGTGGCAAGGCTATCTCATAGGCTACTGGACCGATCCTTCTGAGAATTTGGAATGGACCAATAAACTTAGGAGTTAGCTTCTTGGACCGAATGACCCTTCCGACCTCAGTCATGGGTGTGACTCTCAAAAAGACATGGTCACCCGCCTCAAATTCCAAGGGTTTTCTCCTCTTATCAGCATAGGATTTCTTGCGACTCTGAGAAGCCTTCAGCCTCATCTGAATCATCTTTACCTTCTCAGTCGTTTGCTGAATCAGCTCCGGTCCCACAACAAATCTTTCACCTTCTTGGTACCAACAAAGTGGGGTTCTGCACTTCCTACCGTACAATGCTTCATAAGGAGCCATCCCTATGCTTGAGTGATAACTGTTGTTGTAGGTGAACTCCACCAAAGGCAACATCTCATCCCAGGAACCCAGATGATCCAATATACAAGCTCTAAGCAGATCCTCCAAGGTCTGAATAGTCCGCTCAGACTGCCCATCTGTCTGAGGATGGTAGGCAGAACTAAGCCTAAGCTGAGTACCTAAAGCAGTTTGAAGGGTCTGCCAGAAACGTGAGGTGAACCGAGGGTCTCTGTCAGAGATGATGCTAGAAGGAACCCCATGCAATCTAACCATTTCCTTAATGTAAAGCTGGGCTAGCTTCTCCATTGAGATCTTCAAACTAACTGGCAGAAAATGGGCACTCTTAGTCAACCGGTCCACAATCACCCACACCGAGTCATGACCTCTAACTGTCCTAGGCAAGTGGGTAACAAAATCCATAGCTATGCTATCCCACTTCCAAACAGGTATCTCCAACGATTGCAATGGCCCTCCAGGCCTTTGGTGCTCTACCTTGGCCTTTTGGCAAGTTAACTAGCCACGAATAAAGCTATGTCTTTCTTCATTCCACCAAAAAGACTCCTTCAGGTCTTGGTACATCTTAGTCATGCCAGGGTGTAGACTAAGTGTACTTTTATGACCTTCCTCCAAAATTGCCCTTTTTAGTTCGTTGTCTGCCGGAACACAAACTCTTCCTTTGAATCTTAGCATCTCATCTGGACCCAAAGCAAAATCTCTAACCTGATTCGAACCGAACAAGCTCATAGTCTTTCTCATACCATTATCTGACTTCTGCTTCTCTTTAATCAATCTCAAGAAATCACTAGTGATAACTAGACTTCCACAACTAATATGATCTGAGGAGATCTCCACACAGAGGTTTAGATCTCTAAATTGTTCTACCATCTCCAACTCTTTTAACATCAGAGCAGACATACTGACAACCTTCCTACTCAAGGCATCAGCCACCACATTTCCCTTCCCTGGATGGTACATCAGTTGAAAATCATAATCTTTAAGGAATTCCATCCATCTTCTCTGTCTCATATTCAGCTCCTTCTGATCAAACAAATACTTCAAGCTCTTGTGATCACTGAACACATCAAATTTGGCCCCTTACAAATAATGTCTCCACAATTTTAGAGCAAAAACCACAGCTGCCAGCTCTAAGTCATGAGTGGGATAATTCTTCTCATGATTCCTTAACTGCCTCGAAGCGTAGGCCACCACCTTCTTATCTTGCATCAATACACACCCTAGACCTTGTAATGAGGCATCACAATAAACTTCAAATGGCTTCTTGGTGTTAGGAATTACTAAAACTGGAGAACTAGTCAATCTCTGCTTCAATTCCAAGAAACTTTGCTCACACCGGTCTGTCCAAGTAAAGGGTTGGTTCTTCTGGGTTAATTGTGTTAAAGGTGCCACAATTTTAGAAAACCCTTCAATGAACCTTCTATAATAACCTGCCAAACCGACAAAACTTCTGACCTCTGACACTGTCTTAGGATGCTCCCACTATAATACAGCTTCCACTTTGGAGGGGTCTATAGATATTCCTGCAGTTGACACTACATGTCCCAAAAATCTTACTTCCTTCATCCAAAACTCACACTTAGACAATTTGGCATAAAGTTGTTTCTCCCTTAAAATGCCTAACACTATCCTCAAATGCTGCTCATGCTCCTCAAAAGTATAGGAGTAGATGAGAATGTCATCAATGAAAACAACCACGAACTTATCCAAAAAGGGACGGAAGATCCTGTTCATATAGTCCATAAAGATGGCAGGTGCATTAGTCACCCCAAATGGCATAACCACATACTCATAGTGGCCATACCTGGACCTGAAAGTTGTTTTCTGAACATCTTCAGCCTTTACCAAAATCTGATGGTACCCAGATCTTAAGTCAATCTTGGAGAAAACGGCAGCTCCTTGCAACTGATCCATCAAGTCATCAATCCTGGGCAGAGGATACTTATTCTTTATAGTGAGCTTGTTTAACTGCCAGTAATCTATGCATAATCTACTTCCTCCATCTTTCTTTCTCACCAATAACATCGGTGCACCCCAAGGTGACACAGTCGGTCTGATAAACTGTTTGTCTAACAAGTCCTCTATTTGCTTCTTTAGTTCTACCAATTCTGCAGGGCCCATCCTATAAGGCGCCATGGACACTGGTCCTGCTCCTGGCACTAGGTCTATAGAGAACTCAACCTCTCTCTTAGGAGGTAACCCGGGTACTTCATCAGGAAAGACATCCATAAACTCTTTCACCACTGGTATGTCACCATCTGAGCTTCCTTCTGACTGCATATGAGTGAGTATCACAAAGCATTGAGACCCACTCAACAACTCTCTCCAGACTTGACGAGCTGATAGAAATTCTGACACCTTAGGTTCAGAAAATAAGACTCTCTTTCGACCACAATCAATTAAAATTCTATTTGAAGACAACCAGTCCATACCTAGAATCACATCTAGGTTCTTCAGAGGTAAACAAATCAAGTTCACCTTGAACTTGTACCCCTCTACCACGACAGGGCAACCAACACATACTTTAGAAGCAATCACCAGGTTAGAAGTCGGTGTAGACACAACCAAATCACATTGAAGATCTTGAACTGGAAGCTTTAGTTCTTCCACACAATCATAAGACACAAAAGAGTGTGTCGCTCCGAGTCAAACAAAACAATTAAATCTCTACCAGTGATAGAACACACACCTTGCACCAAGTTGTCTGACTTTGAAGCTTCTGCTCCAGTAACTGCAAAGACCCTCCCAGCAGCTCGGGGTCTTGTGTTTCGTCTTGCTCGACTCGTTGTGGCCCTCCGAGGGAGCCACGGGCATTGCCTCTCTACAGTCCTTAGCAAAGTGCCCTCGCTTTTGGCACCGAAACATCTCCCGTGGTCCCGTGTTCGAGGACATTGATGCGTCTGATGAGATCCCCCACATCTGCCACACCTCACTCCCTGTGTGAAGGATTGGGAAGAACTGTCACCTCTCTTTTGGTGGGATCTAGCATAAGGGGATCTGGGCTCCAACCTCTTCCCACTGGCTGATGGCCCACCCACTGATGGTTTTGCTAGACTTACGTTACCAGCCACCAGTCTTTCAGCAGTCTTGGCCCTTTCCACTAAAAGAGGAAACTCACTGCAATACATTGGCACCACAATGATCTTCAACTCTTGTCTCAAACCTTCTTCAAATTTGCTACATAACCATGCTTCAGTACAAGTCTGAGAGAGTAATATCTGGATAAGTGCTCAAACCTTGTAGCATAGTCTTGTACTGACATGCTTCCCTGCTCCAGCTTATGGAATTCAGCCTCCTTTGCCATTCTAGCACTTCCAGGAAAGTACTTATCCATGAATCTCTTCCTAAAATTTTCCCAGTTAATGCTTTCATTCCTAGCAGCCATTAACCTCTTCATACCATTCCACCAGAATTCAAATTCTCCTTCTAAGAGGTAAACAACAAATATCACCTTTTTGTCTTCTGGGCACTCTGTAACCTCAAAAATCTTTTCTATTCTCCTAATCCAGATATCTGCTTCATCTGGATTCACATCCCCTATAAACTTGGGAGGCCCATGCTTCAGAAAGTCAGACAAGAGAGCCTGCACCTGAGGCTGACTCACAGCCGGAGTTGTGTTGGGGTTTGCTGCTGAGGCAGCGGCTGCTGTTGCTACCGTAGCTGCTGCAGTTGCCTCCCTAGAGGCTTGTAGCTCTTGCATTACTGCTTGATGTTGCTGGGCCATGGCAGCTCCCTGCTGCTGCATGGTGGTAGCCATAATCTCAATGGCTCTCAACATCTGATTGACGTCTGGTTCAGGCTGAGGGGGTGGAGGTGGTCTAGGCGCCATCCTAAGCATAGGAAGGAAGGAATGAGGGTTAAGAAAATAACTATCTAGACTTAAACAAACTAGATCTTACATAACACAAAATTTTACTGCACAACTAGCATGCTAAACCCATTCCCTAAAGGTATCCTAGGAATCAACTGCTCTGATACCATAAATGAAACGTCCCAAAAATATTAAATTTTTTGGATCATAGAACAGTATAAAAGAGATAAGATAAATATATATAAATCTGCGTGCAAAAAAAAATAAAATAAATTTGCGTACAATCATCCAACTGTCTACTAAAATAGATTAAGTTTATCAAAATACAGGTCCCACAAATTATATTAATTAAGGCCTACACTACACAAAAGTGGCCCTAACTACGTGGCAGCAACTCACTTAGGTTCTCCACCTAACCTGTCATCTGCTCCCGTGATAACCCACGATCATAGCAGAATTCAACAAACAACACATACAAGCAAGGGTGAGCTACATCTTGATAGAAGATATATTTTCAACATTTAATCAATTACAATATAAATAATTGTTAGTAGCAATCATCAACCTGCCTTAGGCTGGACATACCCAATCACAATCACATATACAGGCATTGCACTCCGGCCGAAGCCTACTATCAACCCTGTGTAGTGCCTCCATCAACTTCTCACCACAGATGGCTTTGTCTATGTGACTCAGACCATCTTAGAAGTTTGGATGCCCCATTTACGCCTATCCTTAATCCCATACACACTAATCTACACACAACATGTATGAAATAATAATTTCTCATATTCTCATATTTCACCATTTTCCATTTGTGGGTCTTACAGCCTTTACTCACTCATCATTAGGCCTTACTGCCCAACATCATTCGCATAATCTCATATCATCTTAACATCATTCCAATACATCCAAACAGTCCAAAATACATATATTACCATGACACAACAATTCAAGTCAGCATAATCTCATAAACTGATACATTCAATACAACACAACATCATAATTAATCAATTAGTTCTCATACAGCATATACACATCCTTCAACCAAAACCAGTTCAAATTCAGAAACAGTTCTCCACTCATAATCTCTTAATCAAATCTATAAAATACAAACAGGATCAAGTGAAGTTCCCCTTACCTGGACTTGAGCTAATCCAACCTTCTTCACCCGGACAACAGAATACAGAGTTGCTCTTTTAATACTTACAATGCACCTAATTGCAAATTAAATCCAGAAAAGTACTCCTAGACTAGAGGAAAGCACGAACGTCGAATTAGAGGTTCTAATTTCACCCCTAGCTATAAAAGCCCCAAATGACCTACAAAAACCCTAAAACGAAAAACGTACCTAATCAGAGATTTCAATCGGTCCAAACTCTTCTACTCGCCGAGGGTAAGGCAATGGTGGTCTCAGTTCTTCGAAAGGGTGGCTGGAGGTGGAGAAATCCTAGAGAGAAGGGAGAGGGAATGAGAGCTCTAAAAAATGGAGGAACGTACTGAGAGTGATGAAGAGAGAGAGAAAGTGCTCTTTTTTTTTTTTTCTGATCTTTACTAGTTTCTTTTCCAAATAGTTTTAAAGTATAAAGAAATGAGTAAAATGAATACTTTTAATTATCTTAAGTATAAAATGCATAATGAATAAGTATAAATATAATAGATGACAAATTATTATATTTATAAATGAATGAGTTTATGTCGCCAATCACTTCATATATTTTTTTATTTGTTTAAAACAAATAAAAATCAATATCCTATTTTATTTCATTATTTTAGAATTAGTTTTAATATCATGTTAATATTTTAAAAGAAATTAATTAAATTTTTGTTTGAAGACGTACAAAATATTTTTGAGGATGGGTTGAAGGGAGAAGTGTATTGTTAATATCTCACACAATACATCAATTGTCACATCAACAACACAATTGTTACCTTATTATTTTTTTAATAATGTTTTGTTAAATTTAACGAAAAAGATTAAATTCTTATTTTTTAAATATTAAGATTAATTAAAAACTTTAAAATAATAAAATTAACTTATAAATAATTAGAAAAAATAAATAATTAAAATAAAAATTAAATTCTAGTAAATTATTTTAGTGTTTAATAATTTTTTACTAGAAATTTTATTTAAATTAAATCAATTTTATTTATGGTTTTTTAAATAAGTTTTAGATCTTTTTAGTTTTATAGTACTCAATTAAGAAATTAAATTTTCTTAAAATGGTCTTGTTGTTACTAAATCTCGTAAGATTGGTGATATTATTGGTAGTCTTGTTTGTATGTGATAAATATGTCATGTGATATTTATTGTTAATAGAACAATGAAGGTTATTTATTCTTTTCACACGCATAACATTGTTTCTTCTATATAACCCATTGTGTTTTCTTACTTACAATTGAAGTAGAGTTTATTATTATTTGTTGTCTAAATCCAAATTCAATTTTTTGAAAATGGAAATCTAGTAGTAGTAGATTTAACTTTTGACATTCAAACCATAATCATTGTCAGAACAGTGAAGAATTTTGTTTTCACAGACATAACACTCTTTCGATCACATATAACACTTGTAACATAATTTATTATTTATTATTTATTATTAGTTCAAATTCAAATAGTTTTTCAGGAATAGGAATCTCAGCACAGATTTAACTTTTGGCATTTAATGTTATGTTAGACATAATCACTAACAAAACAAGCTCTTGTTTTTACACGCATAATACTGTTTCTACCACATACAATTGTAACATGGTTTACTATTATCAATCCAAATTCAATTTTTTGGGATGAAAAATTCATCTTAGATTTAGCTTTTGATACTAAAAATCAGCCAAATTTCATTTTCAAAAATTGAATTAAATTGATTATTTTTAAATGGAGAATATCATATAAAATATAAACAAATTTAATAATTATTAAAAGAAAAATTGAAATATTATTTCCAAATATAATAATATAATAAATATTAAAATTAAAATATAAATAAATATAATAATTATTATTATAAAAATTTAATTGTAATATTATTATAAATATTACAATTAAAATATAAATAAATTTAATAATTATTTTAAAAATAATTGAAATATATTTATCAAGTATAATAATATAATAAATATTTCAATTAAAATATAAATAAATTTAATAATTATTTTAAAAATAATAAAAATATATTTATTTAAATATAATAAATGTCACAATTAAAATACAAATGAATTTAATAATTATTTAAAGATTGATGTTATCTTAGTACACTTCAGGTGGAAAGATTATCTTTTCTTAAAGACTAATTTAAATGTAATGAATCATAAACTGTCACTCTTATTATCTAGATTTACAAACTAAACTATTTTGAACTAATCAAAATTCTAAAAATAGTTCAATAAAATAATTGTTTAAGTGAGCCAAATTTTAATTTAAAATTATGAAAAACAAGAATAAATATAAAAAGAGAGGGTAGAATTGTGTTTTAAAATATTTTGCAGTTTTTCGCAAATCTTCTAAAAACACAAGATTCATCAAACGATAGGTTGGACTAACATACGGATAAAATCTATTAATAAAAAATAATTTCACAAACAAATATCAAATATTTTCATATAGAAGTCTCTGTTAGAATAATAGGGCAGGTAAAATCAATCAAGAGGGAGGTGAATTGGTTTCTTAATAAAAATTAAACCTTTTTCAAATTTAATCTTGTTAAAACAGTTTAACAAAAACTCCAATATAAATTTAGTTTATGCTTTATAAAAATCAGAGTATAACACAAATCAGCAGAATATAAGCTGAATGTAAAGAGAGTGAGGATAGAAAAAAATACATAGAGTATTTATACTGGTTCGGATCAAAACAGATCCTACGTCCACTGACTTATCACCTCAACAAAGAGTGATTTCTACTAACTATCTTAATAATAAAGTTTACAAACTTGTACTGGAGAAAGATAAGCTAGTAGATTAACAATGAACGATCAACTACTTTGTTGATCTCACAAATAATGAAAGCACCTCCTTTAAATAACCACAAAGGATGAAAATACCTCTTTTGAAAATCTCAAAAGATGAACACTTCCTTTGAATAACCACAAAGGATGAAACAAGATTGAACACTAGCAGCAGAGCAACTTTCACTTTTATCTCTCTAGGTTTTTTTTAAAGCTCTGAATCCTATTTGTATTTATAGGAAAAGAGGGCTGCAAGGTTCTGTAGAATATGAAAAGGTTTTCACAAAAACATTCAGAATAATCGATTATTACTTGGGATAATCGATTATCACAGAGAGTAATTAAAAAATAAAAGTTTGCTGATGATAATCGATTATTTCACAATATAATCGTTTATTTCAAGTATGATAATCAATTATTCCTGAAGATAATCGATTATTACGCAAGATAATCGTTTATTTCAAGTATGATAATCGATTATTCCTGAAGATAATCGATTATTTCAGTGTTAAATGCTTTTTACAAAAAACAAAAGGCTTTTTCAAAGTTTAGGGAGAGTTGTATGCATGTTGTGATCTTTAACATGATTTCTAACTATTACAATCAAACATATACACAAAATACAATATTAAAGCTTCCAGAACACTTCAAGACTCCAAGACTTCAATCATGAAGGTCCATCTTCTTCTTTTAGAGCCATCATCATCAAATTATCCTTTAGATATTTCTAAAGATCCTTATTCATCTTTAGATTAACAGTCTCCCCCTTTTTTTAACCTTAGGTACGGATGATAAAATGCAATATACAGGAGTTAAAAGATGAGAGAGATTATTCAGATATTTATACTGGTTCGTCTAAAACCACTGACTATGTTTAGTTCTCAATCAACGTGGTTAAGTTTCACTAGCAGACTACCGCTACAAACTACAAGTATTCTTTTGGCTTGTAGCCACTTCTGGCTAACCCGTACAAGTACTATTTCTTACAAAGTCACTCTTAGCTCAACCAAGTATTCTTTCTTACAAAGTCACTCCTGACTCTACTACAAAATATTTTTAAAACAAGTTGTGATATAAAATCAACAAAACTTTTTGGGCTAGTCTAAAAGATCTAAGTCTGGATGACGAATGGATTAAAAAGATTTTGTTTCTAGAGATAGATAAGAAACATAATAGTTTTCTTCTAAAGCTTACAGAAGATATTTGAGCAAGCATAAATTATCAAAACGCGTTTTTCTTAACTTCTTTCTATATCTCTTCAAAATGAACTTGATCCCTTGTATAGTGCATTCGCAAACATCTCCAACTTTAGGTTGGAGTTGAACACATCTTCTTGTTCCATCAGATGAAGATTTCACGTAGATGCATTAAATGCTCTTCTTCATGCAATAAATGTGTGCTTCTAATTTTTTGCACAAAACTTGATAGCTTGTTGTGCTTCTCCTCCATTGGACAATTCAACTTTACTTCTTTTGATGAAAGCAACACTTTCATACATGGTAGATGTACTTTGAGAGTTAACAAAACCCAGGCGCGTCAAGAATTTGGTAAAGAAATCAACTTTTACTTTTCATAAGGAAGGTGTTGTGATGTGACGTGAGAACTATCTTGGCACTTGATCATCGGAGTGTTCAAAAGAATGTCTTTGAACACTAAACAAGCAAATTAGTTAAAACAACACTTATATCATTTGATGATTGTTTGAGGTATCGTCTGATAAACAATATATGCATGATCTAATGAGAGATAAAGTTTTGTGACTTATTCTTATGAGAGGTTCATTTGTCTAAAAGACTAATTGTCTGGTAAGACTTTTCGTCTGTCAAGACTTAACATTAATTATTTTCTAGCATAATTCAAAATTATTGTAAAATTTTGAACTTTTCTTTAACACAAAAAATTTAAAACATATGAATTATTTGAATTATTTTCAAATAAATCTTATATTAAATCATAACTGTTTTAGTTTAGAAATAAATGGTTTGACTTTTAAAAATTAAACCAAAAAATCAGTTCATTGAGTATCTTTCCAAAATAGTTTTGAAGTATAAAAGAAGAATGAGAACAATGGATAGTTTTAGTTATCATCTTAAGTATAAAATTCATAATGAATGAACATCAAATATAAATATAATAGATGACAAATTATTATATTTTTAAATTAATGAGTTTATATCATCAATCACTTCATATATTTTTCGTTTGTTTGTCTCTCATAAAACTTAATAACCTATTTTGTTTTATTATTTTAAAATTAATTTTAATATCATCTTATTATTTTTAAAGATTTTAATTAAATTTTTGTTTAAAGAAATAACAATTTAATACCAATTATCAAATTGATAAAATAACTTTGAGAATATGTTGATGTGAAAAGTGTGATGTTAATAAGTCACAATTTTAAGTGATAGATCATCAATCCAACAATACAATTTTAGATCAACGAGAAGACAATTGTTACCTTATTATTTCTTTTAATAACGTTTTGATCAATTTGAGGAAAGAAGACTAAATTATTACTTTTTTTAATATTAAAATTAATTAAACACTTTGAAAATAATACAACGATCTTTAAAACATAAATTGTAGTTAAAAAATATAAATATAAATAATTAAAACATAATTAAATTCTAGTTAATTATTTTAGTGTCTGATAATGTTTTACTAGAAGTTTTATTTAAATTAAATCAATTTTATTTATAACTTTTTGAATAAGTTTTAGATTCTTTTTAATTTTTTAGTACTCAATTAATAAATTAAATTCTTTTAAAAAGATCTTGTGGCTACTAATTCTCATAAAATTGGTACTCTCTTAATGAGTTATTTGTATGCATAATATATGTCGTGTTACAGATAATTATATAATTATTGTCAAAACAATAAAATATATCGTTTTTACAGGCATAACACTGTTTGTACCACATAATATACACTGAGTCTTTTTAATTACAATTGTAACATAGTTTATTATTACTAGTCTCACTTCAAATTCGGATTTTCGGAAATGAGAATCTCATTGTAGATTTAGTTCTTGGAACTCAAGATAGACGTTATAATAAACTTAATCACTTCCAAAACAGTAAAAGATTTTATTTCACACGCATAACTCTGTTTCTACCACATAACACACTGTTTTTTTAATTAGAAATGTATTATAGTTTATTATTACCAGTCCAAATTTAAATTCAGTTTTTTTAGGATAAGAATCTCGTTATAGATTTAACTTTTCACTCTAAAAATCAACTAAATTTGATTTCTAAAAATCAAATTCTAAATTGAATTTTCGTTTTTCAAAATGCTCAATATAATATAAATTATAAATAAATTTAATAATTGCGAAAAGAAAAATTGAAATATTTTTTCTATATATAATACTATAATAAATATTAAAATTAAAATATAAATAAATATAATAATTATTATTGCATGAATCATATTTTTTGAAGAACATGTCACGAGAGAATTGGATTTGGTTAGACAATGTGTGGTTGGAAAACAAGGATAAGTTATTTAGCAAGGTACGGAATGTATCATCAAATCTTTAATATGATTCCATGAGATCTAGTTTCATTCAAGTAACGGATTCTAGTCAATTGAAAGGATCTTCTGATCAATCCAAGGATTCTTTCAATTCCATTAGGAATGGGGATTCGAAATATTACACATTGATCAATCAAAGAGAGATTCAACAACTAAAAGAAAGACCTATTCTTTGTTGGGATCCTTCATTTCTTCAAATGGAGCGAACAGAAATAGAATCAGAGCGATTCCTTAAAATCCTTTTTGGATATTCTTCAATGTGCCGACTATTCATGGAACGTGAGAAACAAATAATGTGAGAAGCAGATAAATAATCATCTGCTTCCGGAAGAAATCAAAGAATTTCTTGGAAATCCTGCAAGAGCCACTCGTTCTTTCTTCTCTAATTGATGGTCAGAACTTCATCTGGGTTTGAATCCTACTGATAGGTCTACTAGAGATTAGGAATTGTTGAAAAAAGAACAAAAGAAACATCTTGCTCTTTCCAGGCGATCGGAAAAGAAAGAAATAGTGAATTTATTCAAGATGAGCAAGTAGATTTTTTCACAATGAAATCTATTTATATAGTAACAGTATTTAATTATGAAAATTTGCTACGTAGCTGACCCTCTTATTCCATTCTTACAAAATCAATCAAATTTCATTTATTAAGAACATACATTTTTCGAATTGAAATAGTATTTTCACCGCTTAACGGGTAACTTTTTTTTGTTACCGATAGAAAAGTCCTTAATTGCAAATTAGTATTATTAGTTTTGCATCAACCAAAATAATAAATTTGATACAAAATAAAAGAAAGGAAAGAATTATATATAATTCTATATAAAAGTAAAGAATTATATATAAGTTAAGATAGTGTGAATGTAGTTTTCGCATTCACACTATCTTAATCGATTACCAATACTGAAAATTTAATTATAATAATACCATAAATATTACAATTAAAGTATAAATAAATTTAATAATTATTTTAACAATGATTGGAATATATTGATCAATTATAATAATGTAATTATTATAATAAATATTACAATTAAAATATAAATAAACTCAATAATTAAAAAATAATAAAAATATATTTATTTAAATATAATAAATATCACAATTAAAATATAAATAAATTTAATAATTATTTAAAAATTGTTATTTTTCTTAAAGATTGATTTAGGTTTAATCAATCACAAAGTCTCATTCTTACTATCAATAATATTAGTGTGAAGAAATTATATAAACTGAACTATTTTTACTATTTTGAACTAAGTTGAATTCTAAAAATAGTTCAATCAAATAAAATTATTGCATACTTGTTCAGGGGAACCGAATTCAGATTTCAACCAATTTAAACAATATGAATTATTTCAATTATTTTCAATACAAATTTTATTTTAAATCAAATCTATTTTAGTTTAGAAATAGAATAATTTTTAAAAACTTAATAACTTATTTTGTTCCATTAGTTTAAAATTAGTGTTCCAGCTAAGAGATCTTACTATTTCTGAGTTATAGCATTAAAACTTTCTTGTTATCTAACCATGATAGTTTTATTTATAATTAATTAATTTAATAGATATTATAGTGTTCTTTGATTATATCAATGCTTATATTATTAATTATTTCTTTATATTGAGAAAATTTAGTTAATTTATTGGTATTAGGAGTTAGTTGTTTATTTTATTCATTATCTAATTGTATTATCAGTTATTTTTAATACAATAAGATTTAGCTAAATTACTGAAATTTAGAATTATGTATTTAATTCTTACTTTATTTCCTTATTATGTGTAATTATTATTAACTCCTTCTATAACTATACAAACTTATGTTTAATTTCCTTAATGATGAAACATGACTAAGGTAATTGAAAATTCCACTAGGAATAAGATTATGTATCTGGGTCGAAATATTACCTACACGTATACAACCCCTCAGACTTGATAATATGAGGCATAAGACTATGATGAGTTAGGTCAAAATATTATCTACAAGTATACAACACCTTAGACTTGAGCTATAATGTGAGTGATAAGACTATAAGCTAGGTCAGAATATTACTTACCAGTACACAGTCCCTTAGGCTTGAGCGATAATATGAGCAATAAGACTATGAGTTAGGTTAGATATTACCTACAAGTATACTGTCCCTTAAACTTTAGTGATAGCATGAACGATAAGACTATAAGTTATGTTAGAATATTATCTACTAGTACACAACCCCTCAGACTAAAGCAATAACATGAATGATAAGACTATAAGCTAGGTCAGAATATTACCTACTATTACACAGTCCTTTAGGCTTTAGTGATAACATAAGTAATAAGACTATAAACTAGGTCTGATCAGATATGCGGCGATCGACCATATATGAAGTATGAAAGTAGTATAAATACCTTGACGAAACTTGTTACTTTTGTCTAGTCGAATTGGTTGAACATGTATGAGGTTGCATGAGCCCCCAAATTTTCTGCGATCGACTCTGATTCAGAGCAATAAGTCACTTGATTTTGCCTAGTCAAATTGGTCGGACATGTACAAGGTTGCACGAACCCTCGACTTTTCGGTGATCACATCTGAGTTAGAGCAACGAGTCACTTAACATTGCCTTATCGAATTGGTCAAACTTGTAAGAGGTCGCACGAGGACCCAGAGTTTTGGGATTGGCTTTGGGTTAGAGCAACGAGTCACTTGATTTTGCCTTGTCAAATTGTCGAACCTGTACAAGGTCACACGAGCCCCCAACCTTTTGATGATCGACTCTAAGTCATAGCAACAAGTCGCTTGATTTTGCCTTGTCGAATTGGCTAGACTTGTACGAAGTCACACGAGGCTCCACCTTTTTCATGATCAACTCTGAGTCAAAGCAACTAATCGCTTGATTTTTCCTTGTTGAATTGGTTGGATGTGTACAAGGTCGCATGAGCCCCCAAATTTTTGGCGATCAACTTTGAGTTAGAGCAACGAGTCACTTGATTTTCCCAAGTCGAATTGGCCAAACATGTATCGCACAAGCCCCGACTAACCCCAGACTTTTCAACGATGAACTTTTAGTTAGAGTAATGAGTAGCTTGATTTTTCCTTTTCGAATTAGTCAGACTTGTATGAGGTCGAACGAGCCCTCGACTTTTTGGTGATCGACTCTGAGTCAGAGCAATGAGTTGCTTGATTTTTTCTTGTTGAATTTCCTAAACCTTTATGACGTTGCAGAAACCCCCGAATTTTTGACAATCAACTCTGAGTCAAAGTAATGAGTCACTTGTTTTTGACTTGTCGAATTGGTCGAGCCTGTACGAGATTTCTTGAGCCCTCTACTTTTCATTGATTGAATCTAAGTCAGAGCAATGAATCACTTGAATTTTCCTTGTCTAACTGGTCAAATCTATATGAGGTCACATGAGCCCCCTGTTAATCCAAAAAGAATAAGGTGTTTTGATGATGATGAATCTACAGAAGAACATTTGGAATCTTGAAGTCTTTATGTATGAATTTGAAGATTTATATTTATGTATATGTTCTCTTATATTTATAACAATTGCAGTAAAGAACCCAAGCAATGCACAATGCTCTCTATGATGTTTTCTAAAACAAGCATTAATTTTCGTAAAAAGCAATTAACGTTGTAATAATCGATTATACTTAATCATAATCGATTATTCATTTAAATAATCGATTATTCTAGCCATTTTTACGGAAACCTTTGGTATTCTTCTGAGAACTGCGCATTCTTGTGTTTATAAATAAAGAAGGGTTTGGACTCTCAAAAAGATACAAAACATAAGTGTTTTTACTTTGTTTTAAGCTTGTAAAAAACCTAGTCTACCTTCTCCAAAAGTGTTACTTGAGAAAGTTGTGCTCTACTAGGGTTGAGATTGTTTCATCCTTTAGTGTGACTGTAAAAGGAGGTGTTTTCATTCCTTGTGGTACTCAAGGAAGGTGTTGTTCATCCTTTGTTCTTCACAAAGGAGGTGTTTTGTCAATCTTTCCTATTATCTCACTTTTTCCTCTGCTCTGTAAGTTGTATACTTATTTTCAAGATAATTAGATGTTGTCACTCTCCTTTGAGGTGATATAATCACTGGACGTAGGATCTTTTTTATATGAACCAGTTTAAACACTCTGTGTAATTTTCTCTATTCCTATTCTTTTTACTTTCAGTCTATATTATGCTTTTATATATTTGATAGTCAAATTCACTTAAATCGGAACTTAAAGTTATATTGGGGTTTTTGTTAAACTGTGTTTAACAAGATTAAAAATTAAAAAGGCTTAATTTTTATTAAGAAACCAATTCAGCCCCCCTCTTGGTTATTTTACCTGTCCTATTATTCTAACAGTTGACATCAGAGCTGGTTTTTTTATTGTTATTTCAAAACAGATTAGTAATTGTAGGACAAAATCAAACTTTTGTTGAAGGTGCTTCCATCAACAGACCTCCACTCTTTGCTGGAGAGAACTACCCATTCTGGAAAGTTAGCATGCAAATCTTTTTGGAGTCTATTGATCGTGGAGTCTGGGATGCTGTTGCAAATGGTCCTTTTATTCCTATGATTGGTCAAGAACTAAAGGAATTTCCTACTTGGACTGCAGAAGAAAATAGATGGGCTCAATATGATGTAAGAGCTAGAAATATTATTTCTTATGCTTTAACCTTGGATGAATTTTATAGAATATCAGTTTGTAAAAGTGCAAAAGAAATGTGGGACGTTCTTGCTATCACACATGAAGGAACTGATGATATGAAAAGGTCAAGGAAAAACACTCTCATCCAACAGTATAAGATGTTTAGAATGCAACAAGGAGAAAACATTTATGATGTGCAAAAACGTTTTACACATATTGTAAATCATCTCGTCGGTCTTGATAAGTCTTTTGATACTGACGAACTAAATATAGAAGTTCTAAAATCTTTAAACAGGACATGACAACCTAAAGTCACAGCAATCATGGAATCACAAAATTTGGAAAATATGTCCATGGCTGCACTGTTTGGAAAATTAAGAGAACATGAGCTTGAGTTAGGAAGACTCAATGATGAAGAAGAAGAAAGACAAAAGAAAACAGTTGCTTTTAAAACTGTTGTTTCTAAAAGCAAGGGTCATGAAGAAGAAGATGACTCTGATTGTGAAAACATGAATTTACTCATGAAAAAGTTCAATAGATTCATGAAGAGCAAAAATCAGAGTCATCAAAGAAAACACAAGAAAGATGACCAAGGATCAGTTTCAAATTATAAATGCTATGGGTGTGGAAAATTGGGGCATGTTAAATCTAATTGCCCAAACCCAAAGAAATAGTATGAAAAGGAGAAAAAAATTTTGAAGAAAAAAAAGCTTATATTCCTTGGGAAGAAAATGGTACAAGCTCCTCAACCAGTTTAAGCAGTGATGAGGAAGAAGCCAACATTTGTTTAATAGCTGATGATGCTTCTACAAGAAGCAAGGTTAGTGGTTATAGCGGTAATCTTGAATATGATGAACTACATGGTGCTTTTCAAGATTTATTTGTAGAATCACAAAAACTTACTGCTTTACATAATAAATTAAAAATTGAGTATAAATCTCTTGAGGATAAGTTAGAAAAATCTGTTAAAAACGAAAATATTTTGAAAAATAAATTAGGAAGCTTTGGAAAACAGGAAATAGCTAGTTGTTCAAATTGTAAAGATTGTGAAAATTGTGAAAATTCTAAAGTTAAGATTTTTGAAAATATTTCTTCTAAGAATAAAAATGAAAACAGAAATTCCCTGAAAAATAATAAGAATAAATAGTATGTACAATAGGGTCTCCTAAAAAGACTAAAAATGTCCAAAAGAAAAATGTTATTAAAAGAGAAACAATTTCTAAATCATTAACTATTACTTGTTTCTATTGTTTGAAAAAGGGTCTCTCATCAAATAAGTGTAGAATTAAACATTTTGGAGTGCCTAAAGGAAAATATGTATGGGTCTTAAAAGGGACTAATTTTGTTCTCTAATTCCCAATGACTCAAACAAGTTTTTAGGGACCTAAGTTTCTTTGTCTTGTTTTTTTTAGGTTATCTTAAAATCCAGAAAATCCCTATGGTATCTTAACAGCGGTTGCTCAAGACACATGACTGGGGACAAGAGAAAATTCTGGAATTTCAAAAGAAAGGAGGAAAGATTTGTAACTTATGGAGATAACAACAAGGGAAACATTCTTGGAGTGGGAGACATTGGAGGTGATGAAACCTTAAATATTAAAGATGTGCTTCTTGTAGATCACCATAAGCATAATTTGCTGAGCATAAGTCAACTTTGTGACAAAGGATTGAGAGTTGTGTTCGAAAGTGATTTCTGCACAATTCACCATAAAGGTTCAAATGAAGTTTCTCTTTTTAGTAAGATACATAAGAATATTCATCTTATTGATATTGATCATGCATCCTCAAATAGTATAACATGCTTAGTAGTAAAAGAAGAAGATTCGTGGTTGTGGCATAAAAGAGATGCCCACATACATATGGATCACTTGAATAAACTCATTTCCAAGGATTTAGTAGTTGGTCTTCCAAAGCTAAAATTTCAAAAAGATAAAAAATTTGTGCAGCTTATCAAAAAGGTAAGCAAATAAAGAGTTCTTTTAAATCTAAAATTTTTATTTCAACATCTAAACCTTTAGAACTCTTGCACATGGATTTATTTGGTCCCTCAAGGACAAAAAGCTTTGGAGGAAACTATTATGGTCTTGTAATTGTTGATGATTATTCAAGATATACTTGGACCTTCTTTCTTTCCCATAAGAGTGATTCTTTTAAAGCTTTTAAGAAATTTGCCAAAATGATTCAAAATGAGAAAGATTTGAAAATAAAAGTTTTGAGGAGTGATCATGGAGGGGAATTTCAAAATGATTCTTCTGAAAATTTTTGTTAAGAAAATGGCATTGTTCATAATTTTTCTGCACCAAGAACACCTTAACAAAATGGGGTTATTGAAAGGAAAAATAGATCCTTAAAAGAACTTTCTAGAACAATGCTGGATGAAAATGATATTCCAAAATATTTTTGGGCTGATGCTGTGAGCACTACATGTTATGTTTTATACAGGTTGCTTATAAGGCCAATTTTAAAAGTCACTCCATATGAACTTTTCAAAGGTAGAAAACCCAATATTTCTCACTTAAGAATTTTTAGATGTAATTGTTTGTTTTAAACAATGGAAAAGAAAACATTGGCAAATTTGATTCAAAAGTAGATGTAGCAATTTTTGTGGGTTATTCTCTTACTAGTAAAGCATATAGAGTATTTAATAGAAGGACTTTAAATGTAGAAGAATCCATACATGTTGTGTTTGATGAAATTTTGGACCTTGAGGATCCTACTCTTGAGTCAAACTCTTTAGATAATGATGAGGCCAAAGACCAATTTGATATTGACAATATCAAGGAAGCTTTTGATGACTTACATCTTGAAGAAGAAAATATGAGATACAAGGATTTACCCAAAGATTGGATTACTCCAAGAGGACTGTCCGAGAAAAAAAAAAAGGTCTCAAATCATAAGCTGCAAAACCATCAGCACACCTATTTCTCTTTGTGAAAATATGAGAAATCTGGAATGTATATTTTTGATGGACTCTAAAACATTAAGCATCCTAGTACTTAACTTCCTAAGTATAAAATGGTTTCACATTAAGCAAGGAATTAGTTTCAATCCAAGGAGCTATCCATCCTTTTTGCATAGTAATATGTATGACTTGTATAAGCTCTGGTTCAAATGTTGACTGTACTTGTAAAGATTTTGAAAAAAAAACCCATAATTTTAGCTTTTGAATTCCTAAGAGGCCACCACAATCTGATTTTTGTCCATGATCTGAATATGCTCCATCTGTATTGCATTTATCTTATTTCACAGGGAGTGCAATCGAATTGAACAATCTTATCTAATTTCCTTGGCTTGCAATAACTTTGAATTTATCAATAGTAGAATGCATGTTACCTGTTGCGAAAGAACTAGAAAGATTCAACACAAAGAAAATTCTGCTTTTGACATTCTGGTATTAAGTCTGCTGTCCCTCAAACTTAATTCTATACCTACTATGTGAAATCTTTGCTACAATATCTGTAATAGAAGAAAACATCATTATCAACACCAAATTACTCCAATTTCTATTAAGTTGAATGATTGTCATAATGCTAGTAATATCTAGCCTTACGTAAGTAATGCTTTGAAGCCATTTCCACAACCTAGTTGCGAATGGACAGGTGAGAAACAAATGATTAGCAGTTTCATGTATTTTAGTAATGAGGACAAACTGATATCACATTATGGTCACATTCTCTAAGAAGATCATCTGCAGGTATCTTCTAATGTAGAAATATCTAGAGAATAAAGGTTTTAGTAGGAGGGATAATTTTGTCGTAGATTCTACTTCCCCTAGTCTCATTTGGTTTAAACTAATGTATACGTAGGTTAGCATCCTTGATGGTAAGATCACCAGTTTTAGTATGCTTCCATCTCATTGTATCCTCCCTATCAACCATAGGAGTAATAATCTGACTTATTTGTTCTTAATACCTTGTGGAATGAATGAAGGAATCTACCATGATTTATCTAAAAGGAAATAAGAAACTTTTGCTTCACGCATATTACGTATATGGTTAAACTCTAGGGAAGAGAGACATTGAGCTGAAATTGTGTGTTTTTGAGACAACACATGTGCTTTATTTATATTAAGATTAAAATAATCAATACAGTAAATAGAGGAGATTTAATGTCTCCTCCAATAACAAAGTTATGATATGAAAATAAAAAAAATGTCCGTAATAATACATGTATAATCTTGATATTCTTGATTATGTTGGATCAACTTATTTCTATAATTATAGCACTCCCCCCTCGTGCTGGAGCATAGTTGTATGTGTCTAGTTTGATGCAAATATAATTGATCCTACTTAGAGTTGACAAATTTAGTGGTGATATCTTCTGACAGTTTTTTTTTTCTTATGAAAAGATAATCCACCTCAATATGTTTTGGTCCTCTTATGAAAGATAGGAGTAGAGACAATGTGTAATGCAGGCTAGTTGTCACATACGAGGTGCATTTGAGAACTTTCTTCAAATTTAAGCTCTTTGAGGAGTTATTTTAGTCATATATGCTCACAAAGTGAGTAATGCCATTTCCTTTTTAGTCTGCTTCTACACTTAATACAACCATAATATTTGGTTTCTCACTTTTCCATGATATTTAATATCTATCATACCACCCGTAAATATTTATTTTTAGCTCAAGATGTTTAGATCTCAGTGTTAGGGAATGTGTTGGAGATCAGACATCAACCAGAAATATAACCAAATTATAGAATTTCAGTGAGAGCCAAGTTCATCTCGTAAGCCGGTATTGTGACATTGAGTTTAGTTTAAAGTCTACATTCTATGATAAATAATGTGATTGGACTTATAATTAGCAAGCTTCCATATATCTCTAAAAAACTGCAAAACAGATTTGTATACATCATGTTGAATGATATCCCAAAAGGTTTAAATAAATCACCTAAACAACCATTTGGAACAAGAGCGCTATCACAGGAAAGGTTGAAGACGACTTGTTTAATTTCAATCAAAGCAGCTTGCTATGTAAGAATATGATTATCTAGTTATTATGTTTAACCTTATAATGTGGATTAAGTTCCTTACTAGGGATTAAAAAAGTATTCTTGTAAATTTTAGGAACTAAAAATGAATAAATCTTTTATATAGTGTCATATCTTTTGGCACCAAAAATAAATTTAAGCCTTAAATATATTTTTTGTCTTTGTATGATTTTCTCAGAGTGCATGTTCCTCATCCATTTCTTTTTCTGCATATTATTTGGATAGTTTAATTAACTTAGATAAATTTGAAGACAGAACAACAAACTTTGCACATGGTTATCCCAACTTTACTTTTATTTGTTATATGCATATCTGTTTATGTTAACATGGGGAAAATAAACAAGAACTGCCTCATATAAATTGTCTCTGTATATGTTAATTGTGATATGTGCTTATACTTAGCATAAATATATTTATAATATATTAATATTAGTGCAGATTAAGATATAACTATATATAATGTATATTTAGCAAAGGAATAACTGATAGACCATTTAATACCGGGCTTGGTGGGGAACTTGGAAAAGACCAACTACTTGGCCTGCATCAAGCAAGACCCTAGGTTTTAGATAGAGAGACTATTCTTTGAAAAGCTACTGTTTTGGGTCTCCATATGTGAAATATTGACTCTACTGCTATCTTAATTTAGTATTTTGCATTTTTGGTCTATAATAATCTATGTAGCATGGACAAACTCAGACACATACATTGCAACATTTATAATCTTCAAAATATAGGACACAAAGACACACACCTGCACATACATATATTGAACATCATTTTGAATTTTTTAAATCGACAATCAAGATTTATATACTCAAAATCATTTACGAAAAAATTACTTAAATATGACAATCTGAATATATTGTTACCTAATACATTCAAAAAATAAAAAGAGGATCTAATTCATTTAAGACATTTCACCTCCTTCTTGATCATCATCATTGAAAAAGACACTCTAAACACGATTCATCTAAAGACAAATTAAGATCGTCAAAGAATTTCATAATATATGAAGATATGATATGTGAATAAATATAAATGTTCCTATAATACATACATAATCTAAATATTCCTGATTATATAGGATCCAATCCTCATTTCTATAATTATAATATAAACTTACATAATAAGTTTATAACTTACAAAAAAAATTCATTGTGTTTTGCCCTCGCCTATGTCGGCATATTTCAAGACCAAGTGTTTATGAAGTCTTCCAGAGTTTTTAATGAAGTCTTAAAGTTTTGATGATGAAGATTTAGAGTGATCCAATCAACATTAAAGACTTGTGCCATCTCACAAAGGAAGGTTGCTTGGTAGAAAAAGGAAAGACATAAAGAGTGTTTAAAGCTTTCAAGAGAGAAGATTGATGAAGATTTTCTCAAGAGCTGAAGGATCAAGAGTAGAAGGTTCTGTTTTGGGTGTTGGATAAAAAGAGTAAGTCATAAATCCCATTCAAGACCTTCCCAAACAAGAGAGCAAGGTGTTTTCTCGCAAAAACGTTTTTCTACGCTTTTAATCGATTATGATACGTAGATAATCGATTATTTTACTTAAAATTTGAATTAAAAATGTTTAATTAACTAAATAATCGATTAAGTGTTTTTGATAATCGATTATATTGATTCTGGGTTAATATAATCGATTATGGCCTTAATCTAATCGATTATATCAGACGAAATTAGTTTTCCAGTTTTTAAACATGATATAATCGATTAAGCTTTTAATATAATCGATTAAATGAGTCGTTTTTGCGAAATCAATACCAAATCAACCTAAGAATGGAAACTTTGGAGCATTTTCGAATTATAAAATGAAAGAGAATGTCTTAGGTTCAACACATCTGATTAAAACACAAAATATTCAAAATGTTTCTGCGCCTTAGCTTTTCAAAACCGCTTTCCTGCTCTCTTCAGTTTGATCAAGTCTTAGGAAGTGGTGATCATTATGCTTAAGCTTTCTATCCAGCACTATTATCAGGTGTATTCTTTTACTGTTTTTATAAACGGGTAAATTCATCCCTTGGATTGGTTCTAAGGGAGGTGTGTTTCATCTCTTATGTGTCAAGAGAGGTGGGTTTCATCCTCAGTTTGTCTGGGGAGGTCTTTCATCCTTAGTGTGTCTAAGGAGGTGTTCCTTTATCTTTATTTGTTATTGCATGAATTGGTGTTTGTAATTTCATTTAAAGATAGTGGGGTGATAATCACACATTTGTGGTGGTTGGGAACTGGACGTAGGATTGGCTTAATCCGAACCAGTATGAATCTCTGTGTTGTTTCTCTTTCCCTATCTCTTTTTTATTGTGGATCATATTAACGATTGCAACTCAAACCGCGAAAATCAAAGGTTCAGAAAAATCCGCATCCTAGTTTTTGAAAGTTTTTCAAAATCTGGAAATTCTTTTAAAAGGGAAAAGTTTCTTAAAAATCCAATTCATCCCCCCCCTCTTTGTTTTTATACTGCCGTCTTTATTTAACAATTGGCCTCAGAGCTGGTTTTTTGAAAATTACTCAAAAACAAGATCCTTATGGCAGACAAAAATCAAACTTTTGCTGAAGGTGCATCTATTCATAGACCACCACTCTTTAGAGGTGAAAACTATCCTTTTTGGAAAAAGAGGATGGAGATTTTTCTTAGGTCTAATGATCAAGGCGTTTGGGACGCAATTGTAAATGGTCCATATATTCGTATGATTGTTATTAACGATGCGCAGGTACCCAAAGTGAGAGCAAGTTGGACTAAGGATGAATATAATCAAAATCAGTGCGACATAAGGGCGTGTAACATGATAGCATCTGCTTTAACTGTTGATGAGTTTTACAGGTTGTCGGATTGCACTACAGCAAAGGAGATGTGGGACACTTTGGAAGTCACACATGAAGGAACGGAGGATGTAAAAAGATCAAGGAAAAATACCTTGATTCAAGAATACGAGATGTTCCGGATGAGCAAAGGGGAAACCATCTATGACGTTCAAAAGAGATTTACTCACATTGTAAACCACCTCAAGGCGTTAGGTAAGAAATTTGACACTGAGGAATTAAATGTGAAAATTTTGAAATCTTTGGACAGGACATGGCAACCCAAAGTGACGGCCATCACGAAATCAAAGAATCTCTCAAGCATGAATATGACAACTCTCTTCGGAAAGCTTAGAGAACACGAAATGGAGCTTGGACGTTTCAAAGGAGAAGAAGAAGACGTCAAGAGGAAAGGTGTTGCTCTTAAAGCGGAATCCCACAAGGATGAGAGTAGTGATACAAATGATGATCTTGAATGCAGTGACATTAGCTTGTTCGTCAAAAAGTACAAAAAGTTCATCAAGAACAAGAACAAAGCGAATTTCAAGAAAGGTAGGAAAACTGAAAATCTAAATTCTCTTGATAACTTTAAATGCTATGGTTGTGGAAAAAGGGGACACTTGAAGTCGGATTGCCCCAACATCAAGAAGGATGAAGAAAAGATCAAGAAATACAAAAAGCCTTTTGATAAGAAGAAAAAGAAGGCATACATCGCTTGGGAAGATAATGAAATGAGTTCTTCTAGTGCAAGTGAATCAGAAGAAGAAGCCAACATTTGTCTCATGGCGGATGATGATGCTGAATCCACATGTAGCAAGGTAAGTGATTTTGGTATTCTAGATAACTATGATGAGTTGCTTGAAGAGTTTTTAGATTTATGTGAAAAATCTGAAAAACTTACCTCTTTTCATAATAAATTAAAAAATGACTACAAGAGTCTTGAAAAGAAAAATTCTGATTTGGAAGAAGAGAAAAAGGTTTTAAAAGAGGATTTAGAAAAAGCAAAAATCCCTTGCAAATGCAAAACCAAAATTCCTATTTGTGAAAATTGTAATGTTCTTGCTAACAAGGTTTCTTATCTTGAAACATCTATTTTGAAAATTACAATGGGAAATAATAATCTAAATAATGTTTTGAATGTGCAAAATGGTTTATATGGAAAAACAGGACTTGGTTTCGATTTCAGATATAATCATAAACCTACAAAAACTGTTTTTGTAAAAGGAGAATCATCAAATTCAAGCAAGATTTTTGAAATCCCTAATTCTTTTAATAAACCAAATGATCCTAAAAAGAAGTTTTACAAAAATGCATATATTCCAAGAAAAACAAATGTTCCTACATGTTTTTATTGTATGCATAAAGGTCATTTGGTAAACAAATGCAATATTAAACGTTTTAGTGTTCCTAATGGGAAATACAAATGGGTTCCCAAAGGAAAAACTGTTTCTAACCCATGAGGACCCTAATAAGTGACTTTAGGGGACCTAAATATTTTTGTTTATGATGCAGGTTGGTCCCAAGTCCAAAAAGTCACTATGGTACCTTGATAGTGGTTGTTCAAGACACATGACAGGTGATAAAAGCAAATTCAAAAGCTTAAAAAAGAAAGAACAAGGTTTTGTAACCTATGGTGACAACAACAAGGGAAAAATCATTGGTAGTGGAATGATTGGAGAATCTTTGAAGATTCGTGATGTTCTTCTTGTTGATGGGTTGAAGCACAATTTGCTAAGCATTAGTCAACTTTGTGATAAAGGTTTAAAGGTAACTTTTGATAGTGATCTTTGCAAAATTCATCACAAGGACTCAAATGAAATCGCCCTCATTGGTAAGAGACACAATAATATTTATTTGATTGACATTGATTGTGCATCTACATCTAGTAATTTATCTTGTTTAGTTGCGAAAGAAGAGGATCCATGGTTATGGCATAGAAGAGCTGCTCACATTCATATGCCTCATCTAAGTAAACTCATATCTAAAGAGTTAGTAATTGGTTTGCCAAAACTGTTTTTTGAAAAGAACAAAATATGTGCAGCTTGTCAAAAAGGGAAGCAAACTAAAAATTCTTTTAAATCTAAAAATGTTGTTTCCACTTCAAAACCTTTAGAATTACTGCACATGGATTTATTTGGCCCCTCTAGAACAAAAAGTTTTGGTGGCAATTATTATGCTCTTGTAATTGTTGATGATTACTCTAGATTTACTTGGACTCTCTTTCTTTCATCTAAAAGTGATGCTTTCAAAGAATTTAGAAAATTTGCCAAGGTTATTCAAAATGAAAAGGATTTGAAAATTAAGTTTTTAAGAAGTGATCATGGCGGTGAATTTCAAAATGTTTCTTTTGAAAATTTTTGTGAAGAACAAGGTATTCCTCATAATTGTTTTTCAGCACCAAGAACACCTCAAATAAATGGTGTAGTTGAAAGGAAAAATAGATCTTTGGAAGAACTTGCAAGAACTATGTTGAATGAAAATAATTTACCTAAATATTTTTGGGCTGATGCCGTAAGCACCGCTTGTTATGTTTTAAATAGAGTTTTAATAAGATCTATTTTGAAATTAAAACCTTATGAGCTTTTCAAAGGAAGAAAACCAAATATTTCTCATTTCAGAATTTTTAGATGCAAATGTTTTGTTTTGAATAATGGAAAAGATAGCCTTGGGAAATTTGATACTAAATCCGATGAAGCTACATTTTTAGGTTATTCTTTGCATAGTAAAGCATATAGAGTTTTTAATAAAAGGAATTTAAATGTTGAAGAATCTATACATGTTGTCTTTGATGAATATCTAGACCTTGAGGAAACCCCTCTTGAGTCAAAAAAGGTTCTTTGTAGATGATGAAGGAGTACATCAAGAAGAAACTCCTTTGGAAAAAGCTGTTGAAGAAATCAAATTGGATGAAAATCCTCCTCATGATGAAAGTCTACCAAAAGAACGGAGACCACCTAGAAACATGTCTTTGGACAATGTCATTGGAGACATCTCAAAAGGTGTAAGAACAAGGAGGAACATGAATAATTTCTGTATGAATGTTGCTTTTGTTTCACAGGTTGAACCAAAGAATGTAGAAGAAGCATTGACGGATGAACATTGGTGTATAGCAATGCAAGAAGAGCTAAATCGGTTTGAAAGAAATCAGGTATGGGATTTAATTCCTAAAACTAACAAAATGCAGGTTATAGGCACAAGATGGGTTTTTAGGAATAAGCTTGATGAAGATGGAAACATCACCAAGAACAAAGCAAGGCTGGTTGCAAAAGGATATAGACAAGAAGAAGGCATAGATTATGATGCAACCTATGCTCCAGTAGCAAGACTTGAAGCTATTCGTTTGTTGTTAGCATATGCCTCCATTATGGGATTCAATTTATTTCAAATGGATGTAAAATGTGCTTTTCTAAACGGATACATCAAGGAAGAAGTCTATGTAGAACAACCTCTAGGCTTTGAAGATTTCAAAAATCCTAATCATGTCTACAAGTTGAAGAAAGCCTTGTATGGACTCAAACAAGACCCAAGATCTTGGTATGAAAGGTTAAGTAATTTCTTACTTGAAAATAATTTTAGAAGAGGTAAAGTTGATTCTACTCTTTTTATTAAGAAATCAAAGAAACATATTTTTATTGTTCAAGTTTATGTTGATGATATCATATTTGGATCAACTAATGATGATCTTTGCCAAGAGTTTGCTAGTAATATGCCGGGAGAGTTTGAAATGTCTATGATGGGAGAATTAAATTTCTTTCTTGGTTTGCAAATCAAACAATTGACGAAAGGCATATTTATATGTCAAACAAAATACTGCAATGAAATCTTGAAGAAATTTGAGATGGAAAGTTCCAAGGAAGCTGCAACTCCCATGGCTACATCTTGTTATCTAGACCAAGATTTAAACGGTAAGGCGGTAGATCAAACACGGTATCGAGGTATGATCGGATCATTACTTTATCTTACTGCTAGTAGACCTGATATCATGCAAAGTGTGTGTGTTTGTGCTAGGTTTCAATCCAACCCTAGAGAGTCACACCTAAAATCCGTTAAGAGAATCCTTAAGTACCTTAGAGGAACAAAATCCTTTGGTTTATGGTACCCTTCAGGAGCCTCACCTAGTATTATAGGTTTTTCAGACTCAGATTATGGTGGCTGTAGAGTTGATAGGAAGAGTACTACTGGTACATGTCATCTTCTAGGATGTTCTTTAGTTTCATGGCATTCTAAGAAACAGGCTAGTGTTGCTCTTTCAACCACAGAGGCTGAGTATATAGCAGCAGGGAGTTGTTGTGCTCAAATACTGTGGATGAAGCAGCAATTAGAAGATTTTGATATCTTTTTAGATCATATCCCTCTTAAGTGTGATAACACTGGTGCCATTAATTTGACTAGGAACCCTATCATGCATTCTAAGACAAAGCATATAGAAATTAGACATCATTTCATTAGAGATCATATAGCTAAAGGTGATTGCATCATAGAATATATAGATACCAAACATCAATTTGCTAATATCTTCACCAAACCTTTGCCTAAAGATAGATTTTATGAGCTTAGAAGAGATCTAGGAATTGTTGATGATAAATCTATTGATTGATTGATGTTTATTGTTGTTTTTTATGTTAATTATGTGTTTTACGAAAAATTCTGTATTTAATCGATTAGGTTTCGTGTGTTAATCGATTAAACGCGCTGTTTTTGAAAATGTTTTACAACATAATCGATTAAGTTCATGACATAATCGATTAAATCGCTGCGGAGCAAGTTAATCGATTAAGGAATGCACATAATCGATTAAATTTCTGGGTTTTCGTTTTCTGGAAAATTTCGAAGGCAAATAATCGATTAAATGAAGAACATAATCGATTAAATGCGCCGTTCTATGTTTTTCTGCACACTGTTTTTTCGAATGTTGGACTCCAATTCACGTGTTTTGTTTAATTCTAACGGCTATATTCAATTCAAACGGCTCTATTTACATTAATTCAGTGTTTTATGACTGGATTCCTTGCCTATAAATAGCTAGATTGAGAATTAAAAGTGCTACCTTCACTCTCTCTCATTCTTGCTGGTTTTCTGCTATTCATTCCTTTTCTGTGCGAATTTCTATTTCTGTGATTACTCTGGTTCTCTGTTATTTTGTTGTGCTCTTTTCTTTGTCCATTCTACATACAAATGGCTGATCAAAGGAGGAGAAAGATGCCATCAAGGAGGAGAGGCAAAGAGCCCATGACATCCCAACAACAAGAGAGGAGACCACCAACACTTGAAAGACAGGAAGATCCTCACTCTTAAATATTTATCTTGTAATTTTTTCAGAACTCATGGTTTCACTTTTCAGGAGTGTTTAGTGGCAAGTGGACTGCAAAACTTTGTAGAGATGGAAGGAGCATTTTATCCAGACTTGGTCAGATATTTTACATGAATCTGACTTCAAGGACAGCTAGTCCTAGCACCAAGGTGAAGGGAGTGCGAATTCACCTTGATGAAGAGGTGTGGAAACATGTGGCTGGATTATCCATTCAAGGCATCAACATTACTTATGGCTTTGAAGATTTCAATAAATTGGTGGAGTTCCGCAAGTTCTGCAAGGATCCAAATCTACAAGTGGAAAACTTGTATAAAGTTGGTAATGTTAAGCTTAATGAACGCATGTTACATTATGTAATTGTTTGGATTCTTGTTGCTAGAGGCACTAATCATGCCCAACTTACTAAGGAGGACATTCTTCTAATGTATGGCTTCCTTAATAATGTTAGCATTGATTGACCCTCCATTATTTTAGATAATATGTTTAAAGCCACTAGGCTTTCATCTTTTGCTTTACCCTATGCTTGTGGTCATTTCAAAGATATTAGAATATAAGGGTGTAGATCTTGAAGGGGAGAACAAGAAAATTTTGCTTAGCAACAACAAAATTTGGAAGAATGTTCTAAGGCACATGGGCCTTATAGAACAAGGAAATAGGTTCAGGCAAAGAGATGAGGAAGCCGCTGCAATGGAAGAAGATGATGAAGAACCACCACCTCAACCTCAACCTCAACCGGGTTCAATGGAGGCACACATTCTCTCAAGGATGGACACCATGATGAGTCTCCAAACAACTCATTATGATGACCTTTGCCACAGGCTCTCAAGGCTCAATAGGAGAGTTCACAGAGTTGAAAGGAAGCTGGAGATTGAAGATGTCTCTCCAGAAGAAGACAATGCAAGGTCTTCAAGAGGCAAACAGTCAGCCGTAAATGATGAGGAAGATGAAGAAGATGAAGGGGATAGTGAAGAAACTGAATAGGCTAAAAGTTCACTTATTCCTTAGCTTAATTTTTATTTTTCCAGCTGCTGTACTTTATTTTTTCCCTCTATGTTTTTGTGTATTTAATTGCTTCTGCTGTATTAATCTTTGAATATGTAATCTTTTTGAAAATGATAAAAATAAAGGGGGAGAAACATATTTGTTTTGATTGATAATATGTCCAGTTTTCTAGCATTTAAGAAAATTAATTTCAGGGGGAGCATTAGGAAATATTTCAAATAATTGCCTAATATATCTTAAACATTTAAGAGCAAAGTTTAAGGGGGAGCTTTTAGAAATTATTTCCAGTCATTAATTTCCTTGAAATCTCTTTTTCAGAATTCAAATTGAAATTTAAATGCTATATGACTGCCTACTTTATTTCCTTTGTTGACTAATTTTTATGATGGAGATATCCATACATGATTTTCAAGATTTTCAGGATATCAATAACAAGTCTCTATGTTTCCTTTTATCATCATCAAAAAGGGGGAGATTGTTGGCATATTTCAAGACCAAGTGTTTATGAAGTCTTCCAGAGTTTTTAATGAAGTCTTAAAGTTTTGATGATGAAGATTTAGAGTGATCCAATCAACATTAAAGACTTGTGCCATCTCACAAAGGAAGGTTGCTTGGTAGAAAAAGGAAAGAAATAAAGAGTGTTTAAAGCTTTCAAGAGAGAAGATTGATGAAGATTTTCTCAAGAGTCTGAAGGATCAAGAGTAGAAGGTTACTTTTGGGTGTTGGATAAAAAGAGTAAGTCATAAATCCCATTCAAGACCTTCCCAAACAAGAGAGCAAGGTGTTTTCTCGCAAAAACATTTTTCTACGCTTTTAATCGATTATGATACGTAGATAATCGATTATCTTACTTAAAATTTGAATTAAAAATGTTTAACGAACTAAATAATCGATTAAGTGTTTTTGATAATCGATTATATTGATTCTAGGTTAATATAATCGATTATGGCCTTAATCTAATCGATTATATCAGACGAAATTAGTTTTCCAGTTTTTAAACATGATATAATCGATTAAGCTTTTAATACAATCGATTAAATGAGTCATTTTTGCGAAATCAATACCAAATCAACCTAAGAATGGAAACTTTGGAGCATTTTCGAATTATAAAATGAAAGAGAATGTCTTAGGTTCAACACATCTGATTAAAACACAAAATATTCAAAGTGTTTCTGCGCCTTAGCTTTTCAAAACCGCTTTCCTGCTCTCTTTAGTTTGATCAAGTCTTTGGAAGTGGTGATCATTGTGCTTAAGCTTTCTATCCAGCACTATTATCAGGTGTATTCTTTTACTGTTTTTATAAACGGGTAAATTCATCCCTTGGATCGGTTCAAAGGGAGGTGTGTTTCATCTCTTGTGTGTCAAGAGAGGTGTGTTTCATCTCTTGTGTGTCAAGAGAGGTGGGTTTCATCCTTAGTGTGTCTAGGGAGGTGTTTCATCCTTAGTGTGTCTAAGGAGGTGTTCCTTTATCTTTATTTTTTATTGCATGAATTGGTGTTTGTAATTTCATTTAAAGATAGTGGGGTGATCATCACGCATTTGTGGTGGTTGGGAACTGGACAGGATTGGCTTAATTCGAACCAGTATAAATCTCTGTGTTCTTTCTCTTTCCCTATCTCTTTTTTATTGTGGATCATATTAACGATTGCAACTCAAACCGCGTAAATCAAAGGTTAAGAAAAATCCGCATCCTAGTGTTTGAAAGTTTTTCAAAATCTGGAAATTCTTTTAAAAGGGAAAAGTTTCTTAAAAATCCAATTCACCCCCCCTCTTGGTTTTTATACTGCCGTATTTATTTAACAGCCTATGTTATGTCGGAGGCCCAAATAAACGTTTTTTAAGTTGGACACTTTAGGAAAGTGTTCGATACATGTTGTACACGTGTTAGACATAAGGACACGCCATTGATGAGGCGTGTCCAATCTTTATAGATATTAATTCTCTAACTGTGTTAATTGGTTCGACCTGCTAGACATTACTAGCTGGCTCACTCATGCCATCCAAGTTCACAAATGGAGTCAATTTGTTTGAAGCAAAGGTTATTGCAATGGAGGATTCGATTAAACTCTTTCAATTAGTGAACAAAATGTCAATGTTATCTTGGTGTCCATTATTATGACTAGTTAGTGTGCTTTAATCCTAGACTATTCAAATATATTGTCACCTGAGGATTTTAAGAATAAAACCTGTACGTATATGACTTCATGATTTGAAGTAGGAATATATATGATATTCAAACCCACGACATCCCCCAAGATCCTAGACACAACATGTGGAAAAAGATACCAGCAGAAATTAGAATTGATCTGGTCAAATAAAATCCCAAAATATAAGGAACTAAAAAGATAGTGGATAAATTTTATTCTTTTAAAAAATTAATTAATAGAGAGATATTTTTTATTTTAAATTTTGAATTGCAAATGTAAAAATATTTAGTAACATATTGTATTTGGTCCTTTAATTGAGGACTTGTTTGATTGAATTATGTATATTGTAATTGTTTGTATTAATGCAATACTCTTTTTGAGGGGTTGTTTGTCTCAGAGTTCGCAATGTTGACACCTTGTTGTTGATAACTTGTTTCTTTCTCACAAATTGACTTGTCTCTTTAAACATTTTTTTTTCTTTTTTACCAACTACCTACCTTTTCTCGGTTAATTTGCATGAGTAATTTTAGCTATTAATGAGTATGTATATTTTGACTTGCTATTTAGAAGTAGGAATGCATGAATTTAAGAAAGATTAAAATGTTTTTCCTAAGAACCTATTATGTAAAAAAGGTATGGAGATTTGAAATAGTTCCTCCAAGAAGAACCTTTCCTCTCCTTTTATTTTTTGGTGAACCTGAAATTGGAGATTTGAAGTAGTTCCTCCAAGAAGAATCTCTCCTATCCTATTTTTTTGGTTTCTGAATGTACAAAGATCTACTTAGGGATGATGAAGTCCTCCAGATATTTCATGAAGATTTAAAGTTTTGATGATGAAGATTTAAAGTGCTCTAAACAACATTAAAGACTTGTGTCATCTCACAAAGGAAGGTTGCTAGATGGAAAAGGAAAGGCATAAAGAGTATTTAAAGCTTTCAAGAGAGAAGATTGATGAAGATTTTCTCAAGAGCTGAAGTTTCAAGTTTAGAAGGTTCTGTTTTGGGTTATGGATGAAAAGAGTAAGTCATAAATCCCATTCAAGACCTTTCCAAACATGAGAGCAAGTTGTTTTTTCGCAAAAACATTTTTCTACGCTTTTAATCGATTATGATACGTAGATAATCGATTATTTCACTTAAAATTTGAATCAAGATTGTTTAACGAACTAAATAATCGATTAAGTGTTTTTGATAATCGATTATATTGATTCTGGGTTAATATAATCGATTATGGCCTTAATCTAATCGATTATATCAGGCAAAATGAGTTTTCCAGTTTTTAACTCTGATCTAATCGATTAAGCTTTTTAGATAATCAATTAAATAAGTCGTTTTTGCGAATTCAATGCTAAATCAACCTAAGAATGGAAACTTTGGAGCATTTTCGAATTATAAAATGAAAGAGAATGTCTTAGGTTCAAAACATCTGATTAAACACAATATTCAAAGTGTTCTTGCGCCTTAGTTTTTCAAAATCGCTTTCTTGCTCTCTCAAGTCTTTGGAAGTGGTGATCTTTGTGCTTAAGCTTTCTATCCAACACTATATCAGGTGTATTCTTTTTACTATTTTTCTAAATGGGAAAATTCATCCCTTGGATCTGTTCTAAGGGAGGTGTGTTCATCTCTTGTGTGTCAAGAGAGGTGGGTTTCATCCTCAGTGTGTCTAGGGAGGTGTTTCATCCTTAGTGTGTCTAAGGAGGTGTTTCCTTTATCTTTATTTGTTATTGCATGAATTGGTGTTTGTAATTTCAATTAAAGATAGTGGGGTGATCATCCCACATTTGTGGTGATTGGGAACTGGACGTAGGATTGACTTAATCTGAACCAATATAAATCTCTGTATTCTTTCTCTTTCCCTATCTCTTTTTATTTTGGATCATATTAACAATTGCAAGTCAAACTGCACTAATCTAAGGTTAAGGATAATCCACATCCTGATTTTAAAACATTTATTTAAAATCTGGAAATTTATTTTAAAAGGAAAAAGGTTCTTAAAAGTCCAATTCAACCCCCCCTCTTAGTTTTTACACCGTCGTCTATATTTAACAATTGGCCTCAGAGCTGGTTTTCTGAAAATTACTCAAAATCAAGATCCTTATGGCAGGCAAAAATCAATCTTTTGCTGAAGGTGCATCTATTCATAGGCCACCA
This sequence comes from Lablab purpureus, assembly GCA_030347555.1. Lineage (NCBI taxonomy): Eukaryota > Viridiplantae > Streptophyta > Magnoliopsida > Fabales > Fabaceae > Lablab > Lablab purpureus. The sequence continues at coordinate 16,800,594 of CM059262.1, read as the reverse complement.
CTCTTTACAGGTGAAAACTATCCTTTTTGGAAAAAGAGGATGGAGATTTTCCTTAGGTCTAATGATCAAGGCGTTTGGGATGCAATTGTAAATGGTCCATATATTCCTATGATTGTTGTTAATGAAGTGCAGGTACCCAAAGTAAGAGCAAGTTGGACGAAAGATGAGTACAATGAATATCAGTGAGATATAAGGACATGTAATATGATATCATCTGCCTTAACTGTTGATGAGTTTTACAGGTTGTCTGATTGCACTACAGCAAAGGAGATGTGGGACACTCTAGAAGTCACACATGAAGGAACGGAGGATGTCAAGAGATCAAGAAAGAATACCTTGATCCAAGAATACGAGATGTTCCGAATGATCGTTAGCTCCTTTCACAAGTGATAAAGAAATGTTGTAGAACAGAGAGTGGAAACAAATAATTTTGTGCTCAAGGTTAGCTCTGTGTCTATCAACGTGTATTTTCCTCTTTATATAGGAAATAAAATCTGAGAAAACTTTCACAGTATTAAAAACCATTTATGAAAATGTTCACACATTTAAAATCTGTTTATGATGTATGAAAACGTAAGATCTGTATAATAATTGAAAAACGTTCATGATGTTAAATGCCATTTTGAATTTCAAAATACTTTTCAAAAAATAATCGATCACATTAAGTACAAAATCGATTCTGTAAGAGTTTTAGAAAAACTTTAAACAGCACCACATAATCGAATCGATGTAAAAAGGTTTGTTTAAAAAAACACAACATAATCGATTGTGTTAAGACCATCGATTAAGTTATATCGATTGATTTATAAAAAAAGTTTTACTCATTTAAAAAGATCACGAGTGAAAGAGTGCTGGATCAGTTTGTTAGTTTCGATTTCTCTTATTCCAGAATGATTCGGCACAAACACCTCCAACAAGAACTCCATCGATTCTTCAAAACTTCAACTCTTCGATCTTTTCATTCTTCGATTTGGCTTACTTGAGAAATCATCAAAACCTGATATAACTTCAAAGAGCGATGACTTGATCCGCTTCGATCCTCTTTGGTAACACATTATTGTCTGGATTCTTGTTGCTAGAGGAACTAATCATGCTCAACTTACTAAGGAAGACATTCTTTTGATGTATGACTTCTTTAATAATGTTAGTATTGATTGGCCTGCGATTATTTTAGATAATATGTTTAAAGCCACTAGGCTATTATCTTTTGCTTTATCCTATGCTGTATTTATATCCAAGATTTTAGAATATAAAGGTGTGGATCTTAATGGAGAAAACAAGCAGATTTTACTAAGCAACATCAAAATTGGAAAGAATGTTCTAAGGCACATGGACCTTATTGAACAAGAGAACAGGTTCAGGCAAAGAGATGAGGAAGCTGCAATGGATTAAGATGAAGAACCACCACCTCAACCTCAACCTGGATCAATGGAAGCAAATATAGTTTCAAGGATGGACAACATGATGAGTCTTCAATTAAGTCATTATGAAGACATTTGCTCCAAGCTCTCAAGGCTGAACAGGGGAGTCTACAGGGTAGAAAGAAAATTGGAGATTGAAGATGTCTCTCCAGAAGAAGACAATACAGGATCTTCAAGGGGCAAACAGCCAGCACAAGATGCTGAGGAAGAAGAAGAAGATGCAGGGGATAGTGAAGAAACAGAATAGGCTACAAGTTCACTAATTCCCTTAGCTTAATTTTTTTTCAGCTGCTGTATTTATTTTCCCTCTATATTTTCTGTGTAATTAATTGCTTCTGCTGTATTAATCTCTGAATATGTAATCTTTTTGAAAATGATAAAAATAAAGGGGGAGAAAAATATTTGTTTTGATTGATAATATGTCCATATCTCTAGCATTTAAGAAAATTAAAGTTTCAGGGGGAGTATTATGAAATATTTCAAATAATTACCTAGTATATCTTAAACAATTAAGAACAAAGTTTAAGGGGGAGTTTTTAGAAATAATTTCCATACATTAATTTCCTTGAAATTTAATTTTGAAAATTCAAATTGAAAAATTAAATACTATATGACTGCCTACTTTATTTCCTTTGTGGACTAATTTTTATGATGGAGATATCCATACATTATTTTCTAAGTTTTTCAGGATATCAATCACAAGTCTCTATGTTTCTTTTTATCATCATCAAAAAGGGGGAGATTGTTAGCATATTTCAAGAACAAGTGTTGATGAAGTCCTCCAGATATTTCATGAAGATTTAAAGTTTTGATGATGAAGATTTAAAGTGCTCTAAACAACATTAAAGACTTGTGTCATCTCACAAAGGAAGGTTGCTAGATGGAAAAGGAAAGGCATAAAGAGTGTTTAAAGCTTTCAAGAGAGAAGATTGATGAATATTTTCTCAAGAGCTGAAGTTTCAAGTTTAGAAGACCTTTCCAAACATGACAGCAAGTTGTTTTTTCGCAAAAACATTTTTCTACGCTTTTAATCGATTATGATACATAGATAATCGATTATTTCACTTAAAATTTGAATAAAAATTGTTTAACGAACTAAATAATCGATTAAGTGTTTTTGATAATCGATTATATTGATTCTGGGTTAATATAATCGATTATGGCCTTAATCTAATCGATTATATCAGATAAAATGAGTTTTCCAATTTTTAACTCTGATATAATCGATTAAATAAGTCGTTTTTGCGAATTCAATGCTAAATCAACCTAAGAATGGAAACTTTGGAGCATTTTCGAATTATAAAATGAAAGAGAATGTCTAAGGTTCAACACATCTAATTAAACACAATATTCAAAGTGTTCTTGCCCCTTAGTTTTTCAAAACCGCTTTGTTGCTCTCTCAAGTTTGATCAAGTCTTTGGAAGTGGTGATCTTTGTGCTTAAGCTTTCTATCCAGCACTATATCAGGTGTATTCTTTTTACTGTTTTTCTAAACGGGAAAATTCATCCCTTGGATCTGTTCTAAGGGAGGTGTGTTCATCTCTTGTGTGTCAAGAGAGGTGGGTTTCATCCTCAGTGTGTCTGGGGAGGTGTTTCATCCTTAGTGTGTCTAAGGAGGTGTTTCCTTTATCTTTATTTGTTATTGCATGAATTGGTGTTTGTAATTTCAATTAAAGATAGTGGGGTGATCATCACACATTTGTGGTGATTGGGAACTGGACGTAGGATTGGCTTAATCCAAACCAGTATAAATCTCTGTGTTCTTTCTCTTTCCCTATCTCTTTTTACTGTGGATCATTGACATAACCCCACTGTCGCTTGTGAAATTATCAAACTACTAAGTTTTCCCCTAATGTAGTATAGGGTTAACCTAGGTATCAATCCAAGAACACACTCCCATTTTTGTCCATTGTTTCATACTCTCCTTCCAAATACAATTTAAAGTTGGGGAAATGTAAATTTTAGAATTCAAAAACAGTAAAATTCAAAAATGTAAATCTTAGAATTTAAAAACAATAAAATTCAGAAAACAGAAATTGCAATGCAGAAACAGAAATTGAAACTGTAAAACAGAAACGGAATTCTAAAACAAAAACTGAAATTGCAAAACAGAAACAGAAATTACAACTGCAATACAGAAACAGAAACAGAAATGTAAAACAGAACTGGAGACAGAAACTGAAATAAAATGCAACACGGAAACTGAAACAGAAATTGCAATACAGAAACGAAAACAGAAATTGCAATACAGAAACAGAAATCTAAAACAGAAACAGAATTCTAAGACAGAAACAAAAACAGAAATGGAGAACAAAACCAGAAACAGAAACTGAAATAAAATGCAACGCAGAAACTGAATTTTAAATTGCAAAACAAGAACAGAAATTAAAACCAGAAACAAAAACTAAAATTAAAATTTCACGTAAGCATTGAATGTATTTTGCTATGTATTTCACTCTTGCATATAAAACCACCAATTGATCAATTGGTAATTTCATAGAATTGGTTTTGATGAAGAATTGAATCCAATTCTACAACATTTTATGCAATTATCAATCAAAAACAACAATATAAAAGTTCAAGAGAGAAAACAAACTCAAAGCAACCGATCGGTCTTTATTCCCATGCTTTAACCGTGAAAAGAGAGAATTTGGAAACTTGACTTTTCATAAGCTTCTAAAGAAAAACAGAAAAAACTGGAAATGAACTCCTTAACTTCCTACACACTCTGTTATGAGCATTTTAACACTTATATAGCAGTTCTAGGTAGTGGAAACGAATGGTCAAGTTCTGGATACAATGGGCCTATCAAAACTTATTTACAACCCGCAAAGAAATACACTATATTTTTGCCTAACTTCTAAAAATCACTAAAAATAGCTCCAAGCTCCAAATGTGACGTTCCAGGTGTCCAAATTGAAGCCCCAAAAGTGTAGAATCCAACGCAAAAAGATTCAGCCCAAACAGACACCTATACAAAAAGTTATAAGCAAAAAAAGGAGCAAAGGTCAGAGCTGGAAAATACAGAAATACAGCACAAAAATACAGTATAAGGGCATATTTACAAAATCTCCTATTTATTGCAGAAAATGCAAATACGTGCTAAATGAAAGAAATAAGAAAAGAAGAAATACTTAGGAGATGCAATAAGACTATAAAAGTGTGTATAGAAAATGAGTCATCAAATACCCCCACACTTAAGCTTTTGCACTCCCAAGCAAAAGGGAGAAAAGAAAATAAAGAAATTTTTCAACGGATCCTTATATGGACTGTGTTGTGAGCAGAAAGGAAAAAAAATCATCAATCAAAGTGTTAAAGAATCAAAACAATCAAGAGTAAATTTCACACACAAAAGTAAACAAGAATTTCAATCAAATTAGACTATGGATCAAAAGATGGTAAAATTCTCACATGGGTATGTGTATCACTCATCCTCTCAAGTGTTTAGGTTGGTATTTACACTCAAAGCACATCATGAAAGTAAGCATTACCATAGGCTTGAAGAGCCTCTTAATTTCACTACTTGAATCACATGCACCAAAGATCAAAAGGACTTTTATTAAGCTTGTAATGTGGCTAAGGTAAGGGTAGGATAAAAGAAGGGAAACAAAGCTATAAACCAAAGAGAAAAGATGAGCAATGGGGAATGAGTTAAAATAAGTAGAGAAAAAAAAACTGGCATTAACTCTTTATTTCTCTTCTTTCCTTTTTCATCCATTTTTCTTCTTTTCTTTTTCTTCAAACCACATATTCTTATATTTCATCTTCTTTTTCTTTGTTGTTCACATGATTTCTCTTTTGAGCAATCTTTCCCATCAACTCAGAACGCACCAAGATCTCCCAAAATTCATCAATAATGCATAATGTAGTACTCCCACACTTATTTTTAACCCACTCCCAAAACAATTCCAAAGCTCATCTAATCCCAAGGTTGGGTATATCATGGTTTTTCAGTTTCCAAGGCTTATATTGAACTATAAAATCATCAAGAAAGAGGTTAATAAGGCTCGAAGAGGGTAACAAATGGAATTAATGCAAGGTAGGTCAATTTGGCCAAGTAGCTAACATGAAAGAAGGCCTAGATCATCTCAAAAGTGTATGTGAACAAGTAATATAAAAAAGAGTCAATTCAAGTTCTAGAATACCTACGAACATGAGTAAATCACACAAGAAGAAAATAGGCTTAAAAACTCACTAAGGTACATGTTCTACGAAAAGTTGATCCAAAAATCTAATTTTATGAAAAACTAGTTGAACTCAAGTGTAAGAAACATATCTATCAAGTTTGAAACTCCTAACTAAGAAAGACAAATTTAATAGTTGCTCACAAAAGTTTTAAAAACAAAGGTATCCAATGAAAAATTATGCTAAGAAAATTAGCACAGCAAAAAAAATAAAATGGTGTTTAAAATGTACAAAATGCAACTAAGAATTTATGCAAAAGAAAAATCAACTAAATGCAGTGAAAATGTAAGTGTTTATGTGGTTGGAAAAACAAAACAGCAAAGAAATGATATTGAGTTATGAACTATGTAAAAAAAAATATATGCAAAAATATGATGAAAACTAAATCTGGACAGCAAAAAACAGAAACAAAACAAAAATATTGCAAACTTGCCACCCCCATACTGGAATCAAACATTGTCCTCAATGTGGGAATGGGTAAAAATGTTACAGTAAAAGGGAATTTAAAAATTGCAGCAGAAAAGGTCTCAAATGTCGGTAAACAATTTGTTTTCTTCCAAGAGAGGCTCTACCAAAGATAAGTCAAGTGTATTGGAAGTTCTCTCTAATGGCTTGTTCTCATGAAAAACTTTTAGTTTATGACCATTGACCTTGAATTTCCTACTAGTAGCTTCATCTTCTATTTCAATTGTACCATATGGAAAAATGTTAGTGATCACAAAAGGTCCATCCCATCTAGATCGAAGCTTACCAGCAATCAATTTCAAACGTGAATTAAACAACAACACTTTTTGACCTACAACAAATTCTTTTCTCAAAATATTTGAATCATGAAATTTCCTAACTTTCTCCTTATAGATTTTTGAGTTCTCATATGCTTGGAGGCGTATCTCATCCAATTCTTGTAGTTGTAGTTTCCTCTCTTTTCCTACCTCATCAAGTGTCAAATTGCAACTTTTTACCGCCCAATATGCTTTATGCTCTATTTCCACTGGAAGGTGACATGCCTTACCAAACACCACACGAAATGGAGACATCCCTAATGGTGTTCGGTAAGCTGTTCTTTGTGCCCACAGAGCATCATCCAACCATCTAATCCAATCTTTCCTGTTAGGGTGAACTAGTTTTTGCAACAGATGCTTAACCTCTCTATTAAATACCTCAGCTTGTCCATTAGTCTGGGGATGATATGGTGTGGCAATTTTGTGTGTGACCCCATACTTCTGGAATAAAGCGGCTATGGTCCGGTTGCAAAAATGGCTTCCCAGATCACTGATTATAGCCTTAGGCACACCAAACCTGCAAAAAATGTTAGTCCTGATAAAATCTAACACAACTTTAGAATCATTGGTTCTGGTGGCCTTGGCCTCCACCCATCTAGAAACATAATCTATAGCAAGTAAAATGTAAGAATAACCAAAAGAAACAGGAAAGGGGCCCATAAAATCAATGCCCCATACATCCAAAATTTCACAAAACATAATAGGTTGTTGTGGCATCTCGTTTCTCCTTGTGATAACACCTCCTGTTTTTTGACATTTCTCACAACTGGTGGAAAATCTGTATGCATCTTTAAAGATGGTTCGCCAATAGAAACCGCTATCCAATACTCTCCTAGCTGTTCTCTGTGGTCCATGATGGCCTCCTGTAGGTGTACCATGACAAAAATACAGTATATCCTGAAATTCATGGTCAGGAACACACCTGCGAATAATCTGGTCATTACAAAACCTCCACAGATATGGATCATCCCAAACATAGTATTTACAATCACTTTTTAGTTTATTAATCTGGGATCTAGATGCAGCAGGAGGTAAAACAGATGCAACCAAATAATTAACTATGTCTGCAAACCAAGGTGCAGAGTTCATAGAGTACAAAGAAAATAAATAATCATCAGGAAAACTATCACGAATGGGTAAGGGATCATCATTCCCTTCAACTCTACTCAAATGATCAGCTACTTGATTCAACATACCACTTTTATCTTTTATATCAATGTCAAACTCCTGTAAGAGAAGCATCCATCTGATCAATCTGGGTTTTGCATCAGGCTTCTTGAGTAGGAATTTCAATGCAGAATGGTCTGTAAAGACAGTTATTTTGGAGCCAAGCAAATATGATCTAAACTTATCCAATGCAAACACAATGGCTAGTAGCTCATTTTCAGTGGTGGTATAATTTTCCTGAGCTGCATCAAGGGTTCTTGAAGCATATGCAATGACATGAGGGAATTTACCTACCCTTTGTGACAACAAAGCTCCAAGAGCAAAATCAGAGGCATCACACATTAACTCGAAAGGAAGGCCCCAATCTGGTGGTTGCATGATAGGGGATGTGGTTAGTCTCTTCTTCAACTCTGTGAATGCCTTTTTGCATGAATCATTAAACACAAATGGAACGTCCTTCTGCAACAGGTTGGACAATGGCAGGGCAATTTTGCTAAAATCTCTAATAAATCTCCGGTAGAAACCTGCATGTCCAAGAAAAGAACGAACTGCCCGTACAGACACGGGGTAAGACAGAGAGGTAATAACATCAATTTTTGATTTATCTACCTGTATTCCTCTCTCAGAAACAAGATGTCCTAAAACTATGCCCTCAGTTACCATGAAATGGCATTTTTCATAATTAAGCACCAGATTAGTTTCAATGCACCTGTCTAAAAATTTGGTTAAATTATGCAAACAACAATCAAATGAGGACCCATATACAGTGAAATCATCCATAAACACTTCCATGAAATGTTCAATCAAATCGAAAAATATGCTCAACATGCATCTCTGGAATGTAGCAGGTGCATTGCACAAACCAAATGGCATCCTAGTATAGGCAAATGTGCCAAAAGGACAAGTGAATGTGGTTTTATGTTGGTCCTCAGGAGCAATGTGTATTTGCATATAACCAAAAAAACCATCCAAAAAGCAATAATGAGACTTACCTGCCAACCTCTCAATAACCTGATCAATAAATGGGAGAGGGAAGTGGTCTTTCCTAGTAACCTGGTTGAGACGCCTGTAGTCTATGCAAACTCTCCACTTGTTGGCAACTCTGGTAGGAACCAACTCTTGTTCCTGGTTCTGAATAACCGTAACCCCAGACTTCTTGGGAACCACTTGCACAGGTGAGACCCATGTGCTGTCTGAAATGGGGTAGATGATCCCAGCCATCAGTAGCTTGGTCACCTCCTTCTTCACAACATCTAAAATGGTAGGATTGAGCCTCCTTTGTGGTTGTCTAATGGGTTTAGACTCATCCTCCAACAAAATTCTGTGCATGCATGTTGCTGGACTGATTCCAGGAATATCAGCCAGACTCCAACCAATGGCCTTTCTGTGTACTTGCAGAACTTCCATCAACCTCTCCTCTTGTTCCTGGAGAAGAGTGTTGGAAATGATAATTGGAATCCTATGTTCAGGATCCAAATAGGCATACTTAAGATGACCCGGCAAAGGCTTCAATTCCAATGAGGATGACTGCTGTGTTGTTGAATCTGAATTCTGTAAAACTACAGTAGTGGCTATTACATCAGTATTTATACCTGCAAAAGATGGTGAAATAGTAGATATCACAGTGTTAAATTCATCATAGATGGTACACTGACCATCACAGGTGCAACATGGTTGAACATCTAAGTCCAAGTCTGAGAATTGAGAAAAGAAAGAAAGTTCAATATCTTTATTTACATTAGCCTCTAAATCTAATTTGTTACAAGCTACATCAATGTTTTTATTTTCTTCAACATTTAACAAAAATACAGCATGGTCATATAAAATGGAATGGCCTTCAACTGGATGCTTCATGGCTTCAAAGATATTGAATTGGACCGTGTCCTCTCCAAATTCCATGGACAATGTGCCAGTGTGAACATCAATCTTGGTCTTTGCAGTCATCAAGAATGGCCTTCCAAGAATCAATGTAGATTTATGGGTGGAGTTCTCATCTTGCATGTCAAGAATATAAAAGTCAGCTGGAAAAATTAATTGGTTAACTTTTACCAACACATCTTCCAGCACACCCAGGGGTTGAGTTATACTGCGGTTTGCTAACTATATCACCACATTGGTTGGCTTCAAGTCTCCCAATTGTAACATTTTGTACACAGCTGACAACATCACATTTATAGATGCTCCCAAATCTAGCAAAGCATTAGCAAAGGTCAACTCTCCAATAGTGCAAGGAATGGAAAAAGAACCTGGATCATTACATTTTTTTGGAAGATTGGACTGGGAGAGTGGTGAGACTGTCTGGATTTGCCTTTTCTTTAAATTCCTTTTGTAGGTACATAATTCTTTCAAGAATTTAGCATATCTAGGAATCTGTCTTATAGCATCTAACAAGGGTATGCTGATCCCCACCTTTTTGAACGTCCAACAGCTCCTGATCAAGTTCAAACTTTTTTTATAAAGAGGCCCTGGATGGAAAAGGCAAAGGTAACTGCTGCTGAACTGGTTTCTCAACTGTATCTTGTTCTGCATTTTTCTGGAGTAGAACAGTTGTTACATCATGATCTTCAGTACTTGGTTTCAACTGCTTACCACTCCTCAAGGCAATAACACTTACATTCCCTTTTGGATTTATCATCGGTTGAGAGGGAAGTGTTTTGGATCCTTGCTGCTGCAGCGTATTAATGGTGGTTGCTAGCTGTCCAATTTGTGTTTGCATGTCTTGGATAGTGGCCGACATATTTTGCTGGAATTGCAAATTATTGGTAGCCATTTGTTTCATTAATTCCTCCAAAGATAGCCCAGAATCAGGCTGTATTTGTTGTTGGGCATTCTGTTGTCTAAGAGGTGGAGGTTGATATCTCAGCTGTTGCATGTTTTGTTGATTCTGCTGTACAGGCTGATGTGTTTGGTGATGTATGGGCTGCTGCTGATAAGCATAACTTTGTTGTTGTTGTGGTACTGCTCCTGGTCCATATTTCAAGTTAGGATGGTCTCTCCAACCTGGGTTATATGTAGAGGAGAAAGGATTGTACTGTTGCTGTTGGGAAGGATGTTTATAAAAATTTTGTGATCCTGGAAAAATACCAGCTACCATTTCAGGGACTGCATTATTTGTTTCTTGTAATTGAGGACATGCATCAGTGTAATGATCAACTCCTGCACAAATCCCGCATGTTTTCAAAGTCTTCTATACTACACTGGTTTGTTGCCCCATAGCTAGCTGCCTCACAAGTGAAGTGAGTTCAGTTAGCTTATTTTCCAACCTTTGATTTTCTATTGCAACAACCGTACTTGTAGTTGTTTCATGGACTGATCTAGAGATTTGCCTTGAGCTAAATTGTTGAGAATTTTCAGCCGTGTTGGAGATGAGATGTTTTGCAGCAACTGGGGTTTTATCCATCAAAGCACCTCCACTTGCTGCATCTATCATACTTCTTTCCATTGGTTGCAAACCTTCATAGAAATATTGAATTAAAAGCTACTCATTAATTTGATGATTGGGACAAGTAGAACAAAGTTTTTTAAATCTCTCCCAATACTCATAAAGTGACTCCCCTTGCAGTTGTCTAATGCCACTAATTTCCTTTCTTATGGCTGCTGTTCGAGAGGCTGGGAAATTTTTTTCTAAGAACTTGCACTTCATCTCATTCCAAGTAGTGATGGGAGTGGGCTGCAAATATAACCAATCCTTGGCTATGTCACATAGCGAGAAAGGAAATGCCTTCATCTTTACAAAATCTTCAGGAACATTTACAGGTTTCATGGTTGAGCAAACTACATGAAACTCCATTAAATGCTTATGAGGATCTTCTCCCGCAAGACCGTGGAATTTTGGCAGCAATTGAATTAAACCAGACTTGAGTTCATAGCTAGTTGCTCCCTCTCCTAATTGTGGAATTTGGATACATAATGGTTGGTAACCAACATCTGGGGCAGCTAGCTCCTTCAATGTTCTCTCTGGGTTGTGAAGGGCCATGTTCAAACTGTTTTGGTTTTCAGAACCAGAATCTGAAATAGTTGAACTGTATGGGTGTTCAGACTCGGAATCTGAAATAGTTCTACCAATTGAAATGGAGTCTTGGATCAAATGGCTATCTATGAAAGCCTTTTCTCTTTGTTCTCTACTGAGTCTTCGAAAAGTTTTCTCAATTTTAGGATCTAATGGATACAAAGCACCTGAATTGGACCTGGTCATACACCAAAGCAGTAAAGTTCAAAACAAACAAAGCTACAATATCACGCTAGATTGTGAGTTGCAGCTCCTTGGATCAATGTGATAGCACCAGCTCCAAACTGCACCACTTCGAATCACCAACTGCTACACAGATGGCTGCAGTACACCAAAAATGGTCTAGCATCACTACAAAATCTTGCGACAGATTCAACAGGTTAGCACCAGGCTCTATCAACAGCACCAAGAACTATGTGATTGATCAAGTCTTTAGCACCTCAAGCCAATTAAACTCTCCAGCATCACCCAAGGGTTCTCGCAGCACCACAAATACTGTCTAACAGCGAATCAATCCAACAAACAACAAATTGGAGAAAATTAAAGGAAGAGCATCAAACAATGAGATATGAATGGCATGTGTCCCCGGCAACGGTGCCAATTTGACATAACCCCACTGTCGCTTGTGAAATTATCAAACTACTAAGTTTTCCCCTAATGTAGTATAGGGTTAACCTAGGTATCAATCCAAGAACACACCCCCATTTATGTCCATTGTTTCATACTCTCCTTCCAAATACAATTTAAAATTGGGGAAATGTAAATTTTAGAATTCAAAAACAGTAAATTTCAGAAATGTAAATCTTAGAATTTAAAAACAGTAAAATTCAGAAAACAGAAATTGAAATGTAAGACAAAAACAGAAATTGCAATGCAGAAACAGAAATTGAAACTGTAAAACAGAAACAGAATTCTAAAATAGAAACTGAAATTGCAAAACAGAAACAGAAATTACAACTGCAATACAGAAACAGAAACAGAAATGTAAAACAGAACTGGAGACAGAAACTGAAATAAAATGCAACACAGAAACTGAAACAGAAATTGCAATACAGAAACGAAAACAGAAATTGCAATACAGAAACATAAATCTAAAACAGAAACAGAATTCTAAGACAGAAACAGAAACAGAAATGGAGAACAAAACCAGAGACAGAAACTGGAATAAAATGCAACGCAGAAACTCAATTTTAAATTGCAAAACAAGAACAGAAATTAAAATTGGAAACAAAAACTAAAATCAAAATTTCACGTAAGCATTGAATGTATTTTGCTATGTATTTCACTCTTGCATATAAAACCACCAATTGATCAATCGGTAATTTCATAGAATTGGTTTTGATGAAGAATTGAATCCAATTCTACAACATTTTATGCAATTGTCAATCAAAAACAACAATGTAAAAGTTCAAGAGAGAAAACAAACTCAAAGCAACCGATCGGTCTTTATTCCCATGCTTTAACCGTGAAAAGAGAGAATTTGGAAACTTGACTTTTCATAAGCTTCTAAAGAAAAACAGAAAAAACTGGAAATGAACTCCTTAACTTCCTACACACTCTGTTCTGAGCATTTTAACACTTATATAGCAGTTCTAGGAAGTGGAAACGAATGGTCAAGTTCTGGATACAATGGGCCTATCAAAACTTATTTACAACCCGCAAAGAAATACACTATATTTTTTCCTAACTTCTAAAAATCACTAAAAATAGCTCCAAGCTCCAAATGTGACGTTCCAGGTGTCCAAATTGAAGCCCCAAAAGTTTAGAATCCAACGCAAAAAGAATCAGCCCAAACAGACACCTATACAAAAAGTTATAAGCAAAACAAGTAGCAAAGGTCAGAGCTGGAAAATACAGAAATACAACACAAAAATACAGTATAAGGGCATATTTACAAAATCTCCTATTTATTGCAGAAAATGCAAATACATGCTAAATGAAAGAAATAAGAAAAGAAGAAATACTTAGGAGATGCAATAAGACTATAAAAGTGTATATAGAAAATGAGTCATCAATCATATTAACAATTGCAAGTCAAACTGCGCTAATCTAAGGTTAAGGATAATCCACATCCTGATTTTAAAACATTTATTTAAAATCTGGAAATTTATTTTAAAAGGAAAAAGGTTCTTAAAAATCCAATTCACCCCCCCTCTTGGTTTTTACACTGCCGTCTATATTTATCAACTTATAGCTGAGTTGAGTAAATTCTTCAAAGATTTATGCTCAACTATTTTGTGAGTGGATGATCTGTTACTAATGGAACAAAAGATTGTCATTACATTATGTAAATTGGAACGACTCTTTCCACCTGAATTCTTCAATTCCATGGAACATTTACCTATTCATTTGCCTTATGAAGCAAGAATAGGAGGTCCGGTTCAATATAGATGGATGTATCATTTTGTTAGGTAAGTTCTTTAGTATATTTAAATTTGAAAATGCATACTTTTCTTCTATGAAATTAGTGATTAATTATATGATGATGTTATATTAGGTACCTGAATAAGTTAAAAAAAATGGTTAAGAACAAGGCACGTGTAGAAGGGTCAATATGTGAGGCATATATGGTGCAAGAGACTTCTCATTTTTGTTCATATTATTTTGAGTCTCATGTGCAAACAATGAGAAATAAAGTTAGTCGCAATGACGATGGAGGTGAGAATTAGGAAGTAGACAAAGTATCAACAATTTTTAGTCATCCTGGTCACTTTAGCGGAACTTCTCCGACTCGATATTTAAGTAAGAAAGAATTAGAAGCTGCACATTTGCATGTATTACTCAATTGTGAGGAAGTTCAACCATTGATCAAGTAAGTACCTAAATTTATTTTGACATGCATATTTTAAGCATGATAGAACTAACATAATGCTATGTATAAATAATAGAATATTTGAACAATTTCTAGAAGTAGTAAATCCAAACATCGATCAAAGAGAAATTCGAGGCTAGGATTGCTTCTGATTTTCCAAGATGGTTTCAAAGATATGTAAGTATTCAAAACATTTTGTAAATTAAATTATCACATTAGTAATGTATGTGTTGACATGTATGACTACATTAACTTTTTTCTTATCATTTATTTAGGTTCAAGATAGAACGAATATGGTTCAAAGTCAGTTTTTGCATGACTTATCATGGGGTCCACGGAAAAAGGTTTTCACTTGGCCCATTTATTTTGTCAATGGTTTCAAGTTTCATACAGAAGAATGGAGCCTTGGAAAGCAAACAATTAACTGTGGAGTTTGTGTTAAGGGTGAAGATAATGGAGATGAAGAAAATTATTATTATGGTATCATTAAAGAGATTATGCAACTTGAATACATAGGAGAGCCAACAAAACAATTAGTTGTATTCAACTGTCAATGGTTTGATTTTGAGAGGAATCGTGGTGTAAAAGTTCATAAGGAATATGATATTGTGGAAGTTCATCATCGTAAAAGGTATTTGAATTATGATCCTTTCATACTTGCAGCAAATGCAATTCAAGTCTATTATATGTCTTATCCTCAAAAAATAAAGGAAAAGGTAGATTGGTGGGATGTCATTAAAACCAAAGCAAGAAGTATGGTTAATGATCAACATATGCTAGAGGTTGCATATCAAGATGACCTTTCTAATACTCAATTTGTTTCAACTGATGAACTACTTGGTCAATTAAGAGATGATGAAGATGGATATGAAGAAGTAATAGGGAATGAATTACTCAATGATAATCAAGACAATATGGAAGATGAGGCACAATTCAGAGAAACTGATAATGAACAATTGAGTGAATTTGATGATGAATATATATCTGATGACGAGGATGAAAATGGTAGTGATGGTCATGAATTTGATCAAGAAATTGATGATGATGATGATGATGATGATGAGGATGAGGATGAGGATGATAATGAATGATTTTTGTATTTGAATTTTCACCATTATTTAACAAATGTAAGAAAATATGATATTGTCATAATCAACATACAGTTTATTGTATTTTTCATCATTTTTCTTATTCAACATATATATTATTTGCTTGAAAAAAATTTGTTGTTGTATGTACAGATGTCAGAAAAAAAAACAAACAAAGCTTATTTTAAGAAGTCATTTTGTAAGGCACCAACTATCTGGGACTGCCGAAGAACATGTTGGATCTACTGTTTCATTGGGAGGTCAGTCTCGTCAAGCTCCTTCAGTTGGACCACAAGTTCCTCCTAGTTCACTCCCTCGAGCAAGTTCTATTTCTGGTCCTCTTGCAGCACATGTTACTCCTTCACTGGGAGGTGACTCTGGTGAATCCCGTTCAGTTGGACCACCAGTTGGTCCTAGTCTACGACAGGGACCAACTTCTACTTTCGATTCTCTTGCAGCACATATACATTGTACTCCTTCCGTTGGACCATGTTTTGGTTGTACTCCATCTTTAGGAGCATGTAATACTACTCCACCTTTAGGAACACATGCTACTATTCCACCACTTAGGCCATCAAATCCTACTAATTCTAAAGATGGAGGACAACCTCTTGTTTCCCCACAAAGTCTTCAAGCATCTAACCCTCGAACACAGGAAACATTTGCTTCTCATGAAGACCAAAATGCATCAGATGTCCAAAGCACTAGTCAGAAGCCTGTTTTAACACTTCATGGATATGGGTAAATGAATTAAAATTTAAAAAATGTTAAGTTTTGTTCAAAATTTATATATAACTTGTATTTATAATTGTAATTTTGTTATAGGTTTTTGCCCTCATACTTTGCAGCTAATGCAATTGGTGATATCTTTAAAAGCCATTATATTGAAGCATGGCCATCATGGAAGAAGGTACCTGAAATCACTAGAGACATGTGGTTCATGGTATGTCATTACATTACTTGTTAACTTTAAACTAATTACTAATTCTTATATTCCTTTTAATTTTAACTTGTTTTAATTTTTTTCTATAGAGAAAATATATTATTTATCCATTTGACCATAGGTGGGTAAGAAGGAACTTTGAAATGAGAGGTGCTAGCATATTGAAAAGTGTTGGAATAAATGGCTGAGTTTAAGAGGGGGGGGTGAATTAAACTTTCAAAGATTTTCGAAACCCAATGCCCAATTATGAAAAACCAGTTGCGGAATGAAGTTTTAAACCAGTTTTATAGGTTCTTGAAATGCTCTTTATCAATTGATCATATACCCAATTCAATTTCAAGTTAAACTTCAATTACCGAATGTAAAGAGTTAAAGGGAAGAAGAACAACACAGCAGATTTATACTGGTTCACCTTTCAACAAAGGCTACATCCAGTTTTCTAATCAAACAAATTCAATCAATTCACTAAAAACCAGTTTTTACATGAACACTACATGCAAAACTGAAACCAGAAAGCTGCACCAAGTCTTGAACCCTACAAGACTTCTAAACACCTGTAAAACCCTATTACAAGATCTCTTAATCACCCTGATTAAGATACAAACACGCAGCTAACAAACACACAAAGAATTGGATTGAATTCACCTGGAAATTCAATGCGAAACGAAAGCAGAGCACCGGCAAAGACAGAAAAAGCAGAGCATGCAATTCTTGATTTGATTCGCACTCAAATGAATCTTGATCGTCTTGGAGTGATTCGCAAAATGTTTTAGAGTGTATTAGGAACGTTCTTGCTCAATGGGTCTTTTAGAAAAGGTTTCGTCACTTAGTTCTTTAAGTTTCAAGATATATATAGAAAACTGTTAAAACTGATTCTGCAGGAAATAGTCGGTTGAAACACGTTTTAGTCGGTTGTTTTCATTAAAAACCAATTTTCCAGTGAGCACTTGTTTTATCGAAAATTGAAAAGCGATCGATTGAAATCTCGTTTTAACTAGCTATTCCGAAAACTGAATTTCCTGAAACAAAGCTACCAGGATTTTAACTGGTTTAAATTTCGAAAACAGTCAGCTGAAATTTTCCAAATACAAAGCTTTGAAAAATGAAGAACAGTTTAACTAGTTGAAATCAGATTTTTAACCAGTTAAAAAACAGTTAAACCTTTGAAATCATTTTAAAACCTTTTTAAAACATTTCAAAACATTTTAAACTCCAAGACTAAGATCAAGATAGATTGAAATGCATCATACCACACAACCTAAGACTCTCTAATCCTAAGACAAATTCTTCATTCTTCAAGCATCAACATCTTCATCATTAAAAGTGATTGGAGACATCAAATCCACTTGAAACCAAGTCTTCAAGTCCAACAAAAAGTTCATTGAATAAGGCTCGCATGACAATGAAGAAGCCAAATTGGCTTGCAAAAGATGTATGGGATACCTTATGTCAACATTGGGGATCAAAACAATGTAAACACAAAAGATTAACTGCAAAAGCAAATCGAGCTTCTGAATGTCGAGGATTTGGAGTTTCACTCCATACAACTGGCTCTATTAGCATTTCTCAACATAGAGAAAATCTGGTAAATAGTTTTTGAACCATTTTTATTATGCAATATACTTCCCATTGTATATTTTAAACAAACTTGGGAAATTTCAGGTCTTTGATTTGAATTTATGGCTTTCTTGGTATTTGTTACTACCTTCCTTATACTTGATTTGTTTACTGGTGTACATGTTGGTATCCATTATTGTCCTTCTTATAGTTAGTATTGTTGTTGGTTTGTTTACTGGTGTACATGTTGAACTTTAAAATGCCTTTCTTTCACATTCAAACTTTTAAGCTAATATATACATTAATTATGAAAACCTCTACCCATTTGGTTATGGAAAGAATAAACAACATTACTTACTTCCCATTTGGTTAATGGTACACATTTGTGATTTAATATTCTTTATGACACTAAGCATTATGACAAGTTTAGAAACTTATTTATTTTTATAATGGATATCGTTATGTCTAAATTCTTATTTTGTTCTTATTTTAGACAAAGTTGAATGGAAAATGTCCTACTCCATCAGAGTTGTTTCGCCACACACACCAACGAAAGGACAAAACATGGGTTGATCAAAGATCAGCACATGTGGATGTAAGTCACAAATATGATATGTTAATTTGTCTACCATTGATGTCTTCCCTTTCCAATTTATTACTACATCTTTTTTGTTTATAGGCTGAGTTTACCCGTGCATGGGAACAAGCATCTCATTCAGCATCTATTACAAGAGTGTCTCCACCTGATGAATTACAAGTTTGGTGTGAAGTTGCTGGAATTAACAAAGGCAAGGTGTATGGACTTGGATCTGAGTCGAGCAAAGCAATTAGGAGACAATATTATCACGATTCTAATTCAACATCAGTCGAAGCTATGAAGGAAGAGATTGAACAACTAAAAAATAAGTTAGAAGCTGTTGAAACTGAGAGGGATGTTCTTCGTGATAGGATGATCAACAATGAGAAAGAAATTCAACAAAATAGCAAAATGTTGCAACTTTTGATGGAAAAAATGGATGTTCAAGCTTCTCATACCTAAATTCAAACTTTATTGTACTTACAACTTATTTAGATTTTACATTTATTATTAGTTAATATTGAAATTATGTAGTGCACTTGAACTTGTTTAAATATGAACTTGTTTAGATTTGATGAATTTTGAAGAACATATCATGTCCAATTTTCAAGAACATTTGATATTTGAACTACTCTTATTTTGATGAATATTGTAAAATATTATGTATTGAAGTATATTTAATGCTTTTTATCAGGTTTAATTTTTAAAGAATTTCAAAATTAAAAAAATAAAAACTATTATAACAGTGACTGATTTAGTGACTGATTTAGTGACTGATAAGCTTGTTCCCAAATTGGTCACTAAATTAGTCACTAAATCGTTCACAGAATCGGTGACTAAACCAGTCATTGAATCGGTGGCTAAATCAGTCACATAATCAGTTACTAAATCAGTCACAAAATTGGAAACTAAATCAGTCACAAAATCGATGACTAAATTAGTCACAAAATCAATGACTAAATCGGTGACTATATTTGGTGACTAAATCGGTGATTATATTCGGTGACTAAATCAGTGACTATATTCGGTGACTAAATTGGTGGCTATACATCAACGACCAACAAATAGCGACTAATGCTCATTCGTGACTAAATCGGTCACTCTTTCAATTAGTCACTGATTTTTTTCAATTAGTCATCGATTTTTCGATCACTATTTCCAGTTTTTCTTGTAGTGTATCTTTGTGGTAGTGGACCGTTTTTCAAAAATGGCTCATTTTATTCCATGCCACAAAGATGATGATGCATGCTTAGTTGCAAATCTCTTCTTTAAGGAACTTGTTAGGCTGCATGGGTTGCCTAGGACCATTGTATCTGATAGAGATACAAAGTTCTTAAGCCACTTTTGTATCTGATAGAGATACAATGCATATGAGTTAGATTACCTTCAGATTGTGATGTTAGTAGCACTTTTAATGTTGGTATCTTACTCCTTTTGATGCAGGTTTTGCAAATTCATGGTCGAATTCTCTCCAAGAAGGGGAGGATGATGAGCCCCTGACCACAAATAAAGAAGAGGAGTGTCCAAGGAGGATTACTAGAAGCATGATGAGAAGGGACACTTCCTCCTCTCCCCTTTTATTTAGCCTTTTTAGCATTTCTATTAGTTGTTAAATATTTTCTAAACTCATGTTTTTTTTTGGGTTTTGCAGGATTGCTTTTCAGACCCCTTTTTTCTACAAGTAGAGCCTTGTTTGGAGCAAAGGAGCACTTGGGCTTAAGGCCCAAGTTTGGGACATCCAAGGGGGGGTGAAGAAGTCAATCTTGACCTTGTAGAACCCTTGGAAAAAGTTTTTTGTGCCCTACCTTCTAGAATCTGAGTCTTGGCCACCAAGAGTGGAATATGCTTAGGAATCTTTTCCAATGTAATTCCCTCTAAGTCCCCACCCCAACTCTATATAAGGAGGCCTCTCATTCTTGTAAAAGGGTTGAATATTAATGAAATAGAGAGCATTCTTGCATAGCCTAGAGCTTGTGTTGTGTTCTTGGGTGTTCTTCCCCCTCTTGGAGTCTTATCTTGAGCCTTGGCTCAAGTGGCATCTAACACCACTCATCTTGGGTTGGACCATTCCCTAAGTGGCGTGTAGCACTCCACTCCCCTCCCCTTCTCTCAATCTCTTCCTCCATTATTGTTTCATGTTCTTTACTTTCATGCTCTTTAATTTTCAGCACTTTACTTTCATGTCATTTACTCTTATGTCTTCATGATTCAAGCCTTGTCTTAAATTGTGTTGGCTGGTTTTTATATTTTTGTCATTCTCTTCTCCTTTTGAGCTCCTTGTGAAGTGAACCTTCACACTTAGATAACCTCTGGGATTATCTTTGTGTCCAGTGGGAATCTTCCTTGAGGCTTTCCTTCTAATTGACATTCCATCAAACACCTTATATGCTAAATATTAAAATGAACTTTTATCATAGGGGCGGCACAAATTTTGCAGCATTTCATTACTCTCATCAAAAGTGAAATACAAGAGGGTAAGGTGTGTATTTATAGGGAAGGAGACCACACTAGGGCTGGCCATGCTTGCCCATCAAGAGGGGTGCGGCACATGCTCTAGTAAAAACCATAGCCGCCCCTTGGATTTAACCTAATCGCTCCTTGTGAGCTTCACACGTCCAAGCTCCATAAATTGACACATTAAAGAGCATTTAATGCTCTTAATTGACCTAGCCGCCCATGGCTCCAAACAGTGCACCACTCTTGCATGCTCCCTTAACCTAGCCGTTTAAGGGGTGTGTGGTTGGGCTAGGTTTCCCAATGCACACCCCTTTTATCTATGTACACTTTTGTCTCTCATGCTACTGGGCCAAAATACAAGCCCAAACAAATTACTGTACACACCTCTACTATCCTATATACACCTCTTTACTATGTGCACCTCTATTTTTCTATGTGCACTTCTTTATTGTACAACTAAGTTAAAGGGCCAAAATACAAGCCCAAACAAAATACTATCTTCACCTCGTATTCTTCTATATGTACATCCTTTAGTATGGCCCATGTGAATAAAAGCTTAGGTTGACATGTTTCATTGGAGGCCTAATCTTCTTGTATCTTCCTTGCCATGGCCTTGGAGGTTGGTCCCTTGGTCAGGGGTCTTCCATCAGCACCTCCTTTAAATAACCACAAAGGATAAAAATACCTCTTTTGAAAACCTCAAAAGATGAACACTTCCTTTGAATAACCACAAAGGATAAAACAAGATTGAACACTAGCAGCAGAGCAACTTTCACTTTGATCTCTCTAGGTTTTTTTTTTGAAAGCTCTGACCCCTGTTTGTATTTATAGGAAAAGAGGGGCGCAAGGTTCTATAGAATATGAAAAGGTTTCACAAACACATTTAGAATAATGGATTATTACTTTGGATAATCAATTATCACAGAGAGTAATTTCAAAATAAAAGTTTGCTGATGATAATAGATTATTTTTCAAGTTAATCATTTATTTCAAGTATGTAATCAATTATTCCTGAAGATAATCAATTATTTCAGTGTTAAATGCTTTTTACGAAAAACAAAAGGCTTTTTCAAAGTTTAGGGAGAGTTGTGTGCATGTTGTGATCTTTAACATGATTTCTAACTATTACAATCAAACTTATACACAAAATACAATATTAAAGCTTCCAGAACACTTAAAGACCCGAAGACTTCAATCATAAAGGTCCATCTTCTTCTTTTAGAGCCATCATCATCAAATTATCCATTAGATATTTCTAAAGATCCTTCTTCATCTTTAGATTAACAGTCTCCCCCTTTTTTTAACCTTAGGGACAGATGATAAAATGCAATATACAGGAGTTAAAAGGTGAGGGAGATTACTCAGATATTTATACTGGTTCATCTAAAACCACTGACTAGGTTCAGTTCTCAATCAACGTGATTAAGTTTCACTAGCAGACTAACGCTGCAAACTACAAGTATTCTTTTGGCTCGTAGCCACTTCTGACTAACGCGTACAAGTATTATTTCTTACAAAGTCACTCTTAGCTCAACCAAGTATTCCACTTAACATTGCCTTATCGAATTGGTCAGACTTGTACGAGGTCGAACGAGGCCCCAGAGTTTTGGTCATCAGTTTTGGGTTAGAGCAACGAGTCACTTGATTTTGCCTTGTCAAATTGTTGAACCTATACAAGGTCACACAAGCCCCCAACCTTTTGATGATCGACTCTGAGTAAGAGCAACAAGTCGCTTGATTTTGCCTTGTCGAATTGGCTGGACATGTACAAGGTCGCATGAGCCCCCAAATTTTTGACGATTGAGTTTAAGTCAGAGTAACGAGTCGCTTGATTTTGCCTTGTCGAATTGGCTGGACTTCTACGAAGTCAAACGAGGCTCCACCTTTTTCATGATCAACTCTGAGTCAAAGCAACCAATCGCTTGATTTTGCCTTGTTGAATTGGTTGAACCTGTACAAGGTCGCATGAGCCCCCAAATTTTTGGCGATCAACTTTGAGTTAGAGCAACGAGTCACTTGATTTTCCCAAGTTGAATTGGCCAAACATGTATCGCACAAGCCCCGACTAGCCCCAGACTTTTCAACGATGAACTTTTATTCATAATAATGAGTAGCTTGATTTTGCCTTTTCGAATTAGTCAAGCTTGTATGAGGTCGAACGAGCCCTCGACTTTTTAGTGATCGACTCTGAGTCAGAGCAACGAGTTGCTTAAACCCCCGACTTTTTGACAATCAACTCTGAGTCAAAGTAATGAGTTGCTTGTTTTTGACTTGTCGAATTGGTCGAGCCTGTACGAGATTTCCTAAGCCCTCAACTTTTTATTGATTGAATCTAAGTCAGAGAAATGAATCACTTGAATTTTCCTTGTCTAACTGGTCCAATCTATATGAGGTCACACAAGCCCCCTGTTAATAAAAAAAGAATAAGGTGTTTTGATGATGATGAATCTACAAAAGAACATTTAGAATCTTGAAGTCTTTATGTATGAAGTTGAAGATTTCTATTTATGTATATGTTCTATTATATTTATAGCAATTGCAGTAAAGAACCCAAACAATGCACAATGCTCTCTATGTTTTCTAAAACAAGCTTTAATTTTAACGTTGTAATAATCGATTATACTTAGTCATAATCAATTATCAAACCTTTCAAAAGTTTTTAAAAGCATGTTCTTTCTGGAATAATCGATTATCTCGAGCAATAATCGATTATCATAAGTATAATAATCGATTATCTCGTATAATAATCGATTATCACACGCTGATTTTCTAGAGTTCAAATTTCTATCTGGAATAATCGATTATTCCTTTAAATAATCGATTATTCTAGCCATTTTTTGAAAACCTTTGATATTCTTCTGAAAACTACACATTCTTGTGTTTATAAATAAAGAAGGGTTTGGACTCTCAAAAAGATACAGAACATAAGTTTTTTTGCTCTGTTTTAAGCTTGTTAAAAACCTTGTCTACCTTCTCTAAAAGTGTTACTTGACAAAGTTGTGCTTTGCTAGGGTTGAGCTTGTTTCATCCTTTACTGTGACTGTAAAAGGAGGTGTTTTCATCCTTGTGGTACTCGAGGAAAGTGTTGTTCATCCTTTGTTCTTGACAAAGGAGGTGTTTTGTCAATCTTTCCTATTATGTTACTCTTTCCTCTACTCTGTAAGTTGTATACTTATTTTCAAGATAGTTAGTTGTTGTCACTCTCCTTTGAGGTGATATAATCACTGGACGTAGGATCTTTTTTATATGAACCAGTTTAAATACTTTGTGTGATTTTCTCTATCCCTATTCTTTTTACTTCCAGTCTATATTATGCTTTTATATATTTGGTAATCAAATTCACTTAAAGCAGAACTTAAAGTTATATTGGGGTTTTTGTTAAACTGTGTTTTAACAAGATTAAAAACGAAAAAGGCTTAATTTTTATTAAGAAACCAATTCACCCCCTCTCTTGGTTATTTTACCTGTCCTATTATTCTAACAGTTGGCATCAAAGCTGGTTTTTTATTATTATTTCAAAACAGATTAGTAATGGCATGACAAAATCAAACTTTTGTTGAAGGTGCTTCCATCAACAAACCTCCACTCTTTGCTGGAGAGAAATACCCATTCTGGAAAGTCAGAATGCAAATCTTTTTGGAGTCTGTTGATCGTGGAGTCTGGGATGCTGTTGCAAACGGTTCTTTTATTCCTATGATTGGTCAAGAACTAAAGGAATTTCCTACTTGGACTACAGAAGAAAATAGACAGGCTCAATATGATGTAAGAGCTAGAAATATAATTTCTTCTGCTTTAACCTTGGATGAATTTTATAGAATATCAGTTTGTAAAAGTGAAAAAGAAATGTGGGACGTTCTTGCTGTCACACATGAAGAAACTGATGATGTGAAAAGGGCTAGGAAAAACACTCTCATCCAACAGTATGAGATGTTTAGAATGCAACAAGGAGAAAACATTTATGATGTGCATAAACGTTTTACGCATATTGTAAATCATCTCGTCGGTCTCGATAAGTCTTTTGATACTGACAAACTAAATATAAAAATTCTAAAATCTTTGAACAGGACGTGGCAACCTAAAGTCACAACAATCATGGAATCACAAAATTTGGAAATATATGTCCATGGCTGCACTGTTTGGAAAATTAAGAGAACATGAGCTTGAGTTAGGAAGACTCAATCATGAAGAAGAAGAAAGACAAAAGAAAACAATTTCCTTTAAAACTGTTGTTTCTAAAAGCAAGGGTCATGAAGAAGAAGAAGACTCTGATTGTGAAAACATGAATTTACTCTTGAAAAAGTTCAATAGATTCATGAAGAGAAAAAATCAGAGTCATCAAAGAAACACAAGAAAGATGACCAAGGATCAGTTTCAAATTATAAATGCTATGGGTGTGGAAAATTGGGGCATGTTAAATCTGATTGCCCAAACCCAAAGAAATAGTATGAAAAGGAGAAAAAAAAATTGAAGAAAGAAAAGGCTTATATTGCTTGGGAAGATAATGATACAAGCTCCTCAACTAGTTTAAGCAATGATGAGGCAGAAGCCAACATTTGTTTAATGGCTGATGATGCTTCTACAAGCAGCAAGGTTAGTGGTTACAGCGTTAATCTTGAGTATGATGAACTGCATAGTGCTTTTCAAGATTTATTTGTAGAATCACAAAAACTTACTGCTTTACATAATAAATTAAAAATTGAGTATAAAGCTCTTGAGGATAAGTTAGAAAAATCTGTTAAAAAAGAAAATATTTTGAAAAATAAATCAACAAGCTTAGAAAAACAGGAAATAGCTAGTTGTTCAAATTGTAAACATTGTGAAAATTCTAAAGTTAAGATTTTTGAAAATATTTCTTCTAAAAATAAAAATGAAAACAGAAACTCCCTGAAAATAAGAAGAATAAACAGTATGTACAAAAGGGTCTCCCTAAAAGGACTAAAAATGTTATTAAAGGAGAAACAATTTCTAAATCACTAACTATTACTTGTTGTTATTGTTTGAAAAAGGGTCACTCGTCAAATAAGTGCAGAATTAAACATTTTGGAGTGCCTAAAGGAAAATATGTATGGGTTCCTAAAAGGGACTAAATTTGTTCTCTAGTTCCCAATGGCTCAAACAAGTTTTTAGGGACCTAAGTTTCTTTGTCTTGTTTTTTTTTTAGGTTATCTTAAAATCCAGAAAATCCCTATGATGTCTTAACAGCGGTTGCTCAAGACACATGACTGGGGACAAGAGAAAATTCTGGAATTTCAAAAGAAAGGAGGAAGGATTTGTAACTTATGGAGATAACAACAAGGGAAAGATTCTTGGAGTGGGAGAAATTGGAGGTGATGAAACCTTAAATATTAAAGATGTGCTTCTTGTAGATCACCTTAAGCACAATCTGTTGAGCATAAGTAAAGTTTGTGACAAAGGATTGAGAGTTGTGTTCGAAAGTGATTTCTGCACAATTCACCACAAAGGTTCAAATGAAGTTGCTCTTTTTGGTAAGATACATAACAATATTTATATTATTGATATTGATCATGCATCCTCAAATAGTATAACATGGTTAGTAGTAAAAGAAGAAGATTCGTGGTTGTGGCATAAAAGAGCTGCCCACATACATATGGATCACTTGAATAAACTCATTTCCAAGGATTTAGTAGTTGGTCTTCCAAAGCTAAAATTTCAAAAAGATAAAAAATTTGTGCAGCTTATCAAAAAGGCAAGCAAACAAAGAGTTCTTTTAAATATAAAATTTTTATTTCAACATCTAAACCTTTAGAACTCTTGCACATGGATTTATTTAGTCCCTCAAGGACAAAAAGCTTTGGAGGAAACTATTATGCTCTTGTAATTGTTGATGATTATTCAAGATATACTTGGACCTTCTTTCTTTCCCATAAGAGTGATGCTTTTAAAGCTTGTAAGAAATTTGCCAAAATTATTCAAAATGAGAAAGATTTGAAAATAAATGTTTTGAGGAGTGATCATGGAGGGGAATTTCAAAATGATTCTTTTGAAAATTTTTGTTAAGAAAATGGCATTATTCATAATTTTTCTACACCAAGAACACCTCAACAAAATGAGGTTGTTGAAAGAAAAGAAGATCCTTAGAAGAACTTGCTAGAACAATGTTGAATGAAAATGATATTCCAAAATATTTTTGGGCTGACGCTGTAAGCACTACATATTATGTTTTAAACAGGTTGCTTATAAGGCCAATTTTAAAAGTCACTCCATATGAACTTTTCAAAGGTAGAAAACCCAATATTTCTCACTTAAGAATTTTTGGATGTAATTGTTTTTGTTTTAAACAATGGAAAAGAAAACATTGGCAAATTTGATTCAAAGAAGATGTAGCAATTTTTGTGGGTTATTCTCTTACTAGTAAAGCATATAGAGTATTTAATAGAAGGACTTTAATGTAGAAGAATCCATACATGTTGTGTTTGATGAAATTTTGGACCTTGAGGATGCTACTCTTGAGTCAAACTCTTTAGATAATGATGAAGCCAAAGATCAATCTGATATTGACAATATCAAGGAAGCTTTTGATGAATTACATCTTGAAGAAGAAAATATGAGATACAAGGATTTACCCAAAGATTGGATTACTCCAAGAGGACTGTCCAAGAAAAGAAAAAGGTCTCAAACCATAAGTTGCAAAACCATCAGCACACCTATTTCTCTTCGTGAAAATATGAGAAATATGGAATGTATATTTCTGATGGACTCTAAAACATTAAGCCATATATTACTTAACTTCCTAGGTACAAAATGGTTTCACATTAAGCAAGGAATTAGTCTCAATCCAAGGAGTTATCCATCCCTTTTGCATAGTAATATGTATGACTTGCACAAGCTCTGGTTCAAATGTTGACTGTACTTGTAAAGATTTTGAAAAAAATACCCATAATTTCAGCTTTTAAATTCCTAAGATGCCACCACAAGCTGATTTTTGTCCATGATCTGAATATGCTCCATCTGTATTGCATTTATCTTATTTCACAGGGAGTCCAATCAAATTGAACAATCTTATCTGATTTCCTTGGCTTGCAATAACTTTGAATTTATCAATAGTAGAATGCATGTTACCTGTTGCGAAAGAACTAGAAAGATTCACAACAATGAAAATTCTGCTTTTGATATTCTGGTATTGAGCCTGCTGTCCCTCAAACTTAATTCTATACCTACTATGTGAAATCTTTGCTATAATATTTGTAATAGAAGAAAACATCATTATCAACACCAAATTACTCTAATTTCTATTAAGTTGAATGATTGTCATAATGCTAGTAAATATCTAGCCTTACGTAAGTAATGCTTTGAAGCCATTTCCACAACCTAGTTGCGAATGGACAAGTGAGAAACAAATGATTAGTAGTTTCATGTATTATAGTAATAAGGACAAACTGATATCACATTAAGGTCACATTCTCTAAGAAGATCATCTGTAGGTATCTTCTGATGCAGAAATATCTAGAGAATAAAGGTTTTAGTAGGAGGGATGATTTTGTTGTAGATTCTACTTCCCCTAGTCTCATTTGGTTTAAACTAATGTATATGTAGGTTAGCATCCTTGATGGTAAGATCACTAGTTTTAGTATGCTGCCATCTCATTGTATTCTCCCTATCAACCATAGGAGTAATAATTTGACTTATTTCTTGCTTAATATCTTGTGGAATGAATGAAGGAATCTACCATTATTTATCTAAATTGAAATAAGAAACTTTTGCTTTGCGCATATTACGTATATGGTTAAACTCTAGGGAAGAGAGACATTGAGCTAAAATTGTGTGTTTTTGAGACAACACATGTGCTTTATTTATATTGAGATTAAAATAATCAATACAGTAAATAGAGGAGATTTAATGTCTCCTCCAATAACAAAGATATGATATGAGAATAAAAAAAATGTCCGTAATAATACATGTATAATCTTGATATTCTTGATTATATAGGATCAACTTATTTCTATAATTATAGCACTACCCCCTCGTGCTGGAGCATAGTTGTATGTGTCTACTTTGTTGCAAATATAATTGATCCTACTTAGAGTTGACAAATCTAGTGGTGATATCTTCCGATAGTTTTTTATTCTTATGAAAAGATAATCCACCTCAATATGTTTTGGTCCTCTTATGAAAGATAGGAGTAGAGACAATGTGTAATGCTGGCTAGTTGTCACATACAACGTGCATTTGAGAACTTTCTCCAAATTTAAGCTCTTTGAGGAGTTATTTTAGTCATATATGCTCACAAAGTGACTAATGCCATTTCCATTTTAGTTTGCTTCTGCACTTAATATAGCTATAATATTTGGTTTCTTACTTTTCCATGATATTTAATATTTATCATACCACCCGTAAATATTTATTTCCAGCTCGAGATGTTTAGATCTCAATGTTAGGGAATGTGTTGGAGACAAGACATCAACTAGAAATATAACCAAATTATAGAATTTCAGTGAGATCCAAGTTCATCTCGTAAGCCGGTATTGTGACATAACTGATAGACCATTTAATATCGGGCTTGATGGGGAACTTGGAAAAGACCAACTACTTGGCCTACATCAAGTAAGGCCCTAGGTTTCAGATATAGAGAATATTCTTTGAAAAGCTACTGTTCTGGGTCTCCATATGTAAGATATTGACTCTGCTGCTATCTTAATTCAGTATTTTGCATTTTTTGGTCTATAATAATCTATGTAGCATGGACAGACTCGGACACATACATTGCAACACTTATAATCTTCAAAATATAGGACAGAAAGACGCACACCTGCACATACATATATTGAACATCATTTTGAATATTTTAAATTGACAATCAAGATTTATATACTCAAAATCATCTACGAAAAAATTAGTTAAATATGACAATCTGAATAAATTGTTACCTAATACATTCGAAAAAGTAAAAGGAGGATCTAATTCATTTAAGACATTTCACCTCCTTCTTGATCATCATAATTGAAAAAGACACTCTAGCCAAGATTCATCTAAAGACAAATTAAGAACGTCAAAGAATTTCATAATATATGAAGATATGATATGTGAATAAATATAAATGTTCCAATAATACATGTATAATCTAAATATTCCTAATTATATAGGATCCAATCCTCATTTCTATAATTATAATATAAACTTACATAATAAGTTTCTAAGTTTAAAACTTACAAAAAAAATTCATTGTGTTTTACCCTCGCCTATGTTGTGTCGGAGGCCCAAATAATCGTTTTTTAAATTGGACACTTTAGGAAAGTGTTCGATACATGTTGTACACGTGTTAGACATAGGGACACGCCGTTGATGAGGCGTGTCAAGTCTTCATAGATATTAATTCTCTAACTATGTCAATGGGTTCGACGTGTTAGACATTACTAGCTCACTCATGCCATCCAAGTTCACAAATAGAGTCAATTTGTTTGAAGCAAAGGTTATTGCAATGGAGGATTCGATTAAACTCTTTCAATTAGTGAACAAAATGTCGATGTTATCTGGGTTTCCATTATTCTGACTAGTTAATGGGCTTTAATCCTGGACTATTCAAATATATTGTCACCTGAGGATTTTAAGAATAAAACTTGTACGTGTATGACTTCATGATTTGAAGTAGGAATATATATGATATTCAAACCCATGACATCCCCCAAGATCCTAGACCAACATGTGGAAAAAGATATCAGCAGAAACTTAGAACTGATTTGGTCAAATAAAATCCCAAAATATAATGAACTAAAAAGATAGTGGATAAATTTTATTCTTTTAAAAAATTAATTAATAAAGAGATATTTTATATTTTAAATTTTGAATTGCAAATGTAAAAATGTTTAGTAACAGATTGTATTTGGTCCTTTAATTGAGGACTTGTCTGATTGAATTATACTGCTACAGCAACCACTTTCGACGTCGGTTCTGGGGATCATTTCACGTCGACCCAAAAACCGACGTTGAAAGAGGCGACGTTAAAAGTAATATTTTCAACGTCGGTTCAATTTGAACCGACCTTGAAAATAAACAAGACTTTCCACGTCGGTTAACTAAAGAACCGACGTTGAAAGTGTCCCAATTGAACCGACGTTGAAAGATTCCTCCATTACTGCAATGCAGTTTCTAATTTTCTCATTTTCCCTAAATTTTAGTACCTGCATATCAAAGAAACCTCCAGCAAACCAGCAAACAATTTCAAATAGCTAAATTTCAAATGAATTATATATATTGAATAATTATTTAAATTTGATCTATTTACAATTGTATAAATAAAATTACAATAAAAGTACTCCTATTGTTCCCTATTTCTAATTTCTAAAAACTTCTGTGCCCACTTTTCTCGGACTTGGTCGATAGACTTTGTGGGCAAGGGTTGGGTATCAGTGAATACCTGGAACAAAATGAAAGTATGTTAGGTATGACAAGTAGGAAACTTTACCAATACAGTTTTGGAGGAATAGGGTTTTGGAGGACTAACCTGTCTCCAAGTATCTCTGATATTCCCAAAAACTATAAGCCACATCCAATACATTACGTAGTAGCCACATTCGTAGCTACCCGCTTGTCTATTAACCTATAATGAATTGAACAAGTCATTAGTTCTGAAAAATACATATTCAATATTCATTAGAGAATTAAAAGTAACCTTACATGTAGGATTTCCCAATGTGGGTTAGTGGTTTTGTCGATGTGCATTCCATCAATGGTACCGCACACCTTAATAGCACTCGTTGAGAAGTTATTAGTCAATATATGAACATTACTTATATTTGAAAACACAAACTTTAAAATACTTACCTATTCAAAATGTTCTTTAAATCAGTATCTGGTTTTTTATTCAAAGAACAAAACCAAGATACGCCTTCTCTCGGACGACTAATGAGGAAGAGTTGCCAATGATGCCTTGAAAAATAAAATGTTTAGAATATAATTCAATCACAATAAAAACAATAATAAACTTATATTGACTTACTCGGAATAAATATGCTCCAAGATATATCCGCCTTTTAGAGGTGAGGATCCAATTTTGGATATATCTTTGACTTCCTCCCTTCTATTTCCAGATGCTTGGATTGATCGAGGCTCAAAAAATCCATAGACATCCGAAGCTCCTCGCTCCTCACCCAATTCATCCATCATCCTAAAAATGAAAAATAATAACATGTTATATATTAAATAATGAAATTGAAATTATAATAATAAATATGTACTTACATTGTCCAAAGTTGTAAAATAGAGATGTTGAGATCCCTATTACCCAATGTGACCTCTGAGATGTCAGAATATGAAATGTAGAGAGGGAAGCTTGCATTATCTATCCCAAATCTCCTAGCATCCCAACGAATCTCAAAGGAGTTCGCATAATATTCTCGCAGAGGCATGGATCAACTCAACAATTGGATTTTTGGGAGAGTCGCTTGTTTTCCTTTAGTATGTTCGTAAGCAAGCATGACTTTTAGGCTTCCGAACATCCTACATGTTTAAAACAATACTACTTAATACAAAAATAACATTTTCAGAAGTCAATAACATAAAAAATTACATACCTTTTTAGAAACTTGTCTCACTAAATGTTGGGGCCAAGCAATGAATGTGTGAAGGGCCTGTCCCACCACCTGTACCTCATCAGTAGGCACAGGGACTCGAGCATCAGCATCTCGAATCTCTTCTACCACCACTCTCAAATAACCAGGTGGCAAAGGCACACTGTGGATGGTAGAAGCCCCTTCCTGAACTGAACCAAGGGCCACCAATCTTGGTTCAAGCAACCCATCCTCCACCAATAAGGCGCATTGTTTCATCCCAAAAGATGGACCTGTGGATGCATGATATATTTCAATTAACATTTTTAATGAAGACATATATGAAAAATAAATAACGATTTTACCTATCTGTGCAGTGCAAGTGCAAGCAGAAGAATGTGAGAAGCTAGAATAGGAGCAGGATTATCGGAAGTACTTCCCATTGTGCCAACAGATGGAGGAGATGGTCGAGCGTGTTGGTGGGAAGATGCCATCCTAACTGCCAAGTCTGGAAACATGCTAAGTAGCTGCTCCTGAACCTGTGCTGCGATGACCGGTGTCAGCTTCACTGTGAGCTTCTTCTCCAACTCTTCTTCATTAATTGTTGAGCTCTGGGTATTCTTGACTGGTGCCCCAAAATAATGTCGAATACCCACACCGGTCCCCACACCCCGAACACGGCCGGGGTGTTCATCTTTACCAATAGCAGTGGTCAGTATATCCTGACGACCACATGGAACGAAAGTTCCCTGTGTACACTGCTCCTCCAAGGAATCCTACAATAAATTTAACACATTATATATATATAAATATACAAGTGTAACAAATTAATCATATTAGGGTTAAAAAGAATAGTAACTTACAATCCTATCTCGCTATATGTTGGGCCTCCTCGGATGTCATCCCACCGAAGGCTTTTGACGAGCTCTCTTCCAAGTTTGATGACGCTTAGGAGGAGATGGTGGGGAGATCATCCTCGGCTTATACCGTAACCGGCCGCTTCTTTTCTCTCGAGTGCAGCCTTCTCGTACATCATTCTCTCGCGACAAGAGATCATACCCCCACGAGACGTACTGTGGGGGTCAAATTCTTCTTCCGAATCTCCTTCGCCTTTAATCTTTTCCCCGCAAAATAATTGATATTAGAATATAATACAATAACTTAATAAATTTAAATTAATTTATACCTCCCACTCGGGCCAGTCCTAATCTCTACAAATTTCCTCCACTCCTCCTCGGATATGCCATATCGCTGGCAAGGAGTAAGTCCCTTGCTAACGACATCCTCAAAGATAAACCCATTTCGTAGTTAATGTGGACTTGAACCGCCTCCACATTTTTGCAATGGTGGACATAATCTTCTTCTTAACCGCCTTGGAGTTTTCAATATCAAAATACTTCTGCAAAAATAAAACATAATTAGCATCAAAATTAAAAATCAATATTCAAGAAAAGACAATTGAATAAATTTAAACTTACCGTAATGTCCTCGCCAAATCAGATTCTTCACCGTGTCGTCAACATTATCCCAGCCTGATGCAAAATAGATATCTAAAACATAATCATTAGTTAGATGAAAAGAAGAATTATATGTAAATATGTAAAAACTTCAAATATAAACTTAGAATTACCTTCTCTCGTGCAACGGTACTCCAAGTAGTCGCTGAACCGGGTATGATGCGGACTGCACACCTTCCCAAGGCGTGGATCAACGCACACACCGAGCTTCTCTCCCGTCATGTGTCCGGTCGTCATGCTCGCAATCGTGTAGCTTGCCCGGTCTTCTTTGGTGGAGGAGGTGGTGGAGGAGATGAGGGAGGTGAGGGAGGAGGTGATGGTGAAGGAGATGCCATGTGTCTCAGTAAAGAAAATATAAAACAATATAATTTATAAATCTTAAATACACAAACATAAAACAAATACATAAAGAATTTTAAGTAGAAACATACTTAGACAACTAAATTTTCCCATATCCCTTCATCATGATCATTACGAGTTGCATGGACCACATCCTCTTGTACATCTTCAATACTACTAGGCAACTGTGGTGAATTGGGAATGACAATGAAATCATCCGACTCATCTTCATTTTCATGGTTGACATCAATCCCTTTGCCTTGAAGGACCACAGCACCACCTATCATTACATGGGTCTGGCCACATAAAAACTTGTTTTGCTTGATATGCCATGATGAATGGTTCTTCCTTATGACCTAGCTTCTTAAGGTCTATCATAGTAAAACCCATTTTGTCAAATTGAACACCGATATTGCTATCGACCCAAACACATTTAAATAGAGGAACTCTAAATTTAGTGTAGTCAACCTCCCAAATTTCCTCAATCACTCCAAAGTAACTTATGGATGCCATGATGGGGTTTTTATCCTTTGAACTAGAAAAGTGCATGGATGTGGCCTCAATAGATACTCCACTATTTTGAACTCGTGCTATTGTCATCTTGTGACTTTGTGTAGAAGGAATATCTATTAATGTCGTACCTACCCAAGTGATGACATTATGTTTTGGTCCATGAGCTAGCTATTTCAATGTATCGATGCATGCCGATCTCGAAAAATTTGGCTTCTAAACCAACCGACAAACTTGTTGTTATGCTCCTTCACTAACAACCGCTCACCCATTTTGGGGTTTTGGGTCCTCAACATTGATTGATGAGCAGATATGTAAGGAAGAACTTCATCTCGTATTATTCAAAATATACAAGTGTGCCCGACTCAACTCAAGTAATATCCTTTGCTTGAACTTTTATACCACGAGTACCCTTTCCATTTATCCTATCATCATGTCGACTTGTAGGAACACCCACGGCTTGTGCTTTTGCCAAGTATTCTGAACAAAACTCAGTAGCTTCTTCCGCAATATACCTTTCAACTATAGAAGCTTCTGGTCCGTATGGATTCTTAGTATACCCTTTGAAGATCTTCATGTATCGCTCAATTGGGTACATCCACCGCAAATAAACCGGGCCACATAATCGTATCTCTCTTACAAGATGAACAATTAAGTGAACCATAATATCAAAAATGATGGAGGAAAATACATCTCCAATTGACATAGTATAATTGCTGCCTCATTTTCCAATTGATCTAATGATTTTTCATCAATTACCTTGGCACATATAGAGTTGAAGAAAAACATAGACGCATAATTGCATTTCTCACATTCTTCTGAGTATGCCACGTATAGCTACAGTGTAAGAGTTGTTGCATCAAAACGTGATACTCATGTGACTTTAACCCAACTAGTTTAAGATCTTTCATTGACACAAGACTCTTAATATTTGAAGAGTATCCTTGTGGAACTTTAATACTCCGAAGGCACCGACAAAGACTAGTCTTCTCTTTTGGATAAAGTGTGACATGTCGGTGGAAGATATGTTCTCTTGCCTTCGGATCTTGGATGCAATTCTGGACGTATTCCCAATTCACAAAGATCTTGACGAGTATTCACTCCATCCTTTGTCTTACCTTTGATGTTCAAAAGTGTGCCAATTAGACTATCACATACATTCTTCTCAACATGCATCACATCAATACAATGACGTACATCTAGATGACACCAATATGGAAGTTCAAAAAAATTGATCTCTTCTTCCACTTGCTTCTATCAGTAGATTTCTTTGGGTCTTTCCAAATTCAACATTTATGTTTTTCACTCGATCATAAACTTTCTCACCTGCTAATCGGTGACTTAGCAATTTCATCCTCCCGGCAACCGTTAAAAGCTTTCTTCAATCTTCTGGTATGGGTGGTTAACTGGAAGGAATTTTCTGTGTTTATTATAAATTGTCTTCTTCCCATGTTTCAATTGCAGATAACTTGTATCTTCTTGACAAATAGGACACGCATGATGACCCTTGACATCAGTATTCACTCAAGTTACCATATGCTCGGAAAGTCATTTATGGTACAAAATATCATTGCATGTAACTTGAAATTCTCCTGTCGATTTGCATCAAACACCTCTACTCCTTCCTCCCACAACAATCTTAAGTCATCTATCAAAGGACTTAAATAAACATCTATGTCATTTCCTGGCTGTCTTGGACCTCGCAATCATCATAGATAGCATAACATATTTCCGCTTCATGCACAACCAATGTGGAAGATTGTAGATCACCAATAAACCGGCCATGAACCGTGGTTAGTGCTTAAGTTACCAAAAGGATTCATTCCATCCGTAGCTAGTCCAAGTCTAAGGTTTCTTGCATCACTACCAAAACTTGGAAATAGACGGTCAATTTTCTTCCACTCGTGGAGAATCAGCCTGATGTCGAAGTTGTCCATCTCGCTTTCTTTGCAACCGAATGCCATGTGAGATTTTTTGAATCTTCTTCATTAGCAAACAATCGCTTAAACCTTGGAATTATTGGAAGATACCATATAACCTTTGCAGGAGAACCCTTTTTATGACTATCTTCACCATCACCATCACCATCCTTGACTTTGTAACGTGATACACCACATTTTGGACACTTGTGAAGAGATTCAAACTCTTTCTCGTATAAAATACAGTCATTAGGACAAGCGTGTATCTTTTATATTCTAAACCCATTGGACAAAGTATCTTCTTTGCTTCATACATACTGGTTAGGCAATGTGTTTTCATCCGGAAGCATCTCTTTCAAAAGTTCTAACAATTCATTGAAACTTTTATCACTCCAACCAAACTTTGCCTTCAAATTCACCAATCTTAATACAGTAGGACAATCGTGTGAAAGTTGTACACCCAGGATACAAAGCCGTCTCCGAATCGGTCTTCAATTTATCATATACAGTGCATGTGCTTGAAGAAAGCTCTCCCGACCCACATCACGAAGCATATCCTCTATTCAATCTTCCATACGCACATCCTCCTCCTCCACAGCTTGTGATACTACCGGAATATCAATAAGTTCACCATGCCATATCCATGTAGTATAATTTTTCATGATACCCTCACATATTAGATGTTCTCGTATTATATCTACTGGCTTGAACTCTTCCATTAACACACTTAACACAGGGACAATAAAATTTTCCATTCATCTTTAGACCATTTCGCTCAACAGAAACTCAAAAATTGTTCAACTCCATTCTCATACTCTTCCGATATACGACTTGCATTCATCCAACTTCGATTCATTTTCGAATTTTAGACTACAATTAAGAGTTAATAAAAACTTATCTGGTCATCAATGAATTTAATATCATTGATTACTATAATCAAAATTATCATTTAGTACAGCTTTGCTCTATAAGAGAGACAAACTCATTCTAACGAAATTTCATACAAAATCAAATACATAAACAACATCAAATAAAGCCCCACACATCCAGATCATTAGAACAATCATCTACAGGCATTTAATAACCTAATCATACAAACACTATAACATTATTTAGTATAGTTTACTAGAGACAAACTCATTCTAACGAAATTTCGGCAGAGTTTCCTCTGTTATTTGACTAAATCCAAATTTTTACACAACATCAAATACATAAAGAACATCAAATAAAGCCCCACGGCACAACCTGATCATCGTAACAATCATCTACGTGCATTTCAATAACCTAATCATACAAACACTATCTACAAAATAAAAACAATAAAAATAATAAAAACCCACTAACCTAGCAGCTGCACGGTGGCGGTGGCGGCAGTGGCGTACGCGCGCGGCGGGCAGTGTGCAGGCAGCGGCGCAGAGGCGGCATGGCGCGGAGGCGCAGCGGCGCGAAGGCGGCAGCGGCGCGAGGTGGCAATGGATTCGCGCAGGGGCTTCAACGTCGCGCAGGGGCTTCAACGTCGCGCAGGGCAGGCGGATTCGCAGCGGCGACAGGTCTTCACGGCGGCGCCGGCGGCAAAGGTTCACGGCGACTGCAGACGGAACGGAAGCGGCGGCGGCGGGACTGTGTGCAGCAGGTCGAGGACGAAGAAGACGAAGACGAAGAACGAAAAGTGAGAAAGAAAGGGGGGGAACGCGTTTTAAAAGGGGATTCAACGTCGGTTATGGGTATAACCGACGTAGAATGTGTGCATCAAACACATTCTACATCGGTTATACCCATAACCGCGACGTTGAATCCCCTTTTAAAAACCTTCTACATCGTTTGTTGTTTAACCGACGTAAAATGCCGACGTTAAATCCTAATATTGTGGTTGTAATTGTTTGTGTTAATGCAATACACTTTTTCAGGGG
The DNA here is from genome assembly GCA_030347555.1 of Lablab purpureus. Classification (NCBI taxonomy): domain Eukaryota; kingdom Viridiplantae; phylum Streptophyta; class Magnoliopsida; order Fabales; family Fabaceae; genus Lablab; species Lablab purpureus. The sequence continues at coordinate 16,761,897 of CM059262.1, read as the reverse complement.
TTGTTTGTCTTAGAGTTTGCAATGTTGACACCTTGTTGTAGATAACTTGTTTCTTTCTTACAAATTGCCTTGTCTCTTTAAACATTTAATTTTTTTTCCTTTTTGCAAACTACCTATCTTTTCTCGGTTAATTTGCATTAGTAATTTGAGCTATTAATGAGTATGTATATTTTGATTTGCTATTTAGAGGTAGGAATGCATGAATTTAAGGAAGATTCAAATGTTTTTCCTAAGAAGATATTATGTAAAAAAGGTATGGAGATTTGAAATAGTTCCTCCAAGAAGAAGCTTTCCTCTCCTTCTATTTTTTGGTGAACCTGGAATTGGAGATTTGAAGTAGTTCCTCCAAGAAGAATCTCTCCTCTCCTTCTATTTTTTTGTGAACCTAGAATATTTTTTGGTTTTTGAAGGTACAAAGATCCACTCAAGGATGACTTCTTCGGACATACATCTATTCTATTTCAAACAGGCAAAGTGGACTTTTTTTAACTGATGAGTCTTTGCCCCTCTTCTTGCAGCCTAGAGCTATCTTTGTAGGGAAGTAAAACTATGATTAAGTGAACTTTAGAGATAAAACTATGATTAAATGAACTTTAGAGATTCTTAACAGAGTAACACACTTTAGGTATTTTAACTTTGTTAGGATTCTTTTTTTATTCCCTCATAATTTAAACTATATGAAATTTTGACCTCCTTTTTTTTTTAGTACCAAAGTAAGGACTTTGGATAACTCAGATTATTGATGTGTTTGAGTGTTTAACACTTGCTAAGGCCATAATAATTGAGGTAGCTGGAGGACGTCCCTACATTTAAAGTTGGGGCAAACTAGTTCCAGTTTAGCAGCAGGCAATGTGGCACATGCCCTCCATATGATGATCAGTTTAAGATATTTTCTAAGTTGATTGACTATTTTAATCAGCATGAGTTTATCACAGCTTATTAGAAAATAATGTTCATATTTTTCAGTCATATATTCTTTAATATGTATATTTTAAAATTTCAGAATTAGTTATTAACCTAATGCCTTAATCAAGTTGATATGTGGTCCAAACTTTATAATTATGTTTCACAAGGAAAGATTATTAGATATTGCATATTTTTCTTCTCTACATTCCCAAATGTGATGGGACAATGAAATAACGTCTCTCTTGGCCTTTAAATATAGATAATATAAAGATTGTTCGGTTTGGTGTGTAACTAGTACATAGTATGTGAAGTTTGAAATGGTGAGTACTATAATACTATGCACATTTTATTATCATATTTTATGGCAATGGTATTAATTGATTGCAGCTGATTTAGTAGTCTGTGTTTCCATTTAATGTACTGAAAGATTTTTGGAGTTGGAGCTCCTCAAATCTTTAGTTTATTTGATTCCACAGTCTGTTAGGATGTTATTTTTGTTGCATCTATGGGTGGATTATATAACAGTTTGTTGAAAGTTAGCAAACCTCTAGACAAATGACATGAAGGTTTCCTATGAAACTTGTAAATATTAGCATATCTATTTGCACAAACTTGTAAATATTGCTAAGTTAATATGTGTCTTTAGTCTCTTCCCTTTTAGGTCATTATGGGAAGACTAGTTTGTCTACGTGAGATTTCTTCCATTAGTTCAGTAGAATATTTGATTAATTATCAGCAAATAAAATATAAAAAATTTATAAAGTTTTCAAAATTTATAAACAGTGGTCGTAGTTCATTGGTAATTTGGGGTTAAATTTATCTATTTACATTTAAAGCACTATATCAACTTGACGCCTTGTGTAAAAATATGGCTTCAACCTAAATCTTACATTCTTAATATGTCTTTATTCATCTGATCTAACATCAACTTATGTCTTCTGTGAGCCTTTAATATGGATTCAGAATATTTTATTACTCATTAGAGCATGTGTGTTTTAGTTGGATCCAGTTGCATAGGACTTTAGTCTCACATTGAAAGTATGAAATTTCAGTGTCGGTTTATAATACTTTAGTTCTCTAACTACATAACTAGTTTCACTGGATCTTATCAATTTGTCCCAGGTAAAATGTTAGGTCATCTCCTATCGATATAATAGATATGTTTGTATTTTTATCTTTTCTTGGAAAAGAGATAAAAAATAGATAAAAATTTTAAATCTTATACGGCATTGTGGTATCCCAAAAAAAAATGTAGTAAGAAAACAAAATGAGTTACCAAAATGAGTTTTACTATTGAAGTCTTGGAGATGCTTTTAGGATTCATGGGAATTTGAGTCTAATATTGGGATTGTGTGATAACTGGAACTGGAGAGCATGGTAAAATGTTAAGTAATCTCCTGCGTGGGATCTGTCAATGGAAATACTAATTTATAATTGTAATTAGCAGAAATAGCAACTTATCTTTTTTATAAGAAGTATGTTTTATATGCATGTGTAGTTTTTTTGTTTATGTGTGTACTGATGGATGTATGAAAAATGGAAATGGTTCTGATGGCTCTGTGTTTGTTTCTCCGCAGCTGAGCCACTCGCAATAATGCAAAAGATGGACCAGGAGTTATGAAGACACCGAAGTTGCTTGGAATTTTAATTGTTTGAAATTTAGAAATGGTTTTGTTAACTAAATTTTTATGGGATGACACTTATGAACCTCTTAACTTGATGAACAACAACATGATTTAATCACTTATGTACAAAAATTTAAAACTAAATATTGATCCTTCTATGTGAAACATGCTTGATCATGCTAATACTTTTTATTTCTTCACCAGTATCCCATGAAACCAATGTCCTTGGGCTCATAGTATTTGAATGGATGTTGTTGTGTGTATTTTCATGCATATAACTTTAACTGATAAAGATACAAACTAACAACACTGGTTATTCATTTGAAAGAGATTTTCAAGCCCTATATTAGTTTGACTATATTCCCTTCTTCATCCATCTCATTCTTAATCTCCTCTATTATTTGTCTCACATTCAACCCTCTTGGACACTTTCCCTCTTTCTAACTTAAAAAAGTACAAATTAATTAAAGCAGTGCATAAACTCATACAAATAAATATATATATATATATATATATATGAATCAATAAATTATATAACATGGGATCACAAAAGTAAATTTTTACATGTGTCAACACCTGCAAATTTCACAAAATAATTCAAAACTAAATATTTCTAATACTTAACTAAGTGAAAATTTTTGGTATAACATGCCTGTTGACATATGTCAAGTATAAGTATTGATGAAATTTTCTCTCGTCATGAAGATTAAAGTTTTGATGATGAAGATATAAAGTTCTCAACAACATTAAAGACTTGTTTCTATCTCACAAAGGAAGGTTGCTTCATGGAATAAAATGCAAGACATAAAGGAAAATAAATGCTTTCAAGAGAGAAGATTGTTGAAGATTTTCTCAAGAGCTGAAATTTCAAGTTTAGAAGTTTCTGTTTTGGGTGATGGATAAAAAGAGTAAGTCATAAATCCCATTCAAGACCATTTCAAACTTGAGAGCAAGTCGTTTTCTCGCAAAAAAGTTTTTCTACACTTTTAATCGATTAAATAACGAAATCTAATCGATTATTTCACTTAAAATTTGAATTAAAAGAGTTTAACGAACAAAATAATCGATTAAGTGTTTTTGATAATCGATTATATGAATATAATTGATTATGGTCTTAATCTAATCGATTATATAAGGAAAAATGTGTTTTCCAGTTTTTACTCTGATATAATTGATTACACCTTTTATATAATTGATTAAATACGACATTTTTACGAATTCAATGCTGAATCAACCTAAGAATGGAAACTTTGAGCTGATTTCAAATTATAAAATGAAAGGCAACGTCTAGGTTCAATACATCTGATAAAACACAATATTCAAAGTGTTATTGCGCTAAACTTTTCAAAACCGCTTTCTTGTTTTCTCAAGGTTGATCTAAATTCTTGGAAGTGGTGATCATTGTGCTTAAGCTTTCATATCCAGCACTCATCAGGTGTTTTCTTTACTATTTTACTGATTGCTGTAATTCATCTCTTGGATCTGTTCTAAAGGGAGGTGTGTTCATCTCTTGTGTGTCAAGAGAGGTGGGAATCATCCTCAGTGTGTCTGAGGAGGTGTGTTCATCCTTAGTGTGTCTAAGGAGGTGTTTCTGTTTATCTTTATTTGTTATTGCATGTGTTCACTGAATTGGTGTTTGTAATTGCAATTAAAGATAATGGGGTGATCATCACGTGTTTGTGGTGGTTGGGAACTGGACGTAGGATTGGCTAAATCTGAACCAGTATAAATCTATGTGTTCTTTCTCTCTTGCCCTATCTCTTTATTTTATTGTGGATCATATTAACAATTACCTCTCAAACTGCGTTTATCAAAGGTTAAGGAAAATTCGAATCTTGTTTTTAGAAGAATTATTTAAATTCTGAAAAATTATTTTAAAAGGAAAAAGTTTGTTTAAAAATACAATTCACTTCCCCCTCTTGATTTTTGCACTGTCGCTATTTCTAACAATGCCACATTGTCCAGCTGACACGTGATGCGCACTTTGTGATGACAAACTTAAATAATTCATTCATTTCTTCTCTTGAATTCTCTCTTTGTCCATTACTTACTCCTCAAACCATACATTAATTTTTCTGCTTCATTTTTTCTCCTTACTCTTTCTCTCACTATTGACATTATTTTTCCTGCATCAGAAACCCTAATTTTTTTTGGCAACTACAGATACCTTTCCAAAAGCATGCTAGAAGCACCACCAAACCTTCAAACAGTGTCACACACCACCACCATTTTTTCTTTAACTGCTTTTACATAGTTATTTATTTGAAAGCATATTTTTCTTCCATATGAAACTCTACTTTTTTTGCCACGGCGCATACCTTTCCAAAAGCGTTCTAGAAGCACTGTGAAACCCTACAGCAACTTCGCGCATGCTACCACCATTTTTTAGTTCGCTACTTTTACAGGGTTTTTGTTTGAAAGCCTAATTTTTTCATCTTTTTGGATCGATTTCAAATGTCTGCAACAAATATTGAATTTGAACATTTCTGCTACAACAACTAGTGTTTGAATGTTTCTTTGCTCTCGGAGAGTTTGCAAAAATGGCGTTACAATAAGGTAAAGTTTTCTGAATCTGAAATATCTGTGTTCAATATTACATCCAAATGTTTTTTTTTTTTAAAATTTTTGCAAAATGGGTTTAGGGTTTCTGATTTGTGAACCATTTTTAAATGGGATATTATAATATCTGAAAAAGGGGTTTGGTTTGATTCTTTAATATGATGGTTTTCTGGAAAAAAAAATTCAAAAAATTTGTTACAGGTTAATCTTTAATATTTTTTTGTGTTTAATTTTTATTTGGTAATCTTTGTTCATGGGTTAATCATTTTCCTCTATCCGATTTGTGATTCAAAGTTTAATCTTTTTATTGTTTCCTATTTTAGTGTTATTTTCCATTCAAATACATCCAGAGATTTCCTAAGCTCTGAACCACCACATTATTGTTGACATATTTCAAGTATAAGTGTTGATAAAGTTTTTCTCTGAATAAGTCATGAAGATTGAAGTTTTGATGATGATGAAGATATAAAGTTTAGTGCAACATTAATCTTTTTATTGTTTCCTATTATAGTGTTATTTTCTATTCAAATACATCTGGAGATTTCCTAAGCTCTGAACCACCACATTATAAAAGATGGGTAAGCAAAAAATATTTTCTTTTGTCTTTAATTGCAATTGCTAACATCTGTGTCTATTCTATGCTAAAGTCTACTTTTGTAGCTTTTCTCTAAAAATTGACTCATATTTTTCAAATTTGAATACTCAAAATCTTGTGCATGTCTAAGTTGTTTTCCTTCACTTTTGCATATATATATAATTTGCACGCTTTGTTTGCTTGTTGTTCTGAGCAACTTTTGTGGTATTTTTTCTAGATTTATTGTCTTTTAAAGTTTATCCTTGGATAAATGTTTTGTTATAGTATTATTTTGAAACTATAAACTATTTTTTTTTGTTTCAAAACACTTAATGTTCAAAATCTACTAGAGACATTTTCATGTTGAATTAAAAAAAGTGTCCTCATCTTGTCAAGAAAGCAACATCCTTCAAAGTTATTAGAAAGAAATACAAGCAGCAGAAAATACTTATCTTTTTTATTTATTTTGTTATGGTATATTTCAATCTTATTTTTACAAATTGAATGAATTAAAATATTCTATTGGAATAGTTGAAGTTCATAACAAACTAGTTTTCTTCTCTACATATACCAAATAATTACTTTAAAATTCATGTAGTTATTAATACTTATTATATAAATAACTTTTTTACTAAATTAAATATAAAATAAAATGTGTGAATAAATAATATATATAAAAATATATAATTTATATAGTAAATAATTAATTGATTATGATTTTATTGACATATAATTTATAGCTAATTCATTATAATATTTATAATATTTATTTGTTATCTTATATAATTTCTTTCAATTTTATTTTAAGAATTAATGAATATATTTTGTAAAAAGTATAAAGTGAAATTTGAATTTAATTTATAAAATAATACTAGTAAATCATATAAATATCTAAATTATTTTCATAAAATCAAATATAAACACCTATATTTAATATTTATATTTACTATTATTTTAATCCATATTTTTACTATTTTTTTACTTTTCTTATATTATAATGCACAAATATGAACTATATAATTTTTAAAAAATAAAGATAAAAGTATGTTAAATTTAATTTATAAATGTGGAATTATTTATTAAAACTTATTATACATAAAATAAAATGTGTGAATATATATATATATATATATATACTTACTATTTAACTAATGGAATGAAATGATTAATTGGATTAAAATTAGAGTATATTTTTTTTATTATAACAATGTTAGTTTTTATGTTGTAATTTATACAATTTTATGTGTATTACTTTTGGAATGAATGAATAAATTTTACAAAATTTCAAAATTTCAAAATGAAATTTAAATTTAATTTATAAAAAATTATGTTACTTACATAAATAATTGTCAAAATTAATTTTATAAAATTAAATAAAAATATTTTCAAGACATGTTAATACCATGTTCTTAGCTTGATTTGAGGCTAATAGGATATTTGATGAGGGAAGAATTATGATTTATGCTGAATTTCTAAGTAGTTTTGTCTGAATATCTTAACAAAGAAAATGGAAACCAACAAAGTAAGGTTGTAATATTTGAAGACTTATTTTTGTTCCACCTGAATCTGGTGAATTGTATATGAGGATATTAACAATTCAAAAGTGTTGCACTGAATTATGATAGCATACCAAGAGGCTTGTTATGCTTTAGGACTACTCTTAGACGATAAAGAATTTATTGACGCAATCAAATAAGCAAGTCATGATGCATCTGAAAATGAACTAAAAAGGTTATTTATATACTTATTAACTATGAATACAATATCTAAACCAGATGTAGTTTGACAATCTACTTGAAAATTGCTATCAGATGGAATCTTATATCAAAAGAGAAAGGAGTTGAATTTATCAGGTATTAAATTTATTCATAGCTCAAAGTTAATTATATCATTAGAAAAATAAATTATGAATTATGTTTTGTAGGTCTCCGAATTGCAAAAGATAACCTACACAACCTATGTCTTCTAAAGGTGCATGAGTTATTATTGTCAAATGGTAGGTCCTCAAGATTATCTTTGTCTACCCGTCCTTTCAAATTCATTATTATTCCAAAATAGATTTATTATTGATGAGTTGAACTATAATAAAGAGGAGATGGCAACCTACATTCATTACTTCTGTAGTTGCTCACTAATGAGCAACGACATGTTTATGAAGAGATAATGACATCAATTATTTCATAAGTAGGAGCATTATTTTTCCTATCTAGTTATGGTGGAATAGGAAAAACATTTATGTGGAAAACATTGCTAGTTGCTATTAGATCAAAGAGAATGATTGTGCTTAATGTTGCTTCAAGTGAAATCGCTTCGTTGTTACTTTCTGGAGGAAAGACAACACATTCCATATTTTGTATCCCATTGGTAATAAATGAAGAATCAATTTACAACATTGCATAAGGAAGTCTCCATGCTAAATTATTAATTGAAGTAAGATTGATTGTATGGGACGAAGCAATGATGATGAATAGATTTTGTTTTGAAGCATTTGATAAGACTTTTAGAGATATAATGAGAACTCAAAATGAAGAAAATAGCACAAAATCTTTTGGTGGAAAAGTTGTTATTTTAGGAGGCAATTTTAGGCAAATCTTGCCTGTTGAAAAAAATGGCTCAAGACATGATGTTCTTAAATCGTCAATTAATTATTCAGATTTGTGGAAAAATTGCAAAGTGTTGAACCTTTTTCAAAATATGAGATTGAACACTGCAAAATGTGCGCATACTGCAAGAGATATTAAAGAATTTGCATATTGGATCTTGCAAATTGGAGATGGAAAAATGGACTTAAATGAAAATGGTGAAGATAATCTTCATATATCACAAGATCTTCTGATTCAAAATACTTCATCACCTTTACTGTTTTTGGTTGAATTTGTTTATTCAAAATTTATGCATAATATGATGTCTCCTGGATTTTGTGATGATGGAGCAGTACTTTGTCCTAGCATTAAATGTGTGGAAGAAGTAAATGATTTAATTCTCTCTAAAATACCCGGTGAAGAAATAACTTATTTAAGTTCAAACACACCTTGCAAGTCTAATGAAGATCAAGAAATTCAAAGTGAGCGGTTTATATTTGAGTTCTTAAATGACATAAAATGTTCAGGTATCCCCAATCATACTTAAATTGAAAGTTGATGTACCAGTAATGTTTTTAAGAAATCCTGATCAAGAAAACGGTCTGTGTAATGGAACAAGATTGCAAGTCAAATCTCTAGGCAAAAATGTTATTTCTGCAACAGTTATTAGAGGAAAGAACGTTGGTGATAAAAGCAATAATGGATCTTATTCTTTCTGACTCAAGACTGCCTTTCAAATTCCAAAGGAGACAATTTCCTATCTCTCTATGTTTTGCAATGACAATCAATAAGAGCCCAGGACAATCACTCTCTAAAGTGGGACTTTATCTGTCGTGTCCAGTATTCACACATGGACAATTATATGTTGTTATTTTTGGAATGAAGTCGAAGAAAGGATTGGAAATCCTCATTCTAGATGAAGACGAAGATTTAACAAAGATGACTAAAAATGTGGTGCACAAAGAGATTTTTGAAAATCTTTAGACGAAACATATTTTATTACATTTAACTATAATCTTTTATTTATAACAGTTAACTTCATCATTTCTTATTCAATTAAATATAGATGGATAAAGTTCATGTTAATTTGAAATTTTTGCTGCAAAACCTTATTTCATTCTTATATGTTTCTGCTAATGGTAATTTAAACTCCTTACTTAATATAAGTTTTTTAATCTAAAGTTCTGCATTTGTGTGTTTCTCATTTTATTCTTTTCTTCGTACTTTAAATAGGTTACTTAGTGTTTATTTTCTATGTATCCAATGAAATAGTTGCAACGAGATTTTATTTAAGATTATTAATATAATAAATTGTGAGTTTTTCTTTTATATATATATATATATATATATATATTGTCTGTTACTAACTTTCATATTATTGCAAAACATATATATATTTATATTAATACATATATTATTGTTTGAAGTCACTCGTACGGATAACAAAATATATATATATATATATATAATCCATTTGTATTTTATTTGTATAATTGCAAATTTATGTCAGTTATTAAAAAATTTAATAACAAAAATCCTTTTAACAAAATATAAAATAATGACATGTTTGTTTATCTTTCACTTATATAAAAAAAAGTATGTATATTTTGAAATCACAAATTGTCATTCTTCCTACATTCATTTACAATATTTAGTGATGGAAAAAATATGTAAACTGAATTATTTTGAACTAAATTGGATTCTAAAAATAATTTAATAAAATAAAATTGCATATTGTTTAGGATAGTTAAATTCTGATTTCAAACTATTTAAAGAATATGAATTATTTTAACTATTTTGAATAGAAATTTTATTTTAAATCATAACTCTTTTATTTTAGTTTAAAAATGGTTTGATTTTCCAAAATTAAACAAAAAAAAATAGTTCAATCAGTTTCTTTTCCAAATAGTTTTAAAGTATAAAGAAATGAGTAAAATGGGTAGTTTTAATTATCATCTTAAGCATACAATTGATAATGAATAAGCATCAAATATAATAGATGACAAATTATTATATTTATAAATGAATGAGTTTATGTCGCCAATCACTTTATATATTTTTTTATTTGTTTAAAATAAATAAAAATCAATATCCTATTTTAGAATTAGTTTTAATATCATGTTAATATTTTTAAAAATTTTAATTAATTTTTTGTTTGAAGATGTAAAAATTTAGTACCAATTATCAAATTGACAAAATATTTTTGAGGATATGTTGAAGTGAGTTGAAGTGAGAAGTGTATTGTTAATATCTCACACAATACATCAACTGTCACATCAACAACCCAATTGTTACCTTATTATTTTTTTAATAATGTTTCGATAAATTTGACGAAAAAGATTAAATTATTATTTTTTAAAATATTAAGATTAATTAAAAACTTTAAAATAATAAAATTAACTTATAAATAATTAGAAAAAAAAATAATTAAAATATAAATTAAATTCTAGTAAATTATTTTAGTGTTTGATAATTTTTTACTAGAAATTTTATTTAAATTAAATCAATTTTATTTATGGTTTTTAAAATAAGTTTTAGATTTTTTAGTTTTATACTACTCAATTAAGAAATTAAATTTTTTTAAAATGGTCTTGTTGTTACTAAATCTCGTAAGATTGGTGATATTATTGGTAGTCTTGTTTGTATGTAATAAATATGTCATGTGATATTTTGTTGTCAAAAGAACACTGCTATAGGAACCGGAATCCACGTCGGTTCTGGGGATCATTTCACGACGGCCCCAAAACCGACGTTGAATCAGGCGACGTTAAAAGTAATATTTTCAACGTCGGTTCAATTTGAACCGACGTTGAAAATCACAAGACTTACAACGTTGGTTAGGGCTAAAACCGACGTTGTAAGTGTCACCCACACTTACAACGTCGGTTGTAGCCCTAACCGACGTTGTAAGTCACTTTTACAACTGCAATGCAGTTTCTAATTTTCTCATTTTCCCTAAATTTTAGTACCTGCATATTAAATAAACCAGCAAACCAGCCACAATTTCATATATAATACATTTCGAATAGCTAAATTTCAAAGATAGACTCTCTAGGCAAAGGTTTGATGAAGATATCAGGTAATTTAATTGATGTTTTGTATCTATGTATTCTATAATGCAATCCTCCTTAGCTATATGATCTCTAATGAAATGATGTGTTATGTTCTATATGCTTTGTCTTAGAAGAACAATTTAAAAAAAGAAAGATTGATGTAAAAACAGCATTATTGGATGGATCTAATCGATCTTGAAAAAATCATAAAAAATAGTTAGACATTGAATTTTCCGCTAATTTTTGTTGTGTTATGTTCTTTTTATGTGTACTTGGATAAAGAGGCCTCACATCCCCCAAAATAATCATAGTTTTGAAAATACAAAATTTAGGTGTAGAAAAACTTCAAACGATCATAACTTTTGCTACGGACCTCGGATGGAGATGCGTAAAAAATGAAAGTTTTTGGAAATGACCCAATGAACCTGCTGGCAAATCCCCAGAGGGGATTTGGGCAAAATTTTTTTCAAAAATCCTCCATTTACTATAACTTTTTTATTATTTTACTATTTTTTACCTATTTTCCTAAATTTTGGTCATTTATGTGACTAACTTGCACTTGTCAAAAAATTTTGAAAAAATTTGTGGAGTTGTGTCGTACCAAGCAGAGAATTATCAGGCCATTACATCTTAGAAATTTCATAGTTGCATGTTCTTTTGTCCTAATTGCATCATTTTGCATACGGTTTTTGTCATAATTCCTCTCTTATTAAATCCAAATTTTTATACAAAATCAAACAACATCAAATAAAGCCCCATGGGCACGACCAGTAACATCCATCGAACAATCATCTACACTACAGACCATTTCAATAACCTAATCATACAAACACTATCTACAAAATAAAAAATAATAAAAAATCCACTAACCTGGCAGCGACAGCGGCAGCAACGGTGGCGGTGGCAGTGGCGGCAAAGGAGGAACGCGCACCGGCAAGGCACAAGGATGAACACAGCGCACCGGCAAGGCACAAGGAGGGCGGCAAGCGACGGCGACAAAACCCAAGGAGGAAGGGCGGCAGGGGCGGCAGGGGTGGCAGCGGCAGGGGCGGCAGGGGTGGCAGCGGCAGGGCGGCAGGGGCGGCAGGGGCGGCAGGGGTGGCAGCGGCAGGGGCGGCGACGAGGAAGGAGAGAGACCGGCCGCAGGACTGGTGACGAGGAAGACGGAGCGCGCAGAGAGGACGGAGAGCGGAGCTTCGAGGGTCGACCACAGTACGAAAAGTGAGAAAGAAAAGGGGGGGAATAGATTTTAAAGGGGTTTCTACGTCGGTTGTAATTTATAACCGACGTAGAATGTTTTTGAATTCTACATTCTACGTCGGTTAAGAAACAACCGACGTAGAATGTTTTGAATTCTACATTCTACGTCGATTAATAAACAACCGACGTAGTAGTGTTGACTTTCTACGTCGGTTAGTTACAGAACCGACGTAGAATGTAGAATTAAAAACATTCTACGTCGGTTATAGATTACAACCGACGTAGAATGGTCAAATCAAACATTCTACGTCGTTTGTATTTAAACCGACGTAGAATGGCGACGTTGATTCCTAATTCTGTAGTAGTGGAACAATGAAGGTTATTCTTTTCACATGCATAACATTGTTTCTTCTATATAACCCATTGTGTTTTCTTACTTACAATTGAAGTAGAGTTTATTATTATTTGTCGTCTAAATCCAAATTCAATTTTTTGAAAATGGAAATCTAGTAGTAGATTTAACTTTTGACATTCAAACCATAATTAATTATTTATTATTAGTTCAAATTCAAATAGTTTTTCATGAATAGGAATCTCAGCATAGATTTTAACTTTTCGCATCTAATGTTATGTTAAATCACTAACAAAACAATGAAAGATCTTCTTGTTTTTACACGCATAATACTGTTTCTACCACATACAATTGTAACATGGTTTACTATTATCAATAATTCAATTTTTTGGGATGAAAAATTCATCTTAGATTTAACTTTTGATACTCAAAATCATCCAAATTTCATTTTCAAAAATCGAATTAAATTGATTTCTTTTAAATCGAATATAAAATATAAACAAATTTAATAATTATTAAAAGAAAAATTGAAATATTATGTCTAAATATAATAGTATAATAAATATTAAAATTAAAATAGAAGTAAATATAATAATTATTATTATAAAAATGTAATTGTAATATTATTATAAATATTACAATTAAAATATAAATAATTTTAGTAATTATTTTAAAAATAATTGGAATATATTTATCAAGTATAATAATATAATAAATATTTCAATTAAAATATAAATAAATTTAATAATTATTTTAAAAATAATAAAAATATATTTATTTAAATATAATAAATGTCACAATTAAAATACAAATGAATTTAATAATTATTTAAAGATTATGCTATCTTAGTAGACTTCAGGTGGAAACATTATCTTTTCTTAAAGATTGATTTAGATGTAATGAATGTTGACATATTTCAAGCATGAGTAAAAAGTTACTGAGAAAGTGTTGATGAAGTTTCTATCTCATAAGTCATGAAGATTGGAGTTTTGATGATGAAGATATAAAGTTTTTTGCAACATTAAAGACTTGATTTTATCTCACAAAGGAAAGTTGCTTTATGAAAATTAAGGCAAAATATAAAGGAGAATAAATACTTTCAAGGAAGAAGATTGTTGAAGATTCTCTCAAGTGCTGAAGATATAAGTTTAGAAGTTTTAGTTTTGGGTGATGGATAAAAAGAGTAAGTCATAAATCCCATTCAAGACCATTTCAAACTTGAGAGCAAGTTATATTTTCGCAAAAACTTTTTTCTACGCTTTTAATCGATTAGGAATCCAAATAGAATCGATTATATCACTTAAAATTTGAATTAAAAGAGTTTAACGAACAAAATAATCGATTAAGTGTTTTTGATAATCGATTATATTGCTTCTGGGTTTCATATAATCGATTATGGCCTTAGTCTAATCGATTATATCAGGAAAAATATGTTTTCTAGTTTTACTCTGATATAATCGATTACATCATTTATATAATCGATTAAATATGACATTTTTTCGAATTCAATGTTGAATCAACCTAAGAATGGAAACTTTGAGCTGATTTCAAATTATAAAATGAAAGGCAACGTCTTGGGTTAACACACATTTGATCAAACACGAAAATACAGTGTTCTTGCACAAAAGTTTTTCAAAGCCGCTTTCTTGCTCTCTCAAGGTTGATCTAAGTTATTGGAAGTGGTTATTGCATTGTGCTTAAGCTTTCATATCCAGCACTCATCAGGTGTTTTCTTTACTGTTTATTGATTGCTGTAATTCATCCCTTTGATCTGTTCTAAAGGGAGGTGTGTTCATCTCTTGTGTGTCAAGAGAGGTGGGGATCATCCTTAGTGTGTCTAAGGAGGTGTTTCTGTTTATCTTTAATTGTTTTTACATTGTGTCACTGATTAGTGTTTGTAATTGCTTTTAAAGATAGTGGGGTGATCTGTTCTAAATGGAGGTGTGTTCATCTCTTGTGTGTCAAGAGAGGTGGGAATCATCCTTAGTGTGCCTAAGGAGGTGTTTCTGTTTATCTTTAATTGTTTTTACATTGTGTCACTGATTAGTGTTTATAATTGCTTTTAAAGATAGTGGGGTGATCATCACGTGTTTGTGGTGATTGGGAACTAGACGTAGGATTGGCTAAATCCGAACCAGTATAAATCTCTGTGTTCTATCTCTCTTTCCCTATCTCTTTATTTTCTTGCGGATCATATTAACAATTGTTATTCAAACTGCTCTTATCAAAGGTTAAGAAAAATCCGAATCTTGTTTTTAGAAGTATTATTTAAAATCTGGAAAATTATTTTGAATAAGGAAAAAGTCTTTTAAAAATCCAATTCACCCCCCACTTTTGATTTTTACACTGTCGTTATTTCTAACAATGAATCACAAACTGAACTATTTTGAACTAATAAAAATTCTAAAAATAGTTCAATAAAATAATTGTTTAAGTGAGCCAAATTTTAATTTAAAATTGTGAAAAATAGGAACAAATATAAAAAGGGAGGGTAGAATTGTGTTTTTAAACATTTAGCAGTTTTTCGCAATTCTTCGAAAAACACAAGATTCATCAAACGATATGTTGGACTAACATGCGAATAAAATCTATTAATAAAAAATAATTTCAGAAACAAATATCAAATATTTTCATATAGAAGTCTCTGCTAGAATAATAGGACAGCTAAAATAAATCAAGAGGGGAGTGAATTGGTTTCTTAATAAAAATTAAACCTTTTTCAAATTTAATCTTGTTAAAACAGAGTTTAACAAAAACTCCAATATAAATTTAGTTTCTGCTTTATAAAAATCAGAGTATAACACAAATAAGCAGAATATAAGCTGAATGTACAAAGAGTAGAGATTGAGAAAAATACATAAGAGTACTTATACTGGTTCGGATCAAAGCAGATCCTACGTCCAGTGACTTATCACCTCAAAAGAGAGTAATTTCTACTAACTATCTTCATAATAAAGTTTACAAACTTGTAGTGGAGAAAGATAAGCAGGTATATTAACAAGACACCTCCTTTGTACAGAAGAAAGGATGAGACAACATCTCTCTTGAAAACATAAGAGATGAACAACACCTTTCTTGAACATTACAAGGAATGAAACACCTCCTTTGAATAACCACAAAGGATGAATGATCAACCACTTCGTTGATCTCACAAAGAATGAAAGCACCTCCTTTAAATAACCACAAAGGATGAAAATACCTCTTTTGAAAATCTCAAAAGATGAACACTTCCTTTGAATAACCACAAAGGATGAAACAAGATTGAACACTAGCAGCAGAGCAAGTTTCACTTTGATCTCTCTAGGTTTTCTTTTTTGAAAGCTCTAACCCCTATTTGTATTTATAGGAAAAGAGGGGCGCAAAGTTCTGTAGAATACGAAAAGGTTTACACAAAAACGTTCAGAATAATCGATTATTACATGGGATAATCAATTATCACATAGAGTAATTGAAAAATAAAAGTTTGTTGATGATAATCGATTATTTCGCAAGATAATCGTTTATTTCAAGTATGATAATCGATTATTCCTGAAGATAATCGATTATTTCAGTGTTAAATGCCTTTTACAAAAAACAAAAGGCTTTTTCAAAGTTTAGGGAGAGTTGTGTGGATGTTGTGATCTTTAACATGATTTCTAACTATTACAATAAAACATATACACAAAATACAATATTAAAGCTTCCAGAACACTTCAAGACTCCAAGACTTCAATCATGAAGGTCCATCTTCTTCTTTTAGAGCCATCATCATCCAATTATCCTTTAGATATTTCTAAAGATCATTCTTCATCTTTAGATTAACAACCTCCCCTTTTTTATCCTTAGGTACATATGATAAAATGCAATATACAAGAGTTAAAAGGTGAGAGAGATTACTGAGATATTTATACTGGTTCATCTAAAACCACTGACTACGTTCAGTTCTCAATCAACATGATTAAGTTTCTCTAGCAGACTAACGCTGCAAACTACAAGTATTCTTTTGGCTCGTAGCCACTTCTGACTAACCCGTACAAGTATTATTTCTTACAAAGTCACTCTTAGTTCAACCAAGTATTCTTTCTTACAAAGTCACTCTTGACTCTACTACAAAATATTTTTAAAACAAGTTGTGATATAAAATCAACAAAACCTTTTGGGCTAGTCTAAAAGATCCAAGTCTGGACGACGAACGGATTAAAAAGATTTTGTTTCTAAAGATAGCTAAGAAACATAACAGTTTTCTTCTAAAGCTTACAGAAGAGATTTGAGCAAGCATAAATTATCACAACGCGTTTTTCTTAACTTCTTTCTGTATCTCTTCAAGATGAACTTGATCCCTTGTATAGTGCATTCGCAAACATGTCCAACTTTAGGTTGGAGTTGAACACATCTTCTTGTTCCATCAAATGAAGATTTCACATAGATGCATTAAATTCTCTTCTTCATGCAATAAATGTGTGCTTCTAATTTTTTGCACAAAACTTGATAGCTTCTTGTGCTTCTCCTTCATTGGACAATTCCACTTTACTTCTTTTGATGAAAGCAGCACTTTCGTACATGGTAGATGTACTTTGAGAGTTAACAAAATCCAGGCGCGTCAAGAATTTGGTAAAGAAATCAACTTTTACTTTTCATAAGGAAGGTGTTGTGTTGTGACGTGAGAACCGTCTTGGCACTTGATCATTAGAGTGTTGAAAAGAATGTCTTTGAAAACTAAACAAGCAAATTAGTTAAAACAACATTTATATCATTTGATGATTGTTTGAGGTATCGTCTGATAGACAATACATGCATGATCTAATGAGAGATAAAGTTTTGTGGATCATTATTATAACAGGTTCCACTGCTACAGGAACCACAATCCACGTTGGTTCTGGGGATCATTTCACGACGGCTCCAAAACCGACGTTGAATAAGGAGACGTGAAAAGTAATATTTTCAACGTCGGTTCAAATTGAATCGACGTTGAATATCACATAACTTACAACGTTGGTTATGTGTATAACCGACGTTGTATCCCACCCTTCCCTTCCGTGCTTCTCCAACCTCTTCCATACTCACTCTCACTTTCCAAACCCTAAAACACGCAAAAATGGAAACTAAGGGAGGCTGTTGCATCACCAGGTGTCAAACGCCTCCTGCACACCACATCTCCAAGGTCCACACAATAATGTTAGGCTTCCGCCCCATCGCCCCCAAACCCCTCCTCGCAGCCGCTCTTTCCGACACTTCTTCCTCCGAAACCCCCACCGACGCCTTCTCCAGATCCGCCGCACCCAAACGAAAGCGCGCAAAAGGTAACACTAACACCAACATCAACACCAGGCACTGCACTCGGAGGAGAAACACGCCTCCTCCGCCCTTACCGCCGCCTACAACGCTCCCTCTACTGCCGGAGACTTCGGTTTCGAAGAAAACCACCTCCAGAGAAAGCCACAAGAACGCACCGGGGTGGCTGAGCTTCGGGAACCGCGGCGGCGGTACTGCGTCGGTGGATCCGTTGTGGTTGCCGGCAGCAGGATCGGTGGTGACAGTGGAGTGCATGACGGAGACGTGGCGGGAGGAGGAGGGCCCAGGGTTGGGGAGTGGAGACGAGGAGAGGAAGGGTGACGTGGACGAATGGTGCGTACAGGGAAGTAGTTGGTGAGGGAGGAGTATGGGTTGCGATGAAAGTGAGCGTAGCGTATCCGTACCGAGGGTTCACGTGCTGGGTGAGGGTGCAGTACTTTTCTGGAAAAGAGAGAACTGTGCCATGTGACGTTTGGAGAATGGATTCTGGTGGGTGAAAAGTTGAGTTGATTTCTCTGGTGGAATCTGTATATGAAATATGAATATATTACCGAGGGAAGAGAAAGCCTTTCTATGTCGGTTCGAACCAATAATCGACGTAGAATGTTTTAAATTCTACATTCTACGTCGGTTCTGCAACTAACCGACGTAGAATGTAGAATTTAAAACATTCTACGTCGGTTTGCACACATAACCGACGTAGAATGTTCAAATCACACTTTCTACGTCGTTTGTATTTAAACCGACGTAGATTAGCGACGTTAATTCGTACTTCTGTAGTAGTGTTCCTTTGTCTAAAAGACTAATTGTCTGTTAAAGCTTAACATTAATTGTTTTCCAGTATAATTCAAAATTATTATGGAATGTTGGACTTTTTCTTAATAAAAAAATTTAAAACATATGAATCATTTGAATTATTTTCAAAGAAATCTTATTTTAAATCATTACTGTTTTAGTTTAGAAATACATGGTTTGATTTTTAAAAATTAAACCAAAAAATCAGTTCATTGAGTATCTTTCCAAAATAGTTTTGAAGTATAAAAGAAGAATAAGAACAATGGGTAGTTTTAGTTATTATCTTAAGTATAAAATGCATAATGAATCAACATCAAATATAAATATAATAGATGACAAATTATTATATTTATAAATTAATGAGTTTATATCATCAATCACTTCATATATTATATAAATATAATAGATGACAAATTATTATATTTATAAATTAATGAGTTTATATCATCAATCACTTCATATATTTTTCATTTGTTTATCTCACATAATACTTAATAACCTATTTTGTTTTATTATTTTAAAATTAATTTTAATATCATCTTATTATTTTTAAAGATTTTAATTAAATTTTTGTTTAATGAAGTAAAAATTTAATACTAATTATCAAATTGATAAAATAATTTTGAGAATATGTTGATGTGAAAGTTGTTATTAAGTCACAATTTTAAGTGATAGATCATCAATACAACAATACAATTTTAGATAACAAGAAGACAATTGTTACATTATTATTTCTTTTAATAACGTTTTGATCAATTTGAGGAAAGAAGACTAAATTGTTACTTTTTTTAATATTAAAATTAATTAAACACTTTAAAAATAATACAACGATCTTTAAAACATAAATTCTATGGTAATGTTTTACTAGAAGTTTTATTTAAATTAAATCAATTTTATTTATAACTTTTTGAATAAGTTTTAGATTCTTTTTAATTTTTTAGTACTCAATAAATTAAATTCTTTTAAAAAGATCTTGTTGCTACTAATTCTCATAAAATTGGTACTCTCTTAATGAGTTATTTGTATGCAGCAAATATATGTCGTGTTACAGATAATTATATAATTATTATATATTGTTTTTACAGGCATAACACTGTTTCTACCACAGAATATACACTGAGTTTTTTTAATTACAATTGTAACATAGTTTATTATTACTAGTCTCACTTCAAATTAAGATTTTCGGAAATGAGAATCTCATTGTAGATTTAGTTCTTGGAACTCAAGATAGAAGTTATAATAAACATAATCACTTCCAAAACAGTAAAAGATTTATTTCACACACATAACTCTGTTTCTACCACATAACACACTGTTTTTTTAATTAGAATTGTATTATAGTTTATTATTACCAGTCCAAATTTAAATTCAGTTTTTTGAGGATAAGAATCTCATTATAGATTTAACTTTTCACACTCAAAGTCAACTAAATTTGATTTCTAAAAACCAAATTCTAAATTGAATTTTTGTTTTTTCAAAATGCTCAATATAATATAAATTATAAATAAATTTAATAATTGTTAAAAGAAAAATTGAAATATTTTTTCTATATATAATAATATAATAAATATTAAAATTAAAATATAAATAAATATAATAATTATTATTGCATGAATCGGATTTTTTGAAGAACATGTCACAAGAGAATTGGATTTGGTTAAGCAATATTGTTGACATATTTCAAGTATGAGTAAAAAGTTACTCAGAAAGTGTTGATGAAGTTTTTATCTAAATAAGTCATGAAGATTGAAGTTTTGATGATGAAGATATAAAGTTTTAGTGCAACATTAAAGACTTGATTTTATCTCACAAAGGAAAGTTGCTTCATGAAATTTAAGACAAGATATAAAGAAGAATAAATGCTTTCAAGGAAGAAGATTGTTGAAGATTTTCTCAAGTGCTGAAGTTTCAAGTTTAGAAGTTTCAGTTTTGGGTGATGGATAAAAAGAGCAAGTCATAAATCTCATTCAAGGCTATTTAAAACTTGAGAGCAAGTCGTTTTTTCGCAAAAACCTTTTTCTACGCTTTTAATCGATTAGATATCGAAATAAAATTGATTATTTAACTTAAAATTTGAATTAAAAGAGTTTAACGAACAAAATAATCGATTAAGTGTTTTTGATAATCGATTATATTGCTTCTGGGTTTCATATAATCAATTATGGCCTTAATCTAATCGATTATATCAGAAAAAATATGTTTTCCAGTTTTACTTTGATATAATCGATTACACCTTTTATATAATCGATTAAATACGACGTTTATGCGAATTCAATGCTGAATCAACCTAAGAATGGAAACTTTGAGCTGTTTTCAAATTATAAAATGAAAGGCAACGTCTTAGGTTAAACAACATCCGATTAAACATGAAAATACAGTGTTCTTGTGCAAAAGATTTTCAAAGCCGCTTTCTTGCTCTCTCAAGGTTGATCTAAGTTCTTGGAAGTGGTGATTGCATTGTGCTTAAGCTTTCATATCCAGCACTGATAAGGTGTTTTCTTTACTGGTTATTGTTTGCTGTAATTCATCCCTTGGATCTGTTCTAAAGGGAGGTGTGTTCATCTCTTGTGTGTCAAGAGAGGTGGGAATCATCCTTAGTGTGTCTAAGGAGGTGTTGCTGTTTATCTTTATTTGATTTTACATGTTGTCACTGGATTGGTGTTTGTAATTGCAATTAAAGATAGTGGGGTGATCATCACGTGTTTGTGGTGATTGGGAACTGGACGTAGGATTGGCTAAATTCGAACCAGTATAAATCTTTGTGTTCTGTCTCTCTTTCCCTATCTCTTTATTTTATTGTGGATCATATTAACGATTGCTATTCAAACTGCTCTTATCAAAGGTTAAGGAAAATCTGAATCTTGTTTTGAGAAGAATTATTTAAAATTTGGAAAATTATTTTCAAAGGGGAAAAGTTTTTAAAAAATTCAATTCACCCCCCCCTCTTGATTTTTACACTGTCATTATTTCTAACAAATGTGTGGTTGGGAAACAAGGATCGGTTTTTTAGCAAGGTACGGAATGTATCATCAAATCTTCAATATGATTCCACGAGATCTAGTTTCATTCAAGTAACGGATTCTAGCCAATTGAAAGGATCTTCTGATCAATCCAAGGATTCTTTCGATTCCATTAGGAATGGGGATTCGAAATATCACACATTGATCAATCAAAGAGAGATTCAACAACTAAAAGAAAGATCGATTCTTTGTTGGGATCCTTCCTTTCTTCAAACGGAACGAACAGAGATAGAATCAGAGCGATTCCTTAAAATCCATTTTGGATATTACTCAATGTGCCGACTATTCATGGAACGTGAGAAGCAAATAAATAATCATCTGCTTCCGGAAGAAATCGAAGAATTTCTTGGGAATCCTACAAGAGCCACTCGTTCTTTTTTCTTCCACTGATGGTCAGAACTTCATCTGGGCTTGAATACTACTGATAGGTGTACTAGAGATTATAAATTGTTGAAAAAAGAACAAAAGAAACATCTTGCTCTTTCTAGGCGATCGGAAAAGAAAGAAATAATGCATTTATTCAAGATGAGCAAGTACGTTTTTTCACAACAAAATCTATTTATATAGTAACGGTATTTAATTATGAAAATTTGCTAGGTAGCTGACCCTCTTATTCCATTCTTACAAAATCCATCAATTTTCATTTATTAAGGACATACTTTTTTTGAATTGAAATAGTATTTTCTTCGCTTAACGGGTAACTTTTTTTTGTTACCGATGAAAAAGTCCTTAATTACACATTAGTATTATTGGTTTTGCATCAATCGAAATCATAAATTTGATACAAAATAAAAGAAAGGAAAGAATTATATAGAATTCTATATAAAAGTAAAGAATTATATATAAGTTAAGATAGTGTGAATGTAGTTTTCGCATTCACACTATCTTAACCGATTACCAATACTGAAAATTTAATTATAATAGTACTATAAATATTACAACTAAAGTATAACCAAATTTAATAATTATTTTAAAAATGATTGGAATATATTTATCAATTATAATAATGTAATTATTATAATAAATATTACAATTAAAATATAAATAAACTCAATAATTCAAAAATAATAAAAATATATTTATTTAAATATAATAAATATCACAATTAAAATATAAATAAATGTAATAATTATTTAAAAATTGTTATGTTTTCTTAAAGATTGATTTAAGTTTAATCAATCACGAAGTCTCATTCTTACGATCTATAATATTTAGTGTGAACAAATTATATAAACTGAACTATTTTTACTATTTTGAACTAAGATGAATTCTAAAAATTGTTCAATCAAATAAAATTATTGCATACTTGTTCAGGGGAACCGAATTCAGATTTTGAACCTATTTAAACAATATGAATTATTTCAATTATTTTCAATACAAATCTTATTTTAAATCATCTGTTTTAGTTTAGAAATAGAATAATTTTTAAAAACTTAATAACTTATTTTGTTCCATTATTTTAAAATTAGGAGTCCAATTAAGAGATCTTACTACTTCTGAGTTATAGCATTAAAACTTTCTTGTTATCTAATCATGATAGTTTTATTTATAATTAATTAATTTAATAGATATTATAGTGTTCTTTGATTATATCAATGCTTATATTATTAATTATTTTTTTATATTGAGAAAATTTAGTTAATTTATTGGTATTTGGAGTTATTTGTTTATTTTATTCGTTATCTAATTGTATTATCAGTTATTTTTAATTCAATAAGATTTAGTTAAATTACTGAAATTTAGAATTATGTATTTAATTCTTACTTTATTTTCTTATTATACCTAATTATTATTAACTCCTTCTACAATTATACAAACTTATGTTTAATTTCCTTAATGATGAAACATGACTAAGGTAATTCAAAATTCCACTAGGAATAAGATTATGTATCTGGGTCGAAATATTACCTACATGTATATAATCCCTTAAACTTGATAATATGAGGCATAAGACTGTGATGAGTTAGGTCAAAATATTTTCTACAAGTATACAACACCGTAGACTTGAGCTATAATGTAAGTGATAAGACTATAAGCTAGGTCAAAATATTACTTACCAGTACGTAGTCCCTTAGGCTTGAGTGATAATATGAGCAATAAGACTATGAGTTAGGTTGGATATTACCTACAAGTATATAGTCCCTTAAACTTTAGTGATAGCATGAATGATAAGACTATAAGTTATGTTAGAATATTATCTACTAGTACACAACCCCTCAGACTCAAGCAATAACATGAATGATAAGACTATAAGCTAGGTCAGAATATTACCTACTATTACACAGTCCTTTAGGCTTTAGTGATAACATAAGTAATAAGACTATGAACTAGGTCGGATCAGATATGGGGCGATCGACCATGTATGAAGTATGAAAGTAGTATAAGTACCTTGATGAAACTTATTACTTTTGTCTACTCGAATTGGTTGAACATGTATAAGGTCGCATGAGCCCCCAAATTTTTTGCGATTGACTCTGATTCAGAGCAATAAGTCACTTGATTTTGCCTAGTCAAATTGGTCGGACATGTACAAGGTTGCACGAACCCCTGACTTTTCGGTGATCACATCTGAGTTAGAGCAACGAGTCACTTAACATTGCCTTATCGAATTGGTCAGACTTGTACGAGGTCGCACGAGGCCCCAGAGTTTTGGTGATCGGCTTTGGGTTAGGGCAATGAGTCACTTGATTTTGCCTTGTCGAATTGTCGAACCTGAACTAGTTCACACGAGCCCCCAACCTTTTGATGATCGACTCTGAGTCATAGCAACAAGTCGCTTGATTTTGCCTTGTCGAATTGGCTGGACATGTACAAGGTCGCATGAGACCCCGAATTTTTGATGATTGAGTCTAAGTCAGAGTAATGAGTCGCTTGATTTTGCCTTGTCGAATTGGCTGGACTTGTACGAAGTCACACGAGGCTCCACTTTTTTCATGATCAACTCTGAGTCAAAGCAACCAATCGCTTGATTTTGCCTTGTTCAATTGGTTAAACCTGTACAAGGTCGCATGAGCCCTCAAATTTTTGGCGATCAACTTTGAGTTAGAGCAATGAGTCACTTGATTTTCCCAAGTCGAATTGGCCAAACATGTATCGCACAAGCCCCGACTAGCCCCAAACTTTTCAACGATGAACTTTTAGTCAGAGTAATGAGTAGCTTGATTTTGCCTTTTCAAATTAGTCAGACTTGTATGAGGTCGAACGAGCCCTCGACTTTTTGGCGATCGACTCTGAGTCAGAGCAACGAGTTGCTTGATTTTTTCTTGTTGAATTGCCTGAACCTTTATGAAGTTGCACAAACCCCTGACTTTTTGACAATCAACTCTGAGTCAAAGTAATGAGTCGCTTGTTTTTTACTTGTCGAATTGGTCGAGCCTGTACGAGATTTCCTGAGCCCTGTACTTTTCATTGATTGAATCTAAGTCAGAGCAACGAATCACTTGAATTTTCCTTGTCTAACTGGTCAAATATATATGAGGTCACATGAGCCCCCTGTTAATCCAAAAAGAATAAGGTGTTTTGATGATGATGAATCTACAAAAGAACATTTGGAATCTTGAAGTCTTTATGTATGAAGTTGAAGATTTATATTTATGTATATGTTCTCTTATATTTATAGCAATTTCAATAGAGAACCCAAGCAATGCACAATGCTCTCTATGTTTTCTAAAACAAGCTTTAATTTTCGTAAAAAGCAATTAACATTGTAATAATCGATTATACTTAGTCATAATTGATTATCAAAGCTTTCAAAAGTTTTTAAAAACATGTTCTTTCTGTAATAATCATTTATCCCAAGCAATAATCGATTATCATAAGTATATTAATCGATTATCTCGTATAATAATCAATTATCACACGCTGATTTTCCAGAGTTCAAATTTTTATCTAGAATAGTCGATTATTCCTTTAAATAATCGATTATTCTAGCTATTTTTACGAAAACCTTTAAATAAAAGGAGGTGTTTTCATTCCTTGTGGTAGTCAAGGAAGGTGCTGTTCATCCTTTGTTCTTCACAAAGGAGGTGTTTTGTCAATCTTTCCTATTATCTTACTCTTTCCTCTGCTCTGTAAGTTGTATACTTGTTTTCAAGATAGTTAGTTGTTGTCACTCTCCTTTGAGGTGATATAATCACTGGACGTAGGATCTTTTTGATATGAACCAGTTTAAATACTCTGTGTGATTTTCTTTATCCCTATTCTTTTTACTTTCAGTCTATATTATGCTTTTATATATTTAGTAATCAAATTCACTTAAAGCTGAACTTAAAGTTATATTGGGGTTTTTGTTAAAATGTGTTTTAACAAGATTAAAAATGAAAAAGACTTAATTTTTATTAAGAAACCAATTCACCCCCCTCTTGGGTATTTTACCTATCCTATTATTCTAACAGTTGGCATCAAAGCTGGTTTTTTTATTGTTATTTCAAAATAGATTAGTAATGGCAAGACAAAATCAAACTTTTGTTGAAGGTGCTTCCATCAACAGACCTCCACTCTTTGCTGGAGAGAATTACCCATTCTGGAAAGTCAGAATGCAAATCTTTTTGGAGTCTGTTGATCGTGGAGTCTGGGATGCTGTTGCAAACAATCCTTTTATTCCTATGATTGGTCAAGAACTAAAGGAATTTCCTACTTGGACTGCAGAAGAAAATAGACGGGCTCAATATGATGTAAGAGCTAGAAATATAATTTCTTCTGCTTTAACCTTGGATGAATTTTATAGAATATCAGTTTGTAAAAGTGCAAAAGAAATGTGGGACGTTCTTGCTGTCACACATGAAGGAACTAATGATGTGAAAAGGGCCAGGAAAAACACTTTCATCCAACAATATGAGATGTTTAGAATGCAACAAGGAGAAAACATTTATGATGTGCATAAACGTTTTACGCATATTGTAAATCATCTCTTCGGTCTCGATAAGTCTTTTCATAATGATGAACTAAATATAAAAATTCAAAATCTTTGAACAGGACGTGGCAACCTAAAGTCACAACAATCATGGAATAACAAAATTTGGAAAATATGTCCATGGTTGCATTGTTTGGAAAATTAAGAGAACATGAGCTTGAGTTAGGAAGACTCAATGATGAAGAAGAAGAAGAAAGACAAAAGAAAACAATTGCCTTTAAAACTGTTGTTTCTAAAAGCAAGGGTCATGAAGAAGAAGATGACTCTGATTATGAAAACATGAATTAACTCATGAAAAAGTTCAATAGATTCATGAAGAGCAAAAATCAGAGTCATCAAAGAAAACACAAGAAAAATGACCTAGGATCAATTTCAAATTATAAATGCTATGGGTGTGGAAAATTGGGGCATATTAAATCTGATTGCCCAAACCCAAAGAAATAGTATGAAAAGGAGAAAAAAATTTGAAAAAAAAAAGGTTTATATTGCTTGGGAAAATGATACAAGCTCCTCAACTAGTTTAAGTAGTGATGAGGAAGAAGCCAACATTTGTTTAATGGATGATGATGCTTCTACAAGCAGCAAGGTTAGTGGTTACAACGTTTAGGGACCTAAATTTCTTTGGAGTGTCACTCATCAAATAAGTGTAGAATTAAACATTTTGGAGTGTCTAAAGGAAAATATGTATGGGTTCCTAAAAGGGACAAATTTTGTTCTCTAATTCCCAATGACTCAAACAAGTTTTTAGGGACCTAAATTTCTTTGTCTTGTTTTTTTTAGGTTATCTTAAAATCCAGAAAATCCTTATGGTATCTTAATAGCGGTTGCTCAAGACACATGACTGGGGACAAGAGAAAATTCTGGAATTTCAAAAGAAAGGAGGAAGGATTTGTAACTTATGGAGATAACAACAAGGGAAAGATTCTTGGAGTGGGAGACATTGGAGGTGATGAAACCTTAAATATTAAAGATGTGATTCTTGTAGATTGCCTTAAGCACAATCTATTGAGCGTAAGTCATCTTTATGATAGAGGATTGAGAGTTGTTTTCGAAAGTGATTTGTGCACAATTCACCACAAAGGTTCAAATGAAGTTGCTCTTTTTGGTAAGATACATAACAATATTTATCTTGTTAAATAAAGACGGCAGTGTAAAAACCAAGAGGGGGGGTGAATTGGATTTTTAATAAACTTTTTCCCTTTAAAACAAATTTCTAGATTTTGAATTATTTTCAAAAACTAGGATGCGGATTTTCCTTAACCTTTGATTAGAGCAGTTTGAGTTGCAATCGTTAAT
This sequence comes from Lablab purpureus, assembly GCA_030347555.1. Lineage (NCBI taxonomy): Eukaryota > Viridiplantae > Streptophyta > Magnoliopsida > Fabales > Fabaceae > Lablab > Lablab purpureus. The sequence continues at coordinate 16,733,752 of CM059262.1, read as the reverse complement.
ATGATCCACAATAAAAAGAGATAGGGAAAGAGAAAGAACACAGAGAATTATATTGGTTCGGATTAAGCCAATCCTACGTACAGTTCCCAATCACCATAAATGCGTGATGATCACCCCACTATCTTTAACTGAAATTAAAAACACCAATTCATGCAATAACAAATAAAGATAAAGGAAAACACCTCCTTAGACACACTAAGGATGAAACACCTCCCCAGACACACTGAGGATGAAACCCACCTCTCTTGACACACAAGAGATGAACACACCTCCCTTAGAACAGATCCAAGGGATGAATTTTCCTGTTTAGAAAAACAATAAAAAGAATACACCTGATAAAAGTGCTGGATAGAAAGCTTAAGCACAAAGATCACCACTTCCAAAGACTTGATCAAACTTGAGAGAGCAAGAAAGCGGTTTTGAAAAGCTAAGGCGCAAGAGCACTTTGAATATAGTGTTGTTTTCAGATGTGTTGAACCTAAGACATTCTCTTTCATTTTATAATTCGAAAATATTCCAAAGTTTCCATTCTTAGGTTGATTTAGCATTGATTTCACAAAAATGACTCATTTAATCGATTATCTAAAAAGCTTAATCGATTATATCATATTTAAAAATTGGAAAACTTATTTCGCCTGATATAATCGATTAGATTAAGGCCATAATCGATTATATTAACCCAGAATCAATATAATCGATTATCAAAAACACTTAATCGATTATTTAGTTCATTAAACAACTTTGATTCAAATTTTAAGTGAAATAATCGATTATCTACGTATCATAATCGATTAAAAGCATAGAAAAACGTTTTTGCGAGAAAATAACTTGCTCTCAGGTTTGGAAAGGTCTTGAATGGGATTTATGACTTACTCTTTTCATCCAACACCCAAAACAGAACCTTCTAAACTTGAATCTTCAGCTCTTGAGAAAATCTTCATCAATCTTCTCTCTTGAAAGCTTTAAACACTCTTTCTGCCTTTCCTTTTCCATCTAACAACCTTCCTTTGTGAGATGACACAAGTCTTTAATGTTGATTGGAGCACTTTAAATCTTCATAAAAACTCTGGAAGACTTCATTAACACTTGGTCTTGAAATATGCTAACAATCTTCCCCTTTTTGATGATGATAAAAAAAACATAGAGACTTGTGATTGATATCCTGAAAATCTTGAAAATAATGTATGGATATCTCCATCATAAAAATTAGTTCACAAAAGGAAATAATATAGGCAGTCACATATCATTTAATTTTCAATTTGAATTTTGAAAAAGAGATTTCAAGAAAATTAATGCATAGAAATTATTTCTGAAAACTCCCCCTTAAACTTTGCTCTTAAATGTTTAAGATATATTAGGTAATTATTTGAAATATTTCCTAATACTTCCCCTGAAATTAATTTTCTTAAAGACTAGAGATATGGACATATTATCAATCAAAACAAATATTTTTCTCCCCCTTTATTTTTATCATTTTCAAAAAGATTACATATTCAGAGATTAATACAGCAGAAGCAATTAATTACACAGAAAATATAGAGGGACAAAAAATACAGCAGCTGAAAAAAAATAAAGCTAAGGGAATTAGTGAACTTGTAGCCTATTCAGTTTCTTCACTATCCCCTGCATCTTCTTCTTCTTCCTCATCATTTACTACTGGCTGTTTTCCTCTGGAAGATCCTGTATTATCTTCTTCTGGAGAGACATCTTCAATCTCCAGCTTTCTTTCCACCCTGTAAACTCTCCTGTTAAGCCTTGAGAGCTTGGAGCAAATTTCATCATAATGAGTTACTTGAAGACTCATCATGCCGTCCATCCTGGAAAGAAGATTTGCTTCCATTGACCCAGGTTGAGGTTGAGGTGATGGTTCTTCATCTTCATCCATTGCAGCTTCCTCATCTCTTTGCCTAAACCTGTTTCCTTGTTCAATAAGGCCCATGTGCCTTAGAACATTCTTCTCGATTTTGTTGTTGCTTAGCAAAATTTGCTTGTTTTCTCCTTCAAGATCTACACCTTTATATTCTAAAATCTTAGATATAAATACAGCATACGGTAAAGCAAATGATGATAGCCTAGTGGCTTTAAACATATTATCTAAAATAATAGCAGGCCAATCAATACTAACATTATTAAGAAAGCCATACATCAAAAGAATGTCTTCCTTAGTAAGTTGAGCATGATTGGTTCCTCTTGCAACAAGAATCCAGACAATAACATAATGTAGCATACGCTTATTTAATTTCACATTACCGACTTTATACAAGTTCTCCACTTGTAAGTTTGGGTCCTTGCAAAACTTGCGGAACTCCACCAGCTTGTTGAAGTCCTCAAAGCCATATGTGATGTTTATATCTCCTTGTGTGGATAGGCCAGCAACATTATGCCATACCTCTTCATCAAGGTGAATTCGAACTCCCTTCACCTTGGTACTGAGACTTGCTGTTCTTGAGGTCAAATTTATGTAGAAAACTCTCACTAAATCTAGATAGTAAGCTCCTTCCATTTCTACAAAATTTTGCAAGCCACTTGCAACTAACAAATCCTGAAAAGTAAAGCCATGAGTTCTGAAAAATTAACAAGATAAATATTTTGGAGTTAGAATCTTCATGTCTTTCCATTTATTCACGTAAGCAATCTGAAGATCTTCATCAGAGATCCACCCAGCAAGAGTTAGTGGTCTTTGTTCTTGCTGTTGGGATGACATGGGTGCTTTGCCTCTCCTCCTTGAGGGCATCTTTCTTCTCCTTTGATCAGCCATGTGGATGGAGAAAGGACAAAAGAAGAATACACAAACAAAATAACACAGAAACAACTAACCAAATTCGCACAACAGAGAGTATATCAGCAAAATATCAGCAAGAGTGAGAGAGAGAAAGAATCTGATAACAATTCATTGATTTAATGTGAAAATAGCCGTTAGGATTCGAATATAGCCGTTTGTACTGAAAACCACATGAATTTAAGCTCAACGTCCAAAAAAATAGTGTGCAGAAAAACGCATAACGTTGCATTTAATCGATTATGTGAAGAACGTAATCGATTATTTGCATTCAAAATTTTCCTGAAAACGGAAACCCAGAAATTTAATCGATTATGTGCATTCCTTAATCGATTAAATTGCTCCCCAGCGATTTAATCGATTATGTTATGAACTTAATCGATTATGTTTTAAAACATCTTTAAAAACAGCGCTTTTAATCGATTACCACACGTAAACTAATCGATTATATACAGAATTTTTCGTAAAACACATAATTAACATCAAAATCAACAATAAACATCAATCAATCAATAGATTTATCATCAACAATTCCTAGATCTCTTCTAAGCTCATAAAATCTACCTCTAGGCAAAGGTTTGGTGAAGATATCAGCTAATTGATGTTTTGTATCTATGTACTCTATAATGCAATCACCTTTAGCTATATGATCTCTAATGAAATGATGTCTAATTTCTATATGCTTTTGTTACCAAAGAGGATCAGGTCATCACTCTTTGAAGAATATATCGAGTTTTGATGATTTCTCAAAGTAAGCCAGATCAAGATCGAAGTATGAAGAAATGAAGAATCGTTGGAGTTCTTACCGAAGTTTTTTGTATCGAATCATTCTGGAATCAGAGAAATCGAAACTAACAACAGACCCAGCATTCTTTCACTCGTGATCGTTTTTAATGGGTAAAACTGTTTTTATTAATCGATCGATTTCAGATATAACATAATCGATGGTCTTAACTCAATAGATTATGTCGTGCTTTTCAAAACAAACCTTTTTATATCGATTCGATTATATCTTTTCAGAAATATCTTTTTGGATACAACGTAGTCAATTCGATTATGTATATAATATAATTGATTCAATTGTGCGTTGTTTAAAGTTTTTCTAAAACTCTCACAGAATCGATTATGGACATAACGTAATCGATTATGTGCAACAGTTTTTTTCGAAAAGTATTTTGAAATTCAAACTGGTATTTTAAATCATGAATGTTTTCAATTATTATACAGATCTTACGTTTTCAAATATCATAAACAGGTTTTTAAATGTGTGAACGATTTCATAAATAGTTTTTAATATTATGAAGATTTTAATTCCTATATAAAGAGGAAAATACACGTTGATAGACAGAGAGCTAACCTTGAGCACAAAATTATTTGTTTACACTCTCTGTTCTACAACATTTCTTTTATCACTTGTGAAAGGAGCTGACGATCTGTTACATTGTTTTGGATTCTCTCTTTCCAGGTGATACTGTTCTTGTATTTTATTTCATATATCTGTCAACACCATTGTTGGTGTAGTGGTTCATCCCTTGTGAGTTTTCAAGGGAGGTGTTTTCATATCTTGTGGGTTTCAAGAGAGGTGTTCAGTCTTTAGATTTTATTTTACATGTTTCAATTGTAATATTGGTTGTAACTGATTTTCTAAAGATAGTGTTTGGGGAGTCATTCTCGAATTGAGGTGACTCGACACTGGATGTAGGGTTGGCTATACCCGAACCAGTATAAATTCTTGTGTTCTTCTCTTCCCTTATCCTTTTATTTTGTTTACTGCTTCCGCTCCGTTTAACGTTATCAGGTAAATCGAAAAAGGGTAAATTTCGTTAAATGCATCAATTCACCCCCCCTCTTGATGCCATTTGTCTAACAAGTGGTATCAGAGCTGGTTGGATAATTTTTTTCTAAAAGATCCTTAAGATGTCTATGCAGAATCAGGTTTACAGGGAAGGTGCATCAATCAATAGGCCACCACTCTTTGAAGGTGACAATTACCCCTTCTGGAAAGCAAGAATGGAGATATTCCTACAAACTCTTGATTATGGAGTATGGGATGTTGTTCTAAGTGGTCCCTACGTACCAATGGTGATGCTTGCTGAAGGAGAAACACCAAAGATGTTTCATCAGTGGACACCAGATGAAAACAAACGAGCACAATACGATGTAAGAGCTCGTAATGCTATTGTTTCAACTATAACCCGTGATGAATTTTACAGGATATCGAGATGTAAAACTGCAAAAGAAATGTGGGAAACACTGGAAGTGACACATGAAGGAACGGAAGAAGTGAAAAGAGCAAGGAAAAACACTCTTGTTCAAGAATACGAGTTACTGTCAATTGGACAAAATGAAAGTATCAGTGATTTCCAGACGCGGTTCACTCATATAGTAAATCATCTAGAAGCACTGGGAAAAAGCTCTGCAAATGAGGATCTGAACACCAAGATTCTCAAGTCACTCGATAGGAATTGGCAACCAAAAGTCACTGCTATATCAAAATCCAAAGATTTGACACAGATGAACGTAGCAACTCTGTTTGGAAAGTTGAGAGAACATGAGATGGAGCTTCAAAGATTAAAAGATGGAGAAGAAAATGTTAAAGTTAAAAACATTGCGTTCAGGGCTCAGAAATCGAAAGAAGATAATGAAGACTGTCCCTATACCAAAAAGGAAGACAAAGAAAAGGAGAAAAAGAAATCAAAGAAGCCCTTCAAACCATACAAAAAGAAGGCATATATTGCATGAGAGGACAATGACTCGACAACCTCTGAAAGCTCGATAGATGACAGTGATGGAGAGGAAGAGGCAAATCTATGTTTAAATGAAAATGAATATGATGAATTACATGCAGAGTATCAAAATCTTTACATGAATTTCAATAAATTGGTTAAAAAGCATTGTACATTAAAACAAAATTTTCATGCTTTAGAAAATAAACTAAGTCATGTGGAGAAGGAAAATGAAAGTTTGAAAAATGATTTTGAAATATTTAAATCGATCTCGAAAAATAAAGAAGTAATCAAACCTTGTGAAAATTGTAATTATCTTGAAAATAAAATTTTTAAGTTCGAGAAAATTTTAAATAAATTTTCAGATTCTAAACACAATTTCGATAATATGCTAAGTATACGAAGAGGGAGCTCTAGCAAAGTTGGACTAGGTTACACCCCCAAGAAAAGTCTAGAACCCCATAAAACCATCTTTGTAAAAGAATCGAAAGAAACAAGTTTTTGAGTTAAACAACATTTTCAAGGAAATTCTTTTAAAAATCCTCCACAAAGATTAAGTTGTTTTTATTGCATGAAAGTTGGTCATTCATCGAATAAATGTTTTGTAAAACATGTTGGCATACCTAGTGGTAGATTTAAATGGATTCCTAAACATCACATATATAAAAACTGCTCGAATTAAAAATCTTTTTTTCGGTAACATTTAATCGATTATGACAACATTTTCGATTAAATGATAGTAGTTTTTATATTGTACATAAAGGTTGAGAAAGTTTGTTTCTACTAACTACTAAGGACCCAAGACTAAAAAGGGTACCTAAATTATTATATTTGTGATGCAAGCAATTTACAAGCACAAGAAATCGGTTTGGTTTCTTGACAGTGGATGTTCAAGGCACATGACCGGTGACAAAGAAAAATTTCAAAGTTTCACAAAGAAAAGTCAAGGCTATGTTACATATGGTGACAACAACAGAGGAAAAATTCTTGGCTCAGGAACAATCAGGATTAATGATGACTTCAAGATTCAAGAAGTACTGTTTGTAGAAGGATTAAAGCATAATCTGTTAAGCATAAGCCAATTATGTGACAAAGGACTTAAAATTATCTTTGAATCAAAGACGTGCAACATAGTCAAGGAGGAATCGAATAAGACTGTCTTAACAGGTAGAAGACTTAACAATATTTATATTACTGATCTTGGCATTTCATTCTCTAGGACCATCTCCTGTCTTGTAACTAAGGAAGAGGATCCTTGGTTATGGCATAGGAGAGCTGCACACATTCACATGCATCATTTAAGTCGTTTAATTTCAAAAGATTTAGTAATTGGTCTTCCAAAATCAAGTTTTGAAAAAGATAGAATTTGTGCTGCATGCCAAAAAGGAAAGCAAACCAAAACTTCTTTTAAAAGTAAGAAAATCGTTTCTACTTCAAAACCTTTAGAGCTTTTACATATGGATTTATTTGGTCCTTCAAGAACAAGAAGCTTAGGTGGTAATTACTATGCATTAGTAATAGTAGATGATTATTCTAGATTCACCTGGACGTTCTTTTAGTAACTAAAAATAATGCTTTCAACTCTTTTAAGAAATTTGTCAAGGCTATTCAAAATGAAAAAGATTTAAAAATAAAGTTTATTCAAGTGATCATGGTGGGGAATTTCAAAATGAGTTATTTGAAACCTTTTGTGAAGAACTAGGAATTTCACATAATTTCTCTTGTCCAAGAACCCCTCAACAAAATGGAGTAGTAGAAAGAAAGAACAGATCTTTGGAAGAATTAGCCAGAACTATGTTAATTGAAAATAATCTTCCAAAATATTTTTGGGCCGATGCAGTGTCTACTGCATGTTATGTTTTGAACAGAACTTTAATAAGACCCATTTTGAAACTAACTCCTTATGAGCTTTTTAAAGGCAGAAAACCAAACATTTCTCATCTTAAAGTTTTTGGGTGCAAATGTTTTGTGTTAAATAATGGAAAGAGTAACCTTGGCAAATTCGATTCAAAAGTAGATGAAGCAATATTTTTAGGATACTCTTTAACTAGTAAAGCATATAGAATATACAATAGGAGAACATTACATGTAGAAGAATCTGTTCATATAACGTTTGATGAATTTTTGGACCTTGAGGAAAACCCTCTTGAGTCGAGAAAGAAATCGATAGATATAGAAGAAGAACAGGGTGCTATCGAAAAAGATCAACCACAAGATGAAAGTATCGAGGAACTTAGAAAAAGTCTTGAAGATTTGAATCTCAATGAACGTACAACTGTTCAAGAACTTCCAAAGGAATGGAGAACACCGAGAGGACTATCTTTGGAGAATGTTATTGGAGATGTTGATCGAAGAGTCTCAACAAGAAATCAAATGAATAACTTTTGCATGAATGTAGCTTTTTGTCTCACAAGTAGAACCCAAAAGCATCGAAGAAGCCTTACAAGATGAATATTGGATTCAATCTATGCAAGAGGAATTAAATCAGTTCAAAAGGAATGAAGTGTGGGATCTCGTTCCAAGGAAAAATTCTATGCAGGTAATTGGAGCAAAATGGATATTCAGGAACAAGCTCGATGAAAATGGAAATATAACCAGGAACAAGGCAAGACTAGTAGCGAAAGGATATAGTCAAGAAGAAGAAATCGACTATGATGAAACATATGCCCCAGTTGCAAGACTTCAAGCAATAAGAATCCTACTAGCTTATGCAGCTATTATGAAGTTCAAGTTATATCAAATGGATGTGAAAAGTGCCTTTCTAAACAGATATATCAAAGAAGAAGTATATGTCTGTCAACCCCCTGGCTTTGAAGACTATCAACATCCAAATCATGTCTACAAGTTAAAGAAAGCACTCTATGGACTTAAACAAGCACCCAGATCTTGGTATGAAAGACTGAGCAGCTTCTTGGTAAGCCATAATTATCGAAGAGGGTGAGTTCGAGATATCAATGATGGGCGAGCTGACATATTTTCTTGGTCTACAAATAAAGAAAAACATCGAAGGTATCTTTATCTCACAAACAAAATACTGCTCAGAACTTTTAAAGAAATTCGAATTGGAAAATGCAAAAGAAGAAGTTACCCCGATGGCAACATCTTGTTATTTAGATAAAGATGAAAAAGGTAAGATGGTGGATCAAACCAAATACAGAGGTATGATCGGTTCCTTACTTTATCTTACAGCAAGCAGACCAGATATTATGCATAGTGTGTGTGTTTGTGCTAGATATCAATCTAATCCTAAGGAATCACACCTAGTTGCTGTTAAGAGAATTATTAAATATCTAAAAGGAACTAAATCGTTTGGTCTTTGGTATCCCTCAGGAGGTTCACCTAGCCTTATAGGATATTCAGATTCAAATTATGGAGGATGTAAACTGGACAGAAAAAGTACAAGTGGTACATGTCATCTACTTGGTTGTTCACTTGTTTCTTGGCACTCCAAGAAATAGGCTTGTGTTGCTCTATCCACAACTGAAGCTGAATATATAGCAGCCGATTTTTGTTGCGCACAGTGTTTATGGATGAAGCATCAGCTAGAAGACTATAATATATTCTTAGATCATATCCCTCTTAAGTGTGATAGTACTAGTGCAATTAATTTAACTAGAAATCCTATAATGCACTCTAGAACTAAACACATAGAGATTAGGCATCATTTTCTTAGAGATCATATATTAAAAGGAGATTGTCTAATAGAATATATCGATACAAAACATCAGTTAGCTGATATCTTTACCAAACCTTTGCCTAGAGATAGGTTTTATGATTTGCGAATAGCATTAGGAATTTTGGATGGAAATTCGATTTGATTTCAAGTCTGTGTATGAAAATCGATAACATGATTCGAAATTGTTTTCTTAATCGTTCTCTCTCTGTGTGTTTTTCGATGATTATCAATAAAAAGGGGGAGTATAATGTGCTTTTACATGTTTTTGAAAAATTATTTGTTTAAGGAATACCTAAAATAGGGGGAGTACGAAATTTATTATGTTATCTCTGTACTAATCTTGAGCTGGCTACAAAGTCAAGCAATTTCTTCTTAAATAGGTGTTTTCTTGATCATCATAAAAAATGGGGAGAATGTTACCAAAGAGGATCAAGTCATCACTCTTTGAAGAATATATCGAGTTTTGATGATTTCTCAAAGTAAGCTAGATCAAGATCGAAGAATGAAGAAATGAAGAATCGATGGATTTCTTATCGTACTTGTTTGTATCGAATCATTCTGGAATCAGAGAAATTGAAACTAACAACAGACCCAACATTCTTTCACTCGTGATCGTTTTTAATGGGTAAAACTGTTTTTATTAATCGATCGATTTCGGATATAACATAATCGATGGTCTTAACTCAATCGATTATGTTGTGTTTTTCAAAACAAACCTTTTTACATCGATTCGATTATATCTTTTTGGATATAGCGTAATCAATTCGATAATGTCTTTTTGGAAATATCTTTTTGGATACAACGTAGTCAATTCGATTATGTATATAATATAATCGATTCGATTATGTGCTGTTTAAAGTTTTTCTAAAACTCTCAAAGAATCGATTATGGACTTAACGTGATCAATTATGTGCAACAGCTTTTTTGAAAAGTATTTTGAAATTCAAACTGGTATTTAAAATCATGGATGTTTTCAATTATTATACAAATCTTACGTTTTCAAATATCATAAACAGGTTTTTAAATGTGTGAACGATTTCATAAATAATTTTTAATATTATGAAGATTTTATATCCTATATAAAGAGGAAAATACACGTTGATACACAGAGATAACCTTGAGCACAAAATTATTTGTTTACACTCACTGTTCTACAACATTTCTTTTATCACTTGTGAAAGGAGCTGACGATCTGTTACATTGTTTTGGATTCTCTCTTTCCAGGTGATACTGTTCTTGTATTTATTCGTATATCTGTCAACACCATTGTTGGTGTAGTGGTTCATCCCTTGTGAGTTTTCAAGGGAGGTGTTTTCATCTCTTGTGGGTTTCAAGAGAGGTGTTCAGTCTTTAGATTTTCCTTTACATGTTTCAATTGTAATATTGGTTGTAATTGATTTTCTAAAGATAGTGTTTGGGGAGTCATTCTCGAATTGAGGTGACTGGGCACTGGATGTAGGGTTGGCTATACCCGAACCAGTATAAATCCTTGTGTTCTTCTCTTCCCTTATCCTTTTACATTATTTACTGCTTCCGCTACGTTAACGATAACAAGTAAATCGAAAAAGGGTTACATCTTTAATCGCATCAATTCACCCCCCCTCTTGATGCCATTTGTCTAACATTTTTCCTTTCAACTACACCATTTTGTTGAGGTGTTCTTGGTGCTGAAAAATTATGAGAAATACCTTGCTCTTCACAAAAATTTTCAAACGAAACATTTTGACATTCATCGCCATGATCACTTCTTAAAAACTTGATTTTTAAATCCTTTTTATTTTGAATAACCTTGGCAAATTTTCTAAATTCTTTGAAAGCATGACTTTTAGATGAAAGAAAAAGAGTCCAAGTAAATCTAGAGTAATCATCAACAATCACAAGAGCATAATAATTGCCACCAAAACTTTTTGTTCTAGAGGGGCCAAATAAATCCATGTGCAGTAATTCTAAAGGTTTAGAAGTGGAAACAACATTTTTAGATTTAAAAGAATTTTTAGTTTGCTTCCTTTTTTGACAAGCTGCACATAGTTTGTTCTTTTCAAAAATCAGTTTTGGCAAACCAATTACTAACTCTTTAGATATGAGTTTACTTAGATGAGGCATATGAATGTGAGCAGCTCTTCTATGCCATAACCATGGATCCTCTTCTTTCGCAACTAAACAAGATAAATTACTAGATGTAGATGCACAATCAATATCAATTAAATAAATATTATTATGTCTCTTACCAATGAGGGCGATTTCATTTGAGTCCTTGTGATGAATTTTGCAAAGATCACTATCAAACGTTACCTTTAAACCTTTATCACAAAGTTGACTAATGCTTAGCAAATTGTGCTTCAACCCATCAACAAGAAGAACATCATGAATCTTTAAAGATTCTCCAATCACCCCACTACCAATGATCTTTCCCTTGTTGTTGTCTCCATAGGTTACAAAACCTTGCTCTTTCTTTTTGAAGCTTTTGAATTTGCTTTTATCACCCGTCATATGTCTTGACCAACCACTATCAAGGTACCACAATGACTTTTTAGACTTGGGACCAACCTGCATCATAAACAAAGATATTTAGGTCCCCTAAAGTCACTTATTAGGGTCCTCATGGGTTAGAAACAATTTTTCCTTTGGGAACCCATTTGTATTTCCCATTAGGAACACTAAAACGTTTAATATTGCATTTATTCATCGAATGACCTTTATGCATACAATAAAAACATGTAGGAGCATTTGTTTTTCTTGGAATATATGCATTTTTATAAACTTTCTTTAAAGGAACATTTGGTTTATTAAAGAAATTTTTATTTTCAAAAACCTTATTTGAATTTGATGATTCTCCTTTTACAAAAATAGTTTTGGTAGGTTTATGATTATATTTGAAATTATAGCCAAGTCCTGCTTTTTCATATAAACCTTTTTGTACATTTAAAACATTATTTAAATTTTTACTTCCCATTGTAATTTTTGAAAGAGATGTTTCAAGATAAGATACTTTGTTAGCAAGAACATTACAATTTTCACAAACAGGAATTTTTGCTTTGCATTTGCAAGGAATTTTCGCTTTTTCTAAATCCTCTTTTAAAACTTTTTTCTCTTCTTCCAAATCAGAAATTTTCTTTTCAAGACTCTTGTAGTCATTTTTTAATTTATTATGAAAAGAAGTAAGTTTTTCAGATTTTTCACATAAATCTAGAAACTCTTCAAGCAATTCATCATCATTATCTGGAAGACCAAAATCACTTACCTTGCTACATGTGGATTCAGCATCATCATCTGCCATGAGACAAATGTTTGCTTCTTCTTCTGAATCACTTGCACTTTCAGAAGAACTCACTTCATTTTATTCCCAAGCAATGTACGCCTTCTTTTTCTTCTTATCAAAAGGCTTTTTGTGTTTCTTGACCTTTTCTTCATATTTCTTGATGTTGGGGCAATCCGACTTCAAGTGACCCCTTTTTCCACAACCATAGCATTTAAAGTTATCAAGAGAATTTAAATTTTCAGCTTTCTTACCTTTCTTGAAATTCCCTTTGTTTTTGTTCTTGATGAACTTCTTGTATTTTTTGACGAACATGCTGATGTCACTGCATTCAAGATTGTCATCTGAATCACTACTCTCATCCTTGTAGGATTTCGCTTTAAGAGCAACACCTTTCCTCTTGATGTCTTCCTCCTCTCCTTTGAAACGTCCAAGCTCAATTTCGTGTTCTCTAAGCTTTCCAAAGAGAGTTGTCATGTTCATACTTGTTAGATTCTTGGATTCCGTTATAGCCGTCACCTTGGGTTGTCATGTCCTGTCCAAAGATTTTAAAATTTTCACATTTAACTCCTCAATGTCAAATTTCTTACCTAACGCCTTGAGGTGATTTACAATGTGAGTAAATCTCTTTTGAACGTCATAGATGGTTTCCCCTTTGCTCATCCGGAACATCTCGTATTCTTGAATCAAGGTATTCTTCCTTGATCTCTTGACATCCTACGTTCCTTCATGTGTGACTTCTAGAGTGTCCCACATCTCCTTTGCTGTAGTGCAATCAGACAACCTGTAAAACTCATCAACAGTTAAGGCAGATGATATCATATTACATGCCCTTATATCGCATTGATACTCATTATATTCATCCTTGGTCCAACTTGCTCTCACTTTGGGTACCTGCACATCATTAACAACAGTCATAGGAATATATGGACCATTTACAATTGCATCCCAAACGCCTTGATCATTAGACCTAAGAAAAATCTCCATCCTCTTTTTTCAAAAAGGATAGTTTTCACCTGTAAAGAGTGGTGGTCTATGAATAGATGCACCTTCAAGCAAAAGATTGATTTTTGCCTGCCATAAGGATCTTGTTTTTGAGTAATTTTCAAAAAACCAGCTCTGAGGCCAATTGTTAAATAAAGACAACAGTGTAAAAACCAAGAGGGGGGGTGAATTGGATTTTTAATAAACTTTTTCCCTTTAAAACAAATTTCCAGATTTTGAATTATTTTCAAAACTAGGATGCGGATTTTCCTTAACCTTTGATTAGAGCAGTTTGAGTTGCAATCGTTAATATGATCCCCAATAAAAAGAGATAGGGAAAGAGAAAGAACACAGAGAATTATACTAGTTCGGATTAAGCCAATCCTACGTCCAGTTCCCAATCACGACAAATGCGTGATGATCACCCCACTATCTTTAATTGAAATTACAAACACCAATTCATGCAATAACAAATAAAGATAAAGGAAAACACCTCCTTAGACACACTAAGGATGAAACACCTCCCCAGACACACTGAGGATGAAACCCACCTCTCTTGACACACAAGAGATGAACACAACTCCCTTAGAACAAATCCAAGGGATGAATTTTCCCGTTTAGAAAAACAGTAAAAAGAAAACACCTGATAATAGTGCTGGATAGAAAGCTTAAGCACAAAGATCACCACTTCCAAAGACTTGATCAAACTTGAGAGAGCAAGAAAGCGGTTTTGAAAAGCTAAGGCGCAAGAGCACTTTGAATATAGTGTTGTTTTCAGATGTGTTGAACCTAAGACATTCTCTTTCATTTTATAATTCGAAAATATTCCAAAGTTTCCATTCTTAGGTTGATTTAGCATTGATTTCACAAAAATGACTCATTTAATCGATTATTTAAAAAGCTTAATCGATTATATCATATTTAAAAACTAGAAAACTTATTTCGCCTGATATAATCGATTAGATTAAGGCCATAATCGATTATATTAACCCATAATCAATATAATCGATTATCAAAAACACTTAATCAATTATTTAGTTCGTTAAACAACTTTGATTCAAATTTTAAGTGAAATAATCGATTATCTACGTATCATAATCGATTAAAAGCGTAGAAAAATGTTTTTGCGAGAAAATAACTTGCTCTCAGGTTTGGAAAGGTCTTGAATGGGATTTATGACTTACTCTTTTCATCCAACACCCAAAACAGAACCTTCTAAACTTGAATCTTCAGCTCTTGAGAAAATCTTCATCAATCTTGTCTCTTGAAAGCTTTAAACACTCTTTATGCCTTTCCTTTTCCATCTAGCAACCTTCCTTTGTGAGATGACACAAGTCTTTAATGTTGATTGGAGCACTTTAAATCTTCATCATCAAAACTTTAAATCTTCATAAAAACTCTAGAAAACTTCATTAACACTTTGTCTTGAAATATGCTGAAATATCTTATTGATATTGATCATGCATCCTCAAATAGTATAACATTCTTAGTAGTAAAAGAAGAAGATTTGTGGTTGTGGCATAAAAGAGCTGCCCACATACATATGGATCACTTGCATAAACTCATTTCCAAGGATTTAGTAGTTGGTCTTCCAAAGCTAAAATTTCAAAAAGATAAAAAAATTGTGCAGCTTATCAAAAGGGCAAGCAAACAAAGAGTTCTTTTATATCTAAAATTTTTATTTCTATATCTAAACTGTTAGAACTCTTGCACATGGATTTATTTGGTCCCTCAAGGACAAGAAGCTTTGGAGGAAACTATTATGCTCTTGTAATTGTTGTTGATTATTCAAGATATACTTGGACCTTCTTTCTTTCCCATAAGAGTGATGCTTTTAAAGCTTTTAATAAATTTGGCAAAATTATTCAAAATGATAAAGATTTGAAAATAAAAGTTTTGAGGAGTGATCATGGAGGGGAATTTCAAAATGATTCTTTTGAAACTTTTTGTTAAGAAAATGGCGTTGCTCATAATTATTCTGCACCAAGAACACCTCAACAAAATGGGGTTGTTGAAAGGAAAAATAGATCCTTAGAAGAACTTGCTAGAACAATGCTGAATGAAAATGATATTCCAAAATATTTTTGGGTTGATGCTCTAAGCACTACATGTTATGTTTTAAACAGGTTGCTTATAAGGCCAATTTTAAAAGTCACTCCATATGAACTTTTCAAAGGTAGAAAATCCAATATTTCTCACTTAATAATTTTTGGATGTAATTGTTTTGTTTTAAACAATGGAAAAGAAAATATTGGCAAATTTGATTCAAAAGGAGATGTAGCAATTTTTGCGGGTTATTCTTTTACTAGTAAAGCATATAGAGTATTTAATAGAAGGACTTTAATTGTAGAAGAATCCATACATGTTGTGTTAGATGAAATTTTGGACCTCGAGGATGCTACTCATGAGTCAAACTCTTTAGATAATGATGAAGCCAAAGATCAATCTGATATTAACAATATCAAGGAAGCTTTTGATGAATTACATCTTGAAGAAGAAAATATGAGATACAAGGATTTACCCAAAGATTGGATTACTCCAAGAGGACTGTCCATGAAAAAAAAAAGGTCTTAAACCATAAGTTGCAAAACCATCAGCACACCTATTTCTCTTCGTGAAAATATGAGAAATCTGGAATGTATATTTCTAATGGACTCTGACACATTAAGCCATCTCTTACTTAACTTCCTAGGTACAAAATGGTTTCACATTAAGCAAGGAATTAGTCTCAATCCAAGGAGCTATCCATCCTTTTTGCATAGTAATATGTATGACTTGCATAAGCTCTGGTTCAAATGTTGACTATACTTGTAAAGATTTTGAAAAAAAACCATAATTTCAGCTTTTGAATTCCTAAGATGCCACCACAAGCTGATTTTTGTCCATGATCTGAATATGCTCCATCTGTATTGCATTTATCTTATTTCACAGGGAGTGCAATCCAATTGAACAATCTTATCTGATTTCCTTGGCTTGCAATAACTTTGAATTTATCAATAGTAGAATGCATGTTACCTGTTGCGAAAGAACTAGAAAGATTCACAACAATGAAAATTCTGCTTTTGATATTCTCGTATTGAGTCTACTGTCCCTCAAACTTAATTTTATACCTACTATGTGAAATCTTTGCTACAATATCTGTAATAGCAGAAAACATCATTATCAACACCAAATTACTCCGATTTCTATTAAGTTGAATGATTGTCATAATGCTCGTAATATATAGCCTTACATAAGTAATGCTTTGAAGCCATTTCCACAACCTAGTTGTGAATGGACAGGTGAGAAACAAACGATTAGCAGTTTCATGTATTATAGTAATGAGGACAAACTCATATCACATTAAGGTCACATTCTCTAAGAAGATCATCTACAGGTATCTTCTGATGCAAAAATATCTAGAGAATAAAGGTTTTAGTAAGATCACTAGTTTTAGTATGCTGCGATCTCATTGTATCCTCCCTATCAACCATAGGAGTAATAATATAACTTATTTTTTGCTTAATATCTTGTGGAATGAATGAAGGAATCTACCATGATTTATCTGAAATAAAATAAGAAGCTTTTGCTTTGCGCATATTATGTATATGGTTAAACTCTAGGGAAGAGAGACATTGAGCTGAAATTGTGTGTTTTTGAGACAACACATGTGCTTTATTTATACTGAGATTAAAATAATCAATACAGTAAATAGAGGAGATTTAATGTCTCCTCCAATAACAAAGATATGATATGAGAATAAAAAACATGTTCATAATAATACATGTATAATCTTGATATTCTTGATTATATTGGATCAACTTATTTCTATAATTATAGCACTCCCCCCTTATGCTGGAGCATAGTTGTATGTGTCTACTTTGCTGCAAATATAATTGATCCTACTTAGAGTTGACAAATCTAGTGGTGATATCTTCGAACAGTTTTTTTTTCTTATGAAAAGATAATCCACCTCAATATGTTTTGGTCCTCTTATGAAAGATAGGAGTAGAGACAATGTGTAATGCTGGCTAGTTGTCACATACAAGGTGCATTTGAGAACTTTCTTCAAATTTAAGCTCTTGTGAGGAGTTATTTTAGTCATATATGCTCACAAAGTGACTAATGCCATTTCCTTTTTAGTCTGCTTCTACACTTAATACAGCCATAATATTTGGTTTCTTACTTTTCCATGATATTTAATATCTATCATATAGGGGTGGCAACCCGCCAACCCGTATCAGCCCGACCTGTCTAGCCCGCCAACCCGTCGGGCCACAAGCGGGGCGGGGCGGGCCAACCCACTGGCCCGCGAAAAAAATATAACACCTCATTCACTCTCACTTGTTCTCTTTAAATTTGGAAAAGTAGCTATACCTAGGGTTCCTTCAACACCTCATTGATTACAATTTCTTTTGTAATAAACATTATGTCTTTTAGCTTGCACTTTTAAAATGCCATGCCACCATATACATCTTTAATATATTGTTGTAATTACAAAAATTCATTTAAATTGGACACAAACAAAATAGTTTCAAAGAAAAAAAAATCCAATTTAAAACCAAAGATCCAAAAATAAAATAAAAAACCCAAAAAATAGATTTCTCAAAAAAATGAAAAATAAAATATATAGGCGGGCCAGCCCGCCAACCCACCAGCCCGCCTTATGACGGGGCGGGTTAGAAATTTTAGCCCAGTATCACCGTGGCGGGCTGGCCCACTCGGCCTGCTTTTGGCGTGCTCATGGCGGGGCGGGCGGGCCTAAGCGGGCGGGCTGGCCTGCTTTGCCACCCCTACTATCATACCACCCGTAAATATTTATTTCCAGCTCAAGATGTTTAGATCTCAGTGTTAGGGAATGTGTTGGAGATCAGACATCAACTAGAAATATAACCAAATTATAGAATTTCAGAGAGAGCCAAGTTCATCTCGTAAGCCAGTATTGTGACATTGAGTTTAGTTTAAAGTCTACTTTCTACGATAAATAATGTGAATGGAGTTATAATTAGCAAGCTTCCATATATCTCTAAAAAATTGCAAAAAAGATTTGTATACATCATGCTTAATGATATCCCAAAAGGTTTGAATCATCCACCTGAACAACCATATGGAACAAGAGCGCTGTCACAGGAAAGGTTGAAGACAGCTTGTTTAATTTCAATCAAAGCAGGCTGCTATGTAAGAATATGATTATCTAGTTATTTTGTTTAACCTTATAATGTGGATTAAGTTCCCTACTCGGGACTAAAAAAGTATTCTTGTAAATTTTAGGAACTAAAAATGAATAAATGTTTTATCTAGTGTCATATCTTTTGGCACCAAAAATAAATTTAAGCCTTAAATATATTTTTTTTCTTTGTATGATTTTCTTAGAGTGCATGTTCCTCATCCATTTCTTTTTCTGCATATTATTTGGATAGTTTAATTACAAAACTTGGATAAATTTGCAGACGGAACAACAAACTTTGCACATGGTTATCCCAACTTTGCTGTCTCTGTTGGAGTTCTATATTGCGGGAATCCTGCTGCTGCTGCAGTGGTAATTTAACCATACATTTACTTTTATTTGTTATATACGTATCTATTTATTTTAACATGGGGAAAATAAACAATAATTGCCTCATATAAATTGTCTCTGTATATGTTAATTATGATACGTGCTTATACTTAGCATAAATATATTTCTAATATATTAATATTAGTGCAGATTAAGATATAGCTATATATAATGTGTATTTAGCAAAGGAATAACTGATAGACCATTTAATACTGGGCTTGATGGAGAACTTGGAAAAGGCCAACTACCTGGCTTGCATCAAGCAAGGCCCTAGGTTTAAGATAGAGAGACTATTCTTTGAAAAGCTACTATTCTGGGTCTCCATATGTGAGATATTGACTCTGCTGCTATTTTAATTCAGTATTTTACATTTTTGGTCTATAATAATCTATGTAGCATGGACAGACTCGGACACATACATTGCAACACTTATAATCTTCAAAATATAGGACAAAAAGACATACACCTACACATACATATATTGAACATTATTTTGAATTTTTTAAATTGACAATCAAGATTTATATACTCAAAATCATCTACGAAAAAATTAGTTAAACATGACAATTTGAATATATTGTTACCTAATACATTCAAAAAAGTAAAAAGAGGATCTAATTTATTTAAGACATTTCACCTCCTTCTTAATCATCGTCATTGAAAAAGACACTCTAGCCAAGATTCATCTAAAGACAAATTAAGAACGTCAAAGAATTTCATAATATATGAAAATATGATATGTGAATAAATATAAATGTTCCTACAATATATATATAATCTAAATATTCCTGATTGTATAGGATCCAATCCTCATTTCTATAATTATAATATAAACTTACATAATAAGTTTCTAAGTTTATAACCTACAAAAAAAATTCATTGTGTTTTGTCCTTGCCTATGTTGTTTCGATGGCTCAAATAAACGTTTTTTAAATTGGACACTTTAGGAAAGTGTTCGATACATGTTATGCACATGTCAGACATAGGGACACAGGAGGCATGTCCAATCTTCATAGATATTAATTTTCTAACTATATCAATTGGTTCGACCGGCTAGACATTACTAGCTCACTTTTTCCATCCAAGTTCACAATAGAGTCAATTTGTTTGAAGCAAAGGTTATTGCAATGGAGGATTCAATTAAACTCTTTCAATTGGTGAACAAAATGTCGATGTTATTTGGGTGTCCATTATTATGACTAGTTAATGGGCTTTAATCCTGGACTATTTAAATATATTGTCACCTGAGGATTTTAAGAATAAAACCTGCATATGTATAACTTCATGATTTGAAGTAGGAATATATATGATATTCAAATCCACGTCATCCCCCAAGATCCTAGACACAACATGTGGAAAAAGATACCAGCAGAAACTTAGAATTGATCTGGTCAAATAAAATTCCAAAATATAAGGAACTAAAAAGATAGTGTATAAATTTTATTTTTTTAAAAAATTAATTAATAGAGAGATATTTTTTATTTTAAATTTTGAATTGCAAATGTAAAAATGTTTAGTAATAGATTGTATTCGGTCCTTTAATTGAGGACTTGTCTGATTGAATTATGTCTATTGTAATTGTTTTTGTTAATGCAATACTCTTTTTGAGGGGTTGTTTGTCTCAGAGTTCGCAATGTTGACACCTTGTTGTTGATAACTTGTTTCTTTCTTACAAATTGCCTTGTCTCTTTAAATTTTTTTTTCTTTTTTGCAAACTACCTACCTTTTCTCAAAGTTAATTTGCATGAGTAATTTGAGCTATTAATGAGTATGTATATTTTGACTTGCTATTTAGAAGTAGGAAGGCATGAATTTATGAAAGATTCAAATGTTTTTCCTAAGAAGCTATTATGTAAAAAAGGTATGGAGATTTGAAATAGTTCTTCCAAGAAGAACCTTTCCTCTCCTTCTATTTTTTGGTGAACTTGGAATTGGAGATTTGAAGTAGTTCCTCCAAGAAGAATCTTTCCTCTCCTTCTATTTTTTTGTGAACCTGGAATGTTTTTTGGTTTCTGAAGGTACAAAGATCCACTTAGAAGTGACTTCTCTGGACATTCATCTATTCGATTTCAAACAGGCAAAGTGGACCTTTTTTAACTGATGAGTCTTTACCCCTCTTCTTGCAGCCTAGAGCTATCCTTACAGGGAAGTAAAACTATGATTAAATGAACTTTAGAGATAAGACTATGATTAAATGAACTTTAGAGATAAGACTATGATTAAATGAACTTTAGAGATTCTTAACAGAGTAACACACTTTAGGTATTTTAACTTTGTTAAGGTTCTTTTTTATTCCCTCATAATTTAGACTTTTCAAATGTTTACAACTTGGTATTCGGAATATAAGAGTGGGATCATTCCACATTGTAAAGCATAACCTTACCCAATTCATTTATTAGATCCAACTGCAGAGCCATTTTTGCTGATCTTAGAACAGTTTAATGCAATTTGCACAACTTATTTTCCTATCTGAAATTTTGACCTCCCTGTTTTTTAGTACCAAAGTAAGGACTTTGGATAACTCAGATTATTGATGTGTTTGAGTGTGGCACATGATAATAATTGAGGTAGCTGCAGGAGGTCCCCTATATTTAAAGTGGGGGCAAACTAGTTCCAGTTTAGCAGCAGGCAATGTGGCACATGCCCTCCATATGATTATCCGTTTAAGATATTTTCTAAGTTGATTGACATTTTAATTAGCATGAGTTTATCACAGCTTATTAGAAAATAATGTTTATATTTTTCAGTCATATATTCTTTAATATGTATATTTTAAAATTTCAGAATTAGTTATTAACCTAATGCCTTAATCAAGTTGATATGTGGTCCAAACTTTATAACTATGTTTCACTAGGAAAGATTATTAGATATTGCATATTTTTCTTCTCTACACTCCCAAATCTGATGGGACAATGAAATAACGTCTCTCTTGGCCTTTAAAGCTAGATAATATAAAGATTGTTTGGTTTGGTGTGTAACTGGTGCATAGTATGTGAAGTTTGAATTGGTGAGTACGATAATACTATGCACATTATTTTATTATCATATTTTATGGCAATGGTATTATTTGATTGTAGTTGATTTAGTAGTCTGTGTTTCCATTTAATGTATTGAAAAATTTTTGGAGTTGGAGCGCCTCAAATCTTTAGTTTACTTGATTCCACGGTCCATTAGGATGTTATTTTTGTTGCATCTATGGGTGGATTATTGTTTTCGATGGATTTTGGTTCGATGAATCTAACGTTATTGAATACTTAATCATCTACTCACAAATACGATTTGCAGGTTCCTTTTTAGGCTAGCAGTGAAAATCACTTTCAATCTTTCTTTTTTTATTTGAATTTTCTTAAAGCATGCAATAAACGTAAATGATGATCGTTGAAATAAATAAATCCTAACCCATTAACGAATGCAGAAATATAAAGAGGAAAGTAATGACAGAAAGGGAAATTATATTCATTACCAGGGGTAAAACCAAAAGAACTGTAGAAAATCAAAGATGAAAGCTAAAATTGTTAGAATAATGCAGTGTTTCTCCATTTGCGCTCTCGTATGCTCTCTGGCTTTCACTTACAAGTTTTCCAACCCCTTTTCTATTCACCGCCCTTCCTATTTATACTACTTCATATAAATAACCGTTCAAAAACGGTTTCCCCACGTTCTCCACGTCTTGAATTCTTTTAATGCCTTTTCCACGTGTCTTTCTTTTGCAAACGATGTAGAGTCATTAAAATGTCTTGATGTTGATTTCTCATAATCTTCGATTATTCTCAGCTTTCTCGATCCTTAACCACGTCCCTTTACTTGTACTTTCGATCTTCATCACTAAGTCCTTGTTCATTCTGATTTTCATCGATTTCAATCTACATCGATAACAGATGCCCCCAAGATAATATCGACATGAATGCTCATCATGCATTCGATTATTATCTTGTACTAGATAACAATAAAGTGAAACATTCCTGACACCTCTAAGTTTACATTAAATGAGACATCGTTTGGGATTCCCGCAAAACCCCTTCACTTACCCCTATCAAATCTTCTCTTAGAAAATCTCTCACGAATCCCAACCAAATTTCGAAAAAAAAGCTTTTCTGTTTTTCCCTCCATAACGTCTCTTTTCAGGGTTTATAAAAACCCTACCTTTTTCAACATTCTTACCCTCACATCTGCCTTCTCAGAACTCTTCGTCTTCCTTGCTTACTCTCTTCAACGAAGCTCCAGCTACTTCCCTTTCTTCTCATATTTCACTCTTCAACTTCTCAAATGGCCTCCTCCGACATATCCATCATCCCAGATGCTTGTTAGAAATAGACGGCAGTGTAAAAATCAAGAGGTGGGGTGAATTGGATTTTTGAGAAACTTTTCCCTTTAAAATAAATTTCTAGATTTTAAATAAATGTTTTAAAACCAGGATGCGGATTATCCTTAACCTTTGATTAGCGCAGTTTGAATTGCAATTGTTAATATGATCCACAATAAAAAGAGATAGGAAAAGAGAAAGAACACAAAGATTTATACTGGTTCGGATTATGCCAATCCTACGTCCAGTTCCCAATCACCACAAATGCTTGATGATCACCCCACTATCCTTAATTAAAATTACAAACACCAATTCATGCAATAACAAATAAAGATAAAGGAAACACCTCCTTAGACACACTAAGGATGAAACACCTCCCCAGACACACTGAGGATGATTCCCACCTCTCTTGACACACAAGAGATGAACACACCTCCCTTAGAACAAATCCAAGGGATGAATTTTCCCGTTTAGAAAAACAGTAAAAAGAATACACCTGATATAGTGCTGAATGAAAGCTTAAGCACAAAGATCACCACTTCCAAAGACTTGATCAAACTTAAGAGAGCAAGAAAGCGGTTTTGAACAACTATAGTGCAAGAACACTTTGAGTAATGTGTTTTATCAGATGTGTTGAACCTAAGACATTCTCTTTCATTTTATAATTCGAAAATGCATCAAAGTTTCCCTTCTTAGGTTGCTTTAGCATTGATTTCACAAAAACGACTTATTTAATCGATTATTTAAAAAAGCTTAATTGATTATATCAGAGTTAAAAATTGGAAAACTCATTTTGCCTGATATAATCGATTTACATTAAGGCCATAATCGATTATATTAACCCAGAATCAATATAATCGATTATCAAAAACACTTAATCGATTATTTTGCTCGTTAAACTATTTTGATTCAAATTTTAAGTGAAATAATCCATTAGACTACGTATCATAATCGATTAAAAGCGTAGAAAAACATTTTTGCGAGAAAAATTACTTGCTCTCAGGTTTGGAAAGGTCTTGAATGGGATTTATGACTTACTCTTTTCATCCATCACCCAAAATAGAACCTTCTAAACTTGAAACTTCATCTCTTGAGAAAATCTTCATCAATCTTCTCTCTTGAAAGCTTTGAACACTCTTTATGCCTTGCCTTTTCCATCAAGCAACCTTCCTTTGTGAGATGACACAAGTCTTTAATGTTGTTTAGAGCACTTTAAATCTTCATCATCAAAACTTTAAATCTTCATGAAATATCTAGAGGACTTCATCAACACTTGTTCTTGAAATATGCTAACAATCTCCCCCTTTTTGATGATGATAAAAGGAAACATAGAGACTTGTGATTGATATCCAGAAAAACTTAGAAAATAATGTATGGATATCTCCATCATAAAAATTAGTCCGCAAAGGAAATAAAGTAGGCAGTCATATAGTATTTACTTTTTAATTTGAATTTGAAAATTAAATTTCAAGGAAATTAATGCATGGAAATTATTTCTAAAAACTCCCCCTTAAACTTTTCTCTTAAATGTTTAAGATATATTAGGTAATTATTTGAAATATTTCCTAATACTCCCCCTGAAACTTTTAATTTTCTTAAATGCTAGAGATATAGACATATTATCAATCAAAAACAATTATTTTTCTCCCCCTTTATTTTTATCGTTTTCAAAAAGATTACATATCAAGAGATTAATACAACAAAAGCAATTAATTACACAGAAAATATGGAGAGAAAAAAATAAACACAACAGCTAAAATAAGCTAAAGGAATAAGTAAACTTGTAGCCTATTCTGTATCTTCACTATCCCCTTCATCTTCTTCTTCTTCTTCATCTTGTACTGGTTGTTTTCCTCTGGAAGATCCAGTATTGTCTTCTTCTGGACAGACATCTTCAATCTCCAGCTTTCTTTCTACCCTGTAGACTCTCCTGTTCAGCCTTGAGAGCTTGGAGCAAATATCCTCATAATGAGTTAGTTGAAGACTCATCATGCTGTCCATCCTGGAGACTATATTTGCTTCCATTTGAGCCAGGTTGAGGTTGAGGTGGTGGTTCTTCATTTTCATCCATTGCAGCTTCCTCATCTCTTTCCCTGAACCTGTTCCCTTGTTCAATAAGGCCCATGTGCCTTAGAACATTCTTTCCAATTTTGCTATTGCTTAGCAAAATCTGCTTGTTTTCTCCATTAAGATCCACACCTTTATATTCTAAAATCTTGGATATAAACAGAGCATAAGGTAAAGCAAAAGATAATAGCCTAGTGGCTTTAAACATATTATCTAAAATTATTGCAGGCCAATCAATACTAACTGTTAGCATATTTCAAGAACAAGTGTTGATGAAGTCCTCCAGATATTTCATGAAGATTTAAAGTTTTGATGATGAAGATTTAAAGTGCTCTAAACAACATTAAAGACTTGTGTCATCTCACAAAGGAAGGTTGCTAGATGGAAAAGGAAAGGAATAAAGAGTGTTTAAAGCTTTCAAGAGAGAAGATTGATGAAGATTTTCTCAAGAGTTGAAGTTTCAAGTTTAGAAGGTTTTGTTTTGGGTGATGGATGAAAAGAGTAAGTCATAAATCCCATTCAAGACCTTTCCAAACATGATAGCAAGTTGTTTTTTTGCAAAAACGTTTTTCTACGCTTTTAATCGATTATGATACATAGATAATCGATTATTTCACTTAAAATTTGAATCAAAATTGTTTAACGAACTAAATAATCGATTAAGTGTTTTGATAATCGATTATATTGATTCTGGGTTAATATAATCGATTATGGCCTTAATCTAATCGATTATATCAGGCAAAATGAGTTTTCCACTTTTTAAATCTGATATAATTGATTAAGCTTTTTAGATAATTGATTAAATAAGTCATTTTTGTGAATTCAATGCTAAATCAACCTAAGAATGGAAACTTTGGAGCATTTTCGAATTATAAAATGAAAGAGAATGTCTTAGGTTCAACACATCTGATTAAACACAATATTCAAAGTGTTCTTGCGCCTTAGTTTTTCAAAGCCGCTTTCTTGCTCTCTCAAGTTTGATCAAGTCTTTGGAAGTGGTGATCTTTGTGCTTAAGCTTTCTATCCAGCACTATATCAGGTGTATTCTTTTTACTGTTTTTCTAAGTTTATAACTTACAAAAAAAATTCATTGTGTTTTGCCCTCGCCTATTTTGTGTCGGAGGCCCAAATAAGCATTTTTTAAGTTGGACACTTTAGGAAAGTGTTTGATACATGTTGTAGACGTGTCAGACATAGGGACACACCATTGATGAGGCATGTGCAATCTTCATAGATATTAATTCTCTAACTGTGTCAATTGGTTCGACCTGCTAGACATTACTAGCTCACTCATGTCATGCAAGTTCACAAATAGAGACAATTTGTTTGAAGCAAAGGTTATTGCAATGGAGGATTCAATTAAACTCTTTCAATTAGTGAACAAAATGTCGATGTTATCTGGGTGTCCATTATTATGACTAGTTAATGGACTTTAATCCTAGACTATTCAAATATATTATCACCTAAGGATTTTAAGAATAAAACCTGTATCTGTAGGACTTCATGATTTGAAGTAGGAATATATATGATATTCAAACCCACGACATCCCCCAAGATCCTAGACACAACACGTGAAAAAAGATACCAGCAGAAACTAACTTAGAACTGATATGGTCAAATAAAATCCAAAAATATAAGGAACTAAAAAGATAGTGGATAAATTTTATTCTTTTAAAAAATTAATTAATACAGAGATATTTTTTATTTTAAATTTTGAATTGCAAATGTAAAAATGTTTAGTAACAGATACTCTTTTTGAGGGGTTGTTTGTCTCAGAGTTTGCAATGTTGACACCTTGTTGTTGATAACTTGTTTCTTTCTTACAAATTGCCTTGTCTCTTTAAACATTTAATTTTTTTTTTCTTTTTTGCAAACTACCTACCTTTTCTAGGTTAATTTGCATGAGTAATTTGAGCTATTAATGAGTATGTATATTTTGATTTGCTATTTAGAGGTAGGAATACATGAATTTATGGAAGATTCAAATGTTTTTCCTAAGAAGCTATTATGTAAAGAAGTTGGAGATCTGAAATAGTTCCTCCAAGAAGAACCTTTCCTCTCCTTCTATTTTTTGGTGAACCTAGAATTGGAGATTTGAAGTACTTCCTCAAAGAAGAATCTTTCCTCTCCTTCTATTTTTTTGTGAACCTGGAATATTTTTTGGTTTCTGAAGGTACAAAGATCCACTTAGGGATGACTTCTCCGGACATCTGTCTATTCTATTTCAAACAGGAAAAGTGGACTTTTTTTAACTAATGAGTCTTTGCCCCTCTTCTTGCAGCCTAGAGCTATCTTTATAGGGAAGTAAAACTATGATTAAATGAACTTTAGAGATTCTTAACAGAGTAACACACTTTAGGTATTTTAACTTTTTTTAAGGTTCTTTTTTATTCCCTCATAATTTAGACTTTTCAAATGTTTACAACTTGGTATTTGGAATATGAGAGTAGGATCATTCCACATTGTAAAGCGTAACCTTACCCAATTCATTTATTAGATCTGACTGCAGAGCCATTTTTTCTGATCTTAGAACAGTTTAATGCAATTTGCACAACTTATTTTCCTATATGAAATTTTGACCTCCCTTTTTTTAGTACAAAGTAAGGACTTTGGATAACTCAGATTATTGATGTGTTTGAGTGTTTAACACTTGCTAAGGCCATTATAATTGAGGTAGCTGGAGGAGGTCCCCTATATTTAAAGAAGTTCCAGTTTAGTAGTTAGCTAAGGCAAACTAGTTCCAGTTTAGCAGCAGACAAGGTGGCACATGGCCTCCATATGATTATCAGTTTAAGATATTTTCTAAGTTGATTGACTATTTTAATCAGCATGAGTTTATGACAGCTTATTAGAAAATAATGTTCATATTTTTCAGTCATATATTCTTTAATATGTATATTTTAAAATTTCAGAATTAGTTATTGACCTAATGCCTTAATGAAGTTGATATGTGGTCCAAACTTTATAACTATGTTTCACAAGGAAAGATTATTTGATATTGCATATTTTTCTTCTCTACAGTCCCAAATCTGATGGGATAATGAAATAACGTCTCTCTTGTCCTTTAAATATATATAATATAAACATTGTTTGGTTTGGTGTGTAACTGGTACATAGTATGTGAAGTTTGAAATGGTGAGTATGATAATACTATGCACATTATTTTATTATCATATTTTATGGCAATGGTATTATTTGATTGCAGCTGATTTAGTAGTCTTTGTTTCCATGTAATGTACAGAAAATTTTTTGGAGTTTCAGCACCTCAAATCTTTAGTTTACTTGATTCCACAATCCGTTAGGATGTTATTTTTGTTGCATCTATGGGTGGATTATATAACAGTTTGTTGAAAGTTAGCAAACCTCTAGAGAAATGACATGAAGGTTTCTATGATTTCCTGGTTCTTTTCAATTGGAGGGTCTTTTAAATTTGAGTTGTTTTGCAGTTATTTGAATTTTGGGACCCTTTTGCTATTGTCAATATTATATTATTAACCATCAAATGTTAATAATGTCTAACATGCATTTACAAACCAGAAATTTGTCATTTTTTCTTTGCTCTGAAAAAGTTGGATTGATTTAAATGTTAGTGTTTCTGTTTTTATTTGTCTTTCTTTTGGGAAGAGGGGAGTACGAAAGTTTCTAGAATTTATAAATAGAAGTCAAAAAAGATGTATCACATTAGTACCTTTTAGGGTTTCATTGATTGAAAATCAGATTAGCATATCTATCTGTTAGAATTTTAGTAGAGGTGGATAGGTTTAGTGGGTTGAGTAGCAATGTAGTAGAAGGTAGATTGGAAATAGTTGATAGTATGAAAGAGTTTTAAATAAGGCAGTAGTAGATTTGATGAAAAATAACCTTGTTGAGTTACTTGAGAATTTCCTTACATGTGAGATGCCATCACACACATATATATATAGGCATGAGACTTCTCTTTACATTGATCTCGATTTTTCTAGAGCTTGATTATTCTAGATGCATAAAGATTATTCTACATAGTACATCTCTATGCTTCTTTTCTAGATTATTCTTCATAATTGTAGGAGTTGTTACTTCTAGTAGTTTCTAAGACTATCTAGAAGTTTCTAGGATTTTCTAGAAGTTTCTAGGATTTTCTAGAACTTTCTAGAATATTTTGGAACTATTTAGAAATTTGCATCATAATTTAACACTCCTCCTTTATGCAAATTTCAGTAACTCCAAGCATAGATTGTAATTGTTCAAATTTGACTCTTGGTAGTGCCATTGTAAATATGTCTACAACTTGATCTTCTGTCGAGCAGTACTCCAATTGAATTTGTTTAGTTGTTTCAGCCTCTCTGATGAAGTGATATTTAATAGCTATGTGCTTTGTTCTTTCATGATGGACTGGATTCTTTACCATGGCTATAGCTGACTTGTTATCGCAGTAGATGATGGTGGAGTCATCTTGTTGTTCTCCCATTTCTTCATGTATTCGTCTAAGCCATATTGCTTGACTTGTAGTTTCTGCAGCTGCCACATACTCTACTTCAGCTGTTGATTGTGCTACTGTTGCTTGCTTCTTTGATGCCCAAGAAAAAAATCCTGATCCAAGTGAGAAGGCATAACCTGATGTACTCTTCATGTCATCTATCGATCCTGCCCAATCACTATCAGTGTAGCCAACCAACCTTGAGTTAGGCATGGTTTTGTACCATATATGATAAGGGTTCATTTTAATATTTAGCACATAAGGTGTTTGATGGAATGTCAATTAGGAGGAAAGCCTCAAGGAAGATTCCCACTGGACACGAAGATAATCCCGGAGGTTATCTAAGTGTGAAGGTTCACTTCACAAGGAGCTCAAGAGGAGAAGGGAATAACAAAACATAAAATCCAGCCAACACAAATTAAGACAAGGCTTGAATCATAAAGACATAAGAGTAAATGACATGAAAGTAAAGTGCTGGAAATTAAAGAGCATGAAAGTAAAGAACATGAAACAATAATGGAGGAAGAGATTGAGAGAAGGGGAGGGGAATGGAGTGCTACACGCCACTTGGGGGATGGTCCAACCCAAGATGAGTGGTGTTAGCCGCCACTTGAGCCAAGGCTCAAGATAAGACTCCAAGAGGGGGAAGAACACCCAAGAACACAACACAAGCTCTAGGCTATGCAAGAATGCTCTCTATTTCATTAATGTTCAACCCTTTTACAAGAATGAGAGGCCTCCTTATATAGAGTTGGGGTGGGGACTTAGAGGGAATTACATTGGAAAAGATTCCTAAGCATATTCCACTCTTGGTGGCCAAGACTCACACATTCTAGAAGGTAGGGCACAAAAAACGGGTTGCCAATGATTGGATGATGAGAGGACGTTTTCCAAGGGTTCTAGAAGGTCAAGATTGACTTCTTCACCCCCCCTTGGATGTCCCAAACTTGGGCCTCAAGCCCAAGTGCTCCTTTGCTCCAAACAAGGCTCTACTTGTAGAAAAAGGGGTGTCAAAAGCAATCCTGCAAAACCCCAAGAAAACATGAGTTTAGAAAATATTTAACAACTAATAGAAATGCTAAAAAGGCTAAATAAAAGGGGAGAGGAGGAAGTGTCCCTTCTCATCATGCTTCTAGTAATCCTCCTTGGACACTCCTCTTCTTTATTTGTGATCAGGGGCTCATCAATATACCAAACTCTTTTGTGCCTTGTAAATATCTTAAAATTCTTTTTGTTTCTCCAAGGTGAATATGACTTGGTCTTTGCATGAATCTTGATAAAAGACTTGTAGCATACATGATATCTGGTCTTGTGGCTCTAAGATATAGTAAACTTCCAATTAAACTCCTGTAGCGTGATGGATCAGCTTCTCGTGCTCCATCATCCTTCTGTAGTTTCTCATTTGTCACTAATGGAGTAGTGACAGATTTGCAACCGTACATCTTGAACTTCTTTAGTAAAGCCTTAATATATTTCTTTTGAGAGATAAAATGTTCCTCCTTTTTGTTGCCTTACCTCTATGCCAAGAAAGTAATTCATCAAGCCAAGGTCGGTCATCTCGAATGTCTTCATCATGTCTTCTTTTAATTCTTTCATCATCTTTATATTGTTCCCTGTGTAAATAAGATCATCCACATATAAAGAGACAATGAGAGTATCATACTGATCTTGGGTCTTGATGTAAAGTGTTGGCTCACTCTTGCTCCTCCTAAATCCTTGATCGATGAAGTATTGATCAATTCTGCTATACCATGCTCGAGGAGCTTGCTTCAAGCCATATAGAGCTTTTCTTAGCCTTAGCACTTTAGCTTCGTTACCTTTGCTTATAAATCCTTGTGGTTGCTCCACGTATATTTCTTCTTCAAGAACACCATTTAGAAAGGCTGATTTGACATCCAATTGGTGAATGCTCCATCCCTTTTGTGCTGAAAGAGCTATTAGAGCTCTGATTGTGTCTAGGCGAGCAACTGGGGCAAATGTCTCATTATAGTCAATTCCAGGTTGCTGTGAATATCCCTTTGCTACCAACCTAGCTTTGTGCTTTTGTATAGTGTCGTCAGGATTTAGCTTTGTTTTATAAACCCATTTAACTCCAATGACATCCTTTCCATGCGGACAATCTACTAGTTCCCAAGTATTATTCTTTTCAATCATTTTAATTTCTTCCTCCATTGCCTTGATCCACACATCTTTCTTTGTTGCTTCTTCGTAGCATTCAGGCTCAAGCATTGCCATGTTGCATGTTTCATATATATCCGCCAAAGATCTTACTCGTCTAGGAGTAGAATCTAGTGAGAAATCTTGTTGTGTAGGCGAAGGAAGTATACCTGGATCTTCTGTCACTTCTTGAACTTCTTCTTGAGATTGTTGTATTGGAACAAAGATGTTGTTTCTCGTGATTTCTCCTTTCTCCCAATTCCAAGAAGCACTTTCATCAACTTCAACATCTCTGCTGATGGCGAGCTTCTTTGTCTGTAGGTTGTAAACTCTATAGCCTTTTGATTGTGTGCTATATCTAGAGCTGTCAAAACGGGCGGCCCGGCCCAGCCTAGCCTGGCCCTACGTGCCAAATTTAGAAAATATGATAGCCTAGCCTGGCCTATATTTTAAAACGGGCCACAATTTTTAGCCTGGCCTGGCCCTATGTTAGGCCAACGGGCCAACGGGCCATTTTTAGCCTAATTAAAAATTGAAAAAAATATTACAATATATCTACAATAGAATTTTTTATCAACAATATAAATATAAATATATAATATATTTACATGAATGTGTGTGTAAAACTGTTTACATTTGAACAACTTCTAAAAAAAACTTAGATCACATACTAAGTACTTCCAAAAGAGTCAAGCACCTACTAAACAACATAACAGAGACTTGTAAGATGTTAGAGGAGTAGTGCAGTAGAGGAGATGAAAGAGCTTATGTGAAAAGAAGAGAAGAAATGAAGAAGAAAACGGAGACTCTGAGACACTAGGGTTTCTTTCTTTGGTATGACAACATACCAATTAAGAACAAAATTTTAATATAAAAAAAACGGGCCAGCCCATTAGCCTACGGGCCAGCCCATTAGCCTACGGGCCAACCTGGCCTTGGCCCATATGGGCATCGGGCCAAATGGGTAAGGCTAAAAAAGGCTATTGTTATATAGGCCACAATTTTTTAAGCCTAGCCTGACCTGAATCATAGACTATACGGGCCAGCCCATCGGGCCAGGCCTATTTTGACAGCTCTAGCTATATCCCAAGAAGATTCCTTGTATAGTCTTGTCTTCTAATTTGTGCCTTTTCTGATCAGGTACATGTATGTAACAAATAGATCCAAAAACTCGTAAGTGCTTAGCTGATGGTTTTTGTCTGCTCCAAGCTTCAATTGGAGTTTTATCTTTGACTGCTTTAGTTGGACATCTGTTGAGTATGTAGATGGCAGTGTATACTGCTTCTGCCCAAAATGTATTAGGCAAGCCTTTCTCTTTTAGCATTGATCTAGCCATCTCCATAACTGTGTGATTCTTCCTTTCTGACACACCATTTTGTTGTGGAGAATATGCAACTGTAAGTTGTCGCTCAATTCCTTTGTCTTCACAAAACTTATCGAACTCGTGTGAGTTATATTCTTTTCCTCGATCACTTCTTAATACTTTTATATGTCTCCCACTTTGTTTCTCGACGAGAGATTTAAACTTCTTGAATATTCCAAAAACTCCTAATTTTTCTTTAATAAAATAAACCGAGGTCATTCTAGAAAAATCATCAATGAAAAGGATGAAGTACCTGTTGTTAGTTAGTGATGGTGTCCTCATCGGTCCATAGATGTCTGTGTGGATAAGCTCCAACAAACCTTTTGCTCTCCATGCTTTGTCGGTTGAGAATGGTAACCTGTGTTGTTTTCCGAGAAGACATCCTTCACAAGCTCCATTAGTTTCTTTCAAGTATGGTAATTCTCTCATCATATTCTTCTTATGCAAGAGCTTCAGAGCCCTGGGTGTTGAAATGACCAAATCTTCGATGCCAAAGCCATGAATCATCAACTTGGACTTTCATGGCAATATCAGTAGTATATTTGAAGTTTATCGGAAAACTTCTATTTCTTTTCTCCATTTTAACTTCACCAATCTCTCGTCTTTTGCTGTCATATATTCGACAAGTATCTCCTTTAAAGTGAAGAGTGTACCCTTTCTCCATCATTTGACCAATGCTCAAGAGATTTTCTTTAAGATTAGGAACGAGTAAGACATCTTTTATAAGTCTCGTACCTTTCTTTGTTTGCACCACAACAGTGCCTCTTCCTTTTGACTCCACTAGGGTGCCATTTCCCAATCGAACTTGTACTTTAACAGAGTTTTCGATATCCTTGAAGATGCTCTCGTCTTTGGCCATGTGATTAGTGCATCCACTATCCAAATACCAACTTCCGCTTCTTTCATCATTGGAATCTCTAGTAGCATAGAAAAGATGTTGTTGAAGGTCATGCTCTTCAACAAAATTTGCTTGATACTTGTTTTTGTTGCGACAGTTCCTCTCCACATGTCCGAATTTCTTGCAGTGTTGGCATTGTGACTTTCCGCGATGCCAACAATCTTTCTCCAAGTGACTTGACTTCTTGCAGATGCCACAAGGAGGATATTTTTCTTGATTGAACTTAGAGAAACTTCTAGAGTTGTCTATATTTCTAGAAATTTCTCCATTTTTCTTTTGTCCACTTTCTTTATTCTGAGACCTTAACTTGAGTTTTGATTGAAAGGCATTTTCGACAGAGTCATCATTATACCTTTTCAATCTTTGCTCATATGCTTCAAGAGAGCCTATTAATTCTGTCACTGATAAGGTAGACAGATCCTTGATTTGTTCAATCGTTGTCACGATTGCATCATATTTATGGGGAATAGAGATTAGAATTTTCTCAACAATTTTCTTGTCAAGAATATTTTCCCCACATGCTCTCATTTGACTGACTATTTCTTTTATCCTAGAATAATAATCTTTAATGGTCTCAGACTCCTTCATATTTAATAACTCAAACTCACGTCTTAGAGTTTGAAGTTTAATGGTGCGTACCTTTACACTTCCTTGAAACTCCTCCTGTAGTGTGCTCCAT
Organism: Lablab purpureus; assembly: GCA_030347555.1. Taxonomy (NCBI): domain Eukaryota; kingdom Viridiplantae; phylum Streptophyta; class Magnoliopsida; order Fabales; family Fabaceae; genus Lablab; species Lablab purpureus. The sequence goes on along the minus strand of CM059262.1, from coordinate 16,698,872 downwards.
GCCTCTTTAGCACTTGTGGCATCCATTATTCTTGGAAAGATTGCATCCACCACTGCTTGTTGTAGAAAATATAAGGCCTTCGAATCCTTTTGCTTGCTCTCCTTATACTCCTTCTTTTGAGCTGCTGTTAGTGTTGTGATGTTTGATGGAACAGTGAAGCCATCTTCTACAATCTCCCATAAATCTTGAGAGCAAAAAAATGTCTTCATTTTAATGTTCCAATAGTCATAGTTTTCTCCTGTAAAGATAGGTACCGGAGTAGATGAAGAAGAATTGGTATTAGCCATTGGCTAGGAGATTATTGAGATTGGTATGATGTATAGTAGGAAGTTTTTCTAGAAATAGTTGAGTATTATATCTACGCCCAGTAGATGACCGAATGTAACTTTGAGACCATCGTTAGAATTTTAGTAGAGGTGGATAGGTTTAGTGGGTTGAGTAGCAATGTAGTAGAAGGTAGATTGGAAATAGTTGATAGTATGGAGGGGTTTTAAATAAGGTAGTAGTAGATTTGATGGAAAATAACCTTGTTGAGTTACTTGAGAATTTCCTTACATGTGAAATGCCATCACACACACATATATATAGGCATGAGGCTTCTCTTTACATTGATCTAGATTTTTCTAGAGCTTGATTATTCTAGATGCATAAAGATTATTCTACATAGTACATCTCTATGCTTCTTTTCTATATTATTCTTCATAATTGTAGGAGTTGTTACTTTTAGTAGTTTCTAAGACTATCTAGAACTTTCTAGGATTTTCTAGAAGTTTCTAGAATATTTTGGAACTATCTAGAAATTTGCATCATAATTTAACACTATCTGCACAAACTTGTAAATATGGCTTCAACTTGAATCATATTGCTAAGTTAATATGTGTCTTCAGTCTCCTCCCTTTTAGGTCATTATGGGAAGACTAGCTTGTCTATGTGAAATTTCTTCCATTACACTACTACAGAAGTATGAATTAACGTCACCATTCTACGTCGGTTTAAATTTAAACGACATTGAACGTGGGAAGTGAACATTCTACGTCGGTTATTGGTGCGAACCGACGTAGAATGTTTTAATTTTTACATTCTACGTCGGTTGTTGTCTCAACCGACGTAGAATGGTAAAAATACTACGTCGGTTGAGACAACAACCGACGTAGAATGTAAAAATTAAAATATTCTATGTCGGTTCGCACCAATAACCGACGTAGAAAGGTTATTATTAAAACCTATCCCGCGCTCTTCCCTCGTCACTTTTCCTCTTCGCGCCGCTGCTGCTCGTCATCGTCTCCTCCGCCGCGACGCTCCCTTTCCTCTGCGACAGCGACGATCAGCTCCCCTTCGTCAGCGGCGTTAACCCCTGATTCTCCTTCGTGATTCTCCTCTCCTCCGTTTGGCTCTCGTTGCCCTCTCCTCCGTTTGGCTCCCGTCGTCGCTGCGAAGCTTGTTGGTCGTCGCCGGCGAGGTTTTCGTTCCTTGCAGGTCTCCTCTTGGCCGCTGCCACAGTCCCCTCCCCTCCCCTTGCCGTCAGCTTCCTCGCTGCCGCCGTTGCCGCGCTAGGTTAGGTTAGTCCCTTCTTTTAATTTTATTGTTTTTTTGATTTTTTGTTTTGTAGAATATAATGTTTGTATGATTAGTTTATTGAACTGTACAAGATTGTTCTGATAATCTGGCTGTGCCCATGGGGCTTTATTTGATGTTGATTTGTTGTTGTTCAAAAATTTGGATTTAGTCAAATAACAGAGGAAACTCTGCTGAAATTTCGTTAGAATGATAGAGTAAACTGTACTAATTAAATAATGTTATAGTGTTTGTATGACTAGGTTATTGAAATGCTTGTAGATGATTGTTCTGATGGTATCTAGTCATACATATAATAAAAAAAATCGTATGGTATGTTGTATGCTTTATGCAAAATGATGCAATTAGGACAAAAGAAGCTGCAACTATGAAATTTCTAAGATGTAATGGCCTGATAATTCTCTGTTTGGTACGACACAACTCCACAAATTTTTCAAAATTTTTTGACAAGTGCAAGTTAGTCACATAAATGGCCAAAATTTAGGAAAATAGGTAAAAAATAGTAAAATAATAAAAAAGTTATAGTAAATGGAGGATTTTTGAAATTTTTTTGCCCAAATCCCCTTTGGGCATTTGCCAACAGCTTCGTTGGGTCTTTTCCAAAAACTTTCATTCTTTACGCATCTCCATCCGAGATCCATAGCAAAAGTTATGATCGTTTGAAGTTTTTCTACACCTAAATTTTGTATTTTCAAAACGATGATTATTTTGGGGGATGTGAGGCCTCTTTATTCAAGTACACATCAAAAGAACATAACACAACAAAAATTAGCAGAAAATTCAATGTCTAACATATTTTTTATGACTTTTTCAAGATCGATTAGATCCATCCAATAATGTTGTTTTTACATCAATCTTTCTTTTTTTAAATTGTTCTTCTAACACAAAGCATATAGAAATTAGACACCATCGTTTCGTTTCATTAGAGATCATATAGCTAAGGATTGCATTATAGAATACATAGATACAAAACATCAACTAGCTCATATCTTCACCAAACCTTTACCTAGAGAGTCTATCTTTGAAATTTAGCTATTTGAAATGTATTATATATGAAATTGTGGCTGGTTTGTTGGTTTATTTGATATGCAGGTACTAAAATTTAGGGAAAATGAGAAAATTAGAAACTGCTTTGCAGTTAGTGTGGTGACACGACTTACAACGTCGGTTATTACTAGAACCGACGTTGTAAGTTTGGGTGACACTTACAACGTCGGTTCTAGCCCTAACCGACGTTGTAAGTCTGTGATTTTCAACGTCGGTTCAATTTGAACCGACGTTGAAAATATTACTTTTAACGTCGCCTTGTTCAACGTCGGTTTTGGGGCCATCGTAAAATAATCCCCAGAACCGACGTGGAAAGTGGTTTCTGTAGCAGTGTTAGTTCAGCAAGATATTTGATTAATTATCATCAAATAAAATATAAAAATTTATAAACAGTGGTCGTAGTTCATTGGTAACTTATTTTTTGGGGTTAAATTTATCTATTTGCATTTAGAACACTGTATCAACTTGACGCCTTATGTAAAAATATGGCTTCAACCTAAATCTTACATTCTTAATATGTCTTTATTCATCTGATCTAACACACAACTTATGTCTTTTGTGATATTGCAGCCTTTAATATGGATTCAGAATATTTTATTACTCATTAGAGCATGTATTTTAGTTGGATCCAATTGCATAGGACTTTACTCTCACATTGAAAGTATGAAATTTCAATGTGGATTTACAGTACTTTAGTTCTCTAACTACATAACTAGTTTCACTGGATCTTATCAACTTGTCCCAGGTAAAATGTTAGGTCATCTCCTATGGTTATAATAGATATGTTTGTATTTTTATCTTTTATTGGAGAAGAGATAAAAAATAGATAAAGTTTTTAAATCTTATATGGCATTGAGGGATCCTAAAAAAATGTAGTAAGAAAACAAAATGAGTTGCCAAAATGAGTGTTACTATTGGAGTCTTGGAAATGCTTTTAGGATTCATGGGAATTTGAGTCTAATATTGGAATTGTGTGATAGCTGGAATTGAAGAGCGTGGTAAAATGTTAGGTAATCTCCTACGTGGTTTTTAGATGTGTCAATGGAAATACTAATTTATAGTTGTAATAAGCAGAAATAGCAACTTATCTTTTTTCTAAGAAGTATGTTTTATTTACATGTGTAGTTTTTTTGTTTATCGTGTGTACTGATGGATCTATGAAAAATGGAAACGGTTTTGATGGCTCTATGTTTGTTTCTCCGTAGCTGAGGCACTCGCAAATAATGCAAAAGATGGACCAAGAGTTATGAAGACGCTGAACTTGCTTGGAATTTTGATTGTTTGAAATTTATAAATGGTTTTGTTAACTAAATTTTTATGGGATGACACTTATCAACCTGTTAACTTGATGAACAACAACATGATTTAATGACTTATATACAAAAATTTAAAACTAAATATTGATCATTCTATGTGAAACATGGTTGATCATGCTAATACTTTTTATTTCTTCACAAGTATTCATTTGAAAGAGATTTTCAAGTCCTAGTTTGACTAGATTCCCTTCATCATCCATCCCATTCTTAATCTCCTCTATTATTTGTCTCACCTTCAACCCTCTTGGACATTTTCCCTTTTTCTAACTTAAAAAAGTACAAATTAATTAAAGCAGTGCATAAACTCATACAAATATATATATATATATATATATATATCAATCAATAAATTATATAACAGGGGATCACAAAAGCAAAATTTCTCTCACTATTGACATTATTTTCCCTGCATCTGAAACCCTAATTTTTTTTTGCAACTGTGGATACCTTTCCAAAAGCATGCTAGAAGCACCGCCAAACCTTCAAACAGTGTCACGCACCGCCACCATTTTTTCTTTAGTTGCTTTTACATAGTTATTTGTTTGAAAGCATATTTTTCTTCCATTTGAAACTCTACTTTTTTTGCCACAGCACATACCTTTCCAAAAGCATTCTAGAAGAACTGTGAAACCCTAAACATCACGCATGTTACCACCATTTTTTAGTTCGCTACTTTTACAAGGTTTTTTGTTTGAAAGCCTAATTTTTTCATCTTTTTGGATCGATTTCAGATGCTGCAACAAATATTCAATTTCAACATTTCTGTTACAACGACTGGTCTCTGAATGTTTGTTTGCTCTCGTAGAGTTTGCAAAAATGGTATTACAATAAAGTAAAGTTTTCTGAATCTGAAAGATTTGTGTTCAATAGTCTGAATCTAAAAGTTTTGGATCGATTTCAGATGTCTGCAACAAATATTCAATTTCAACATTTCTGCTACAACGATTGGTCTCTGAATGTCTCTTTACTCTCTTAGAGTTTGCAAAAAATGGTATAACAATAAGGTAAAGTTTTCTGAATCTGAAATATCTGTGTTCAATATTTTTAATTTGAAATTTTTGGATCAATTTCAGATGTCTGCAACAAATATTCGATTTCAACATTTCTGCTACAACGACTGGTCTTTCAATGTTTCTTTGCTCTCGTAGAGTTTGCAAAAATGGTGTTACAATAAGGTAAAGTTTTCTGAATCTGAAAGATTTGTGTTCAATATTACATCCAAACATTTTTTTTTCAAAAATTTTGGAAAATGGGTTTAGGGTTTCTGATTTGTGAACCATTTTTAAATCGGATATTATAATATCTGAAAAAGGGGTTTGGTTTGAGTCTTTAATATGATGGTTTTCTGAAAAAAAAAATTCAAAAAATTTGTTACAGGTTAATCTTTAATATTTTTTTGTGTTTAATTTTTATTTGGTAATCTTTGTTCATGGGTTAATCATTTTCCTCTATCCGGTTTGTGATTCAAAGTTTAATCTTTTTATTTTTTTCTATTTTAGTGTTATTTTCCATTCAAATACATTCGGAGATTTCCTAAGCTTTCAACCACCACATTATAAAAGCTGGGTAAAGAAAAAAAAAGTATTTTCTGTTGTCTGTAATTGCAATTGCTAACATCTGTGTCTATTCTATGCGAAAGTCTTCTTTTGCAGCTTTTCTCTAGAAATTGACTCATAGTTTTCAAATTTGAACACTCAAAATCCTGCGCATGTCTAAGTTTGCCTTAAAATCTATGATTTAACTGTTAATTGTTTATTTATTTTTATTTAAATTTGAATTATCATAATAATTTCATTCCAATTATTGCTTTGTCTTTAAATTTGTCTTTTAATTTATTTATTTTAATCATATAAGCATTTATAAACGTTCTCATTATTAAATTCTTAGCATCGTAATTTAATTTTGCATGCATTAGTTTCTCATATTTAAATAATTTAAATTTTATATTTGTTTTTTAGTTTTAGTTTCCCTTAATTATTTTATTTATAATTTTCTTTACTATGTGTTTTTAATTTTAGTTTTCATTAATTATTTATTTACAATTACTATTCTACATTGTTAATTTTATCAATTCGACAAAACCCCCTTTATTATTATTATTGTTGTTGTTGTTGTTTATTTTAACTTTTCTTTAGAGAACGATGTTTAACAATGGTTACACTCCTACAATTGTGTCATTGTGAGATTCGACACGGGTTAGCTATATTACATTAGTTAACTTGTTTTCTTTTATCAGAATTTTGTGCGACCAAAAATCTGTTTATCAAATGGCGTCGTTGCTGAGGATACGTTGTGTTGTGTCCCTTTGCTAGATATTATTCTTCCTTGAAAAAAAAAATTTCAAAAAAATTAAAAATTTAAAAAGAAAACAAAAACATTTATTAAAGAAAAAAGTAAAAAAAATTAAAAATTAAAAAAAAAACATTTATTATTATTCTATTTAGGTTTTGTCCCTAACCATTCTTGCAGAAACTTTTTGAGAGAGTTGGTAGTGTGACAGTGCATGTCTAGAAAGGTTCTGGCTAGAGAAAGACTTTGTACTTAAGCGGTTCCATTTGTGACCCACCTCTCTTTCTTGGGAACCCGCCTGGTGCACTTGTTCACGGTCTACCATTATTCGATGGTGCATGACCAGATCTCGGAGGGGTGAACTACAGCTGTACGATCCCGAAATCGAGAACACCTTTAGGAGACTAAGAAGATTGCGAGAAAGAGGGAGACCAACAACTGAAGAACCCAACTTAATCTCGGGTTCTATACCAAGTCCCTTTTCTTCTACACAAGTATCTCAGATGGCTACCCATCGAGAAAGAACATTGAAGGAGCTTGTTGCACAAGAGATAACTCAACAATCAATTTGTATCCAGCTTCCTCAACTGGAGGAAGCAACTACTGGATTTGAACTGAAGTCAGGATTAATTCACCTCCTACCCAAATTTCGTGGATTGCCAGGTGAAGATCCCAACAAACATTTGAGGGAGTTCCATTTAGTATGCTCCACGATGAAGCCAATTGGTGTTGCAGAAGACTATGCCAAACTGAAGGCCTTCCCATTCTCATTATGTGACACGGAAAAAGATTGGTTATACCTTCAGCTAACACCAATCACCACTTGGGCCGACTTGAAGAGAAAATTCTTGGAGAAATTCTTTCCAGCCTCAAGAACAGCTGCAATCGGGAAGGAGATTAGTGGAATTCGACAACTGCAAGACGAGTCTTTGTATGAATACTGGAAGAGGTTTACTAGACTATGTGCCACTTGCCCAAATCATCAGATCAATGAACAATTATTGATACAGTACTTCTACGAAGGATTGATGCTTATGAAAAGAAATATGATTGATGCAGCAAGTGGAGGTGCGTTAATGGATAAAACACCTACAGCTGCTCGGGTACTAATTTCAAATATGGCAGAGAATTCTCAATAGTTCAACAGTGCTCGAATTTCTGTCAGACAAGTCCATGCAATAAAACCAAGCACGACAACAGAGGTCGACAATTAGAGACTGGAGAATAAATTGTCTGAGCTAACATCTTTGGTACGATAGTTGGCTATGAACTAGCACACATCTCAACTGAAACATCATTTATGCGGGATATGCACTTCTGTAGATCATCCCACTGATGCTTGTCCTCAATTTCGAGAGACTCCAAACTCTCCAATAGAGACAGTGCCTGGCATGTATCCTGGACAACAGCAGTTCGGGTCATCAAATTCATTCAAGCCACATCAACAATATGATCCATATTCGGCTACATATAACCCTGGTTGGCGAGAATATCCAAATATGAGATATGGTCCATCATAGAATCTACCACAAAGACCTTCATATCAACAGAATAACCAGGCCTTTCAACAACAGTACCAGCAGCCACCACAAAAATATCAGCCCCCTCCAATGAGACAATAGGCATGTCATAATCATGGAAATAATGAAACAACCTTGGTAGATTTGATGAAGCAATTAACACAACAAATGGCAGCACAGAATGCGACTATTAATAACCTGCAAACCCAGATTGGACAATTGTCTACCAGGATGAATACCATACGACAACAAGGGTCTAGCACACTTCCTTCACAACCAGTGATCAATTCAAAAGGGAATGTGAGTGCCATTACTTTAAGAAGTGGCAAAGAAGTACAGGCCAAACTGAAGACCCCAGAAGCCACTAGTACTCCTTCGCTAGTAGATCAACCAACCTCACCGACTTCACAACAGTTGGAGGATGATCCACCAACAACTCGACAAACTCCACCTCCATTTCCTTCTAAAGCTTCATCTTCAAAGAAACAAGAAGTAGATCAGGAGTTGCTCAACACATTCAAGAAGGTGGAAATCAATATGCCATTATTGGACGCCATCAAACAAATACCCAAGTATGCCAAGTTTTTTAAGGAGTTGTGTACTTACAAGAGAGGTTTGAAGAAAAAGCAAACACAGGTCGTATCCTCTCTTTCTCAAGGAAACCTTCCCCAGAAGTGTGATGATCCAGGCACTTTCACTATCCCATGCACTATTGGTAAACTCACAATTGCATATGCCCTGCTGGACTTAGGAGCATCCATCAATGTTATCTCGTCGACCCTCTACAAAACCTTGCACTTAGGGGAGTTGAAGCCAACTAATGTGATCATCCAATTGGAAAATAGGAGTACAGCTCGACCATTGGGAATATTGGAGGATGTACTTGTTAAGGTAAACCAACTGATTTTTCCAGCTGACTTCTACATTATGGACATGCAGGATGAAGGATCCTCGCACAAGTCAACATTGATACTTGGAAGACCATTCTTGATGACGGCAAAGACCAAAATTGATGTGCACACAGGCACTTTGACCATGGAATTTGGGGAGGAGATTGTGATGTTTAATATCTTTAAGGCCATGAAGTATCCTACCGAGACTCACTCACTACTCGGTGATGAAGAAATATTCTCAATAGAGATGCACGATTATGACCAAGCAATTGAGGAAACTGATTTTGAATTTGATCAGTTTCTAAACTTATTGAACCTTAACCAAGAAGAAGTGACGAAGTATGATTGCACAAATGAAGAGGTTAATGATTATTTGGGAATAGGTTCTTCTTTTGCAGAGGAAGTTCGTCCAAACACAGGACCACCTGGTCCAAGCTTGGAAATTTTTTCACCACAGCAGCCTGATGAATTAGAGCTCAAGCCATTACCAGCCCACTTGAAGTATGCTTACCTGCATGAAGGGCAGAAGTCTCATGTGATAATTTCTAGTGATCTTCTACAGAATCAAGAAGAAATGTTATTGAAGGTGTTGAAAGAGGGTAAAAAGGCACTTGGTTGGTCTTTGGAAGACATCACTGGGATCAGCCCAGCAATTTGCATGCATCGGATCTTGTTGGAGGATAATTGCGAACCTATTAGGCAACCTCAAAGAAGGATGAATCCGACTATCTTGATGTGGTGAAGAAAGAGGTGACCAAGTTACTGAAGGCTGACATTATATATCCCATCTCAGACAGCACTTGGGTGTCTCCTGTCCAAGTTGTTCCAAAGAAGAGTGGGATGACAGTTGTGCAAAATGAAGATAAAGAGATAAGGTTGCAAGCATATGAGAACTCCAAGATCTACAAAGAGAAGGTCAAGAAATTTCATGACAACAAGATTCTGAAGAAGGAGTTTGAGATTGGCCAGAAGGTGTTGTTTTTTAACTCTCGACTGAAGCTGATATCAGGAAAGCTGAAGTCTAAGTGGGATGGACCATTCGTTTTCACTAATGTCTTCCCTGATGGAGTTGTAGAAGTTCAAGACATGAAGGATGGTGGGAAATTCAAGGTGAATGGTCATCAGTTGAAGATTTTCCGTGAGAATCAAATCCTCCCACCAGTTGAGTCGAGTTGCTATTTGACGACCTCGGCACCTATATCATTTGAGGAGATAGACCCAGGATCCGAGCTACTTTAGCTCGTTAAAGATTTTCATTTGCATAACATAAATTCACACATTGAGGACAATGTTGACTTCAAAGTGGGGAGTGTTTATGTTTCATGCATAATGTTTCATTTCATATTTTGTTTTAACTGCTGCTTGATGTTTTAGATTGACTGAAATATGTTTTGGAAAAAGGAAAACCAGCTTGATCAGGGAGAAGAATTCAAAGTTTGAAAGGTTTAGCTCACTTAGGAAGTCATGGTCGAGTTACAGTAACATTGGTTTGTGGTCAATTTCAGGTGGAACAAAGCACCCCAAGTGAGTTTTGAGCCTTATTTATTCTTGTGTGAAGCACTCATGACATTGGAACTTTCCAGAACTTGATTGATTTCTCTTTGACACTAATGGAGCAATACAACAATAGAAATGATTTAGGCCTTCTTGTTCTTAGCCACTTAGCCAAATAGCTTACCCTTAACTAAATATATCCTTTGAACCCACTTTGAGCCTTAGCCTTTTCTTGGATTTATACCCGAGAATTATAGCCTCCTAACTTAGACACCATCCACACCCAGACCTAAAGGGAAGTATGGACCTTAGAATCATTGAAGAAAATCATTAAAAATCCAGTTCTACAAGAAATCAAGAATGTTAGAAAAGTGAAGTGCAAAAAAAATGAAAAAGAAGTTGAGCATTACAAAGCAATAAATGAATAAGCTCGGAAGGCAGTCCAATGCAAAAGTAAGAGAAGTAGTGGCAAAACATGGAACTGGAACAGAGTTTCAAGGTACATTGATCCACGTTCCTTATTCCACCTAAGGTCTTAGCCTATTTTCCTAACTTACCCATAACCCTAAGCCCCATTACAAGCCGAATAAAAGTCCTATCGATCTATTGGGGTATGTGCTCTGATGGTGGGAAATTAGAAGTTCTTTCAAGCCTATGGTAAAGGATAATGTCATGACGTGATTATGAGTGGAATTTTCAGCCTAAACACTTGAGAGATTAGATTAAACACTTGACCATGTGAGGATATCCTCTTGAGTTGATTCATTGAACCATTAAAGAGTACTTGGCCATGGAAATACTTTGTGAGTTATGATCTTGATCATTTTTTATTCTTTTACTTCTCATTAATGAAGTTTTTCTTGAACATTACAATTTTTAGGATCTCACTAACATTTGCAGTAGTATTCATCTTTGCATTATATATTTTTCATGCATGCACACTTTTATTTTATTTTCTTTTATCTTTTGCTTGGAAGTGCAAAAGAGCAAAAGGGGGAAGTATTTGATGTATGTCATTTTACTCTTTATTTTTTTTATCTAAGAACACTTTCTAAGCCATTTGTTCTATTCTTAAACCATGCATTTTGCATGTTTTTATAAAAACAATGATATAATTTAAGTTTAGTAAATTTATTGCATTTTACATATTTTTAACATCAAAACATACATTCATATTGCATATATATATATATTTTTCTGGTTGAGACTTTTCTTGTAGGAGAAAAAGAACTTGAAGTTATTTTGAGATGAGCCCAAGGTGTTTCGGTGGGGAAAACTTTTTCAATCTTCCAAATTAAATTCCTCGTGGCCCATTTATCATGAAACCAACAGGAGGTGCAACTTAGGTGCATTCAATGTGGCCTAATTCAATGCGTGGGCCAGCTTCATTTGAAAATTTGAAATTCGTGCATAATCAACTTCCAGTTTTTAGAATTCCCTTCCTACAAATCCAAATTCGCAATCAAATCGAAGCATTAAATTTATTCTGAAGGAGAAATTATTTCTATTCTTGGCAGAGGATGTCCTAATCAGCAAAACCAAGTCCGGGGAAGAAATACTTATTCTGAAGGAGTAATTATTTCTATTTTTGGCAGAGGATCTCCTAATCAGCAAAATGAAATCCGGGGAAAAAATATTTGACTTGAATAAAAAGGAGATTTAGATGCAAGGCAAAACACACTTCACCAGAGCAATAGTCTCTCTTCTTCTTCTCTCTCTTTTTCTCATGATAGTTTTGTTAGTTTTGAGGGTGAAGTTGCGGAAAGTTCTAGGAGCTCCTGCTACAATTTTCTGGTTTTGTTTTCTTTCATGTTAATTTATTTAATTTCATTATTTCATATTTTAGCCTTCATTTTATTTAATTCTGGTCAATAATTTAAATTTTGTACGCTCTACTTTCTCACATTCACATCACACCCTCACACATATCCATTTATTCTTCACACTCCAGTAATTTTATTAGCATTTTACTTTTAATTTAAATTCAGTATTTTATAATTCCAGCCTACATTTTAAATTCAGTATTTTACTTATTCATTTTAAATTTTAATAATTAATTGAATACATTTTTCATTTAATTGTTAATTATTTATTTATTTTTATTATAATTTGAATTAACATCAATATTTCATTCCAATTATTGCTCTACCTTAAAATCTATGATTTAACTGTTAATTGTTTATTTTTTTAAATTTGAATTAGCATACTAATTTCATTCCAATTATTGCTTTGCCTTTAAATTTGTCTTTTAATTTATTTATTTTAATCATATAAGTATTTATAAACGTTCTCATTATTAAATTCTTAGCATCGTAATTTAATTTTGCATACATTAGTTTCTCGTATTTAAATAATTTAATTTTTATATTTGTTTTTTAATTTTAGTTTCCCTTAATTATTTTATTTGTAATTTTCTTTACTATGTGTTTTTAATTTTAGTTTTCATTAATTATTTATTTACAATTATTACTCTACATTTTTAATTTTATCAATTCGACAAAACCCCCTTTATTATTATTATTATTATTATTATTATTATTATTATTATTATTATTATTATTATTATTATTATTATTATTGTTTATTTTAACTTTTCTTTGGAGAACAATGTTTAGCAATGGTTACACTCCTACAATTGTGTCGTTGTGAGATTCGACACGGGTTAGCTATATTACATTAGTTAACTTGTTTTCTTTAATCAAAATTTTGTGCGACCAAAAATCTGTTTATCACAAGAAACCTCCTTTGTACATAAGAAAGGATGAAACAACACCTCTCTTGAAAACACAATAGATGAACAACACCTTCCTTAAATACCACAAGGAATTAAATACCTCCTTTGAATAACCACAAAGGATGAACGAACAACCACTTCGTTGATCTCACAAAGAATGAAAGCACCTCCTTTAAATAACCATAAAGGATGAAAATACCTCTTTTGAAAACCTCAAAAGATGAACACTTCCTTCGAATAACCACAAAGGATGAAACAAGATTGAACACTAGCAGCAGAGCAACTTTCACTTTGATCTCTCTAGGTTTGTTTTTGAAAGCTCTGACCCCTATTTGTATTTATAGGAAAAGAGGGGCGCAAGTTCCGTAGAATATGAAAAGGTTTTCACAAAAACATTCAGAATAATTGATTATTACTTGGGATAATCGATTACCACAGAGAGTAATTGAAAAATAAAAGTTTGCTGATGATAATCGATTATTTCGCAAGATAATCGTTTATTTCAAGTATGATAATCGATTATTCCTGAAGATAATCGATTATTTTAGTGTTAAATGCTTTTTACAAAAAACAAAAGGCTTTTTCAAAGTTTAGGGAGAGTTGTGTGCATGTTGTGATCTTTAACATGATTTCTAACTATTACAATCAAACATATACACAAAATACAATATTAAAGCTTCCAGAACAATTCAAGACTCCAAGACTTCAATTATGAAGGTCCATCTTCTTCTTTTAAAGCCATCATCATCAAATTATCCTTTAGATATTTCTAAAGATTCTTCTTCATCTTTAGATTAACAGTCTCCCCTATTTTTTAACCTTAGGTACAGATGACAAAATGCAATATACAAGAGTTAAAAGGTGAGAGACATTACTCAGATATTTATACTAGTTCGTCTAAAACCACTAACTACGTTCAGTTCTCAATCAATGTGATTAAGTTTCACTAGCAGACTAACGCTGCAAACTACAAGTATTCTTTTGGCTCGTAGCCACTTCTAACTAACCCATACAAGTATTATTTCTTACAAAGTCACTCTTAGCTCAACCAAGTATTCTTTCTTACAAAGTCACTCTTCACTCTACTACAAAATATATTTAAAACAAGTTGTGATATAAAATCAACAAAACTTTTTGGGCTAGTCTAAAAGATCTAAGTCTTGACGACAAATGGATTAAAAAGATTTTGTTTCTAGAGATAGCTAAGAAACATAACGATTTTCTTCTAAAGTTTACAGAAGAGATTTGAGCAAACATAAATTATCACAACGCGTTTTTCTTAACTTCTTTCTATATCTCTTCAAGATGAACTTGATCCCTTGTATAGTGCATTCGCAAACATCTCCAACTTTAGGTTGGAGTTGAACACATCTTCTTGTTCCATTAGATGAAGATTTCACGTAGATGCATTAAATGCTCTTCTTCATGAAATAAATGTGTGCTTCTAATTTTTTACACAAAACTTGATAGCTTGTTGTGCTTCTCCTCCATTGGACAATTCAACTTTACTTCTTTTGATGAAAGCAACACTTTCTCACATGTTAGATGTACTTTGAGAGTTAACAAAACCCAGGCGCGTCAAGAATTTGGTAAAAAAATCAACTTTTACTTTTCATAAGGAAGGTGTTGTGATGTGACGTGAGAACCGTCTTGGCACTTGATCATTAGAGTGTTCAAAAGAATGTCTTTGAAAACTAAACAAGCAAATTAGTTAAAACAACATTTATATCATTTGATGATTGTTTGAGGTATCGTCTGATAGATAATACATGATCTAATGAGAGATAAAGTTTTGCGGCTCATTCTTATGACAGGTTCCTTTGTCTAAAAGACTAATTGTCTGTTAAGACTTTTCATCTGTCAAAGCTTAACATTAATTGTTTTCCATCATAATTCAAAATTATTATGGAATGTTGGACTTTCCCTTAACACAAAAAATTTAAAACATATGAATTATTTGAATTATTTTCAAAGAAATCTTATTTTAAATCATAATTGTTTTAGTTTAGAAATAAATGGTTCGATTTTTAAAAATTAAACCAAAAAATCAGTTCATTGAGTATCTTTCCAAAATAGTTTTGAAGTATAAAAGAAGAATGAGAACAATGGGTAGTTTTAGTTATCATCTTAAGTATAAAATGCATAATGAATGAACATCAAATATAAATATAATAGATGACAAATTATTATATTTATAAATTATTGAGTTTATATCATCAATCACTTCATATATTTTTCATTTGTTTATCTCACATAAAACTTAATAACCTATTTTGTTTTATTATTTTAAAATTAATTTTAATATCATCTTATTATTTTTAAAGATTTTAATTAATTTTTTAAAAAAAGTAAAAATTTAATTTCAATTATCAAATTGATAAAATAATTTTGAGAATATGTTGATGTGAAAAGTGTGTTGTTAATAAGTCACAATTTTAAGTGATAGATCATCAATACAACAATACAATTTTAGATCAAGAAGAAGACAATTGTTACCTTATTGTTTCTTTTAATAACGTTTTGATCAATTTGAGGAAAGAAGACTAAATTGTTACTTTTTTTAATATTAAAATTAATTAAACACTTTAAAAATAATACAACGATCTTTAAAACATAAATTCTAGTTAAAAAATATAAATATAAATAATTAAAACGTAATTAAATTCTAGTTAATTATTTTAGTGTATGATAATGTTTTACTAGAAGTTTTATTTAAATTAAATCAATTTTATTTATAACTTTTTGAATAAGTTTTAGATTCTTTTTAATTTTTTAGTACTCAATTAATAAATTAAATTCTTTTAAAAAGATCTTGTTGCTACTAATTCTTATAAAATTGGTGCTCTCTTAATGAGTTATTTGTATGCAGCAAATATATATCGTGTTACAGATAATTATATAATTATTGTCAAAATAATAAAATATATTGTTTTTACAGGCATAACACTGTTTCTACCACATAATATACACTGAGTCTTTTTAATTACAATTGTAACATAGTTTATTATTACTAGTCTCACTTCAAATTCAGATTTTTGGAAATGAGAATCTCATTGTAGATTTAGTTCTTGGAACTCAAGATAGACGTTATAATAAACATAATCACTTCCAAAACAGTAAAAGATTTTATTTCACATGCATAACTCTGTTTCTACCACATAACACATTGTTTTTATAATTAGAATTGTATTATAGTTTATTATTACCAGTCCAAATTTAAATTCAGTTTTTTGACGATAAGAATCTCATTATAGATTTAACTTTTCACACTCAAAATCACCTAAATTTGATTCTTAAAAATCAAATTCTAAATTGAATTTTCGTTTTTTCAAAATGCTCAATATAATATAAATTTAATAATTGTTAAAAGAAAAATTGAAATTTTTTTTATATATAATAATATAATAAATATTAAAATTAAAATATAAATAAATATAATAATTATTATTGCATGAATCGGATTTTTTGAAGAACATGTCACGAGAGAATTGAATTTGGTTAGACAATGTGTGCTTCGAAAACAATGATCAGTTTTTTAGCAAGGTACGAAATGTATCATCAAATCTTCAATATGATTCCACGAGATCTAGTTTCATTCAAGTAACAGATTTTAGCCAATTAAAAGGATCTTCTGATCAATCCAAGGATTCTTTCGATTCCATTAGGAATGGAGATTCAAAATATCACACATTGATCAATCAAGGAGAGATTCAACAACTAAAAGAAAGACCGATTCTTTGTTGGGATCTTTCTTTCTTGAAATGGAACGAACAGAGATAGAATCAGAGCGATTCCTTAAAATCCTTTCTGGATATTCCTCAATGTGCCGACTATTCATGGAACGTGAGAAGCAGATGAATAATCATCTGCTTCCGGAAGAAATCGAAGAATTTCTTGGGAATCCTGCAAGAGCCACTCGTTCTTTTTTCTCTTACTGATGGTCAGAACTTCATCTGGGTTTGAATCCTACTGATAGGTCTACTAGAGATTAGAAATTTTTGAAAAAAGAACAAAAGAAACATCTTGCTCTTTCTAGGTGATCGGAAAAGAAAGAAATAGTTAATTTATTCAAGATGAGCAAGTAGGTTTTTCCACAACGAAATCTATTTATATAGTAACGATATTTAATTATGAAAATTTGTTAGGTAGCTGACCCTCTTATTCCATTTTTACAAAATCCATCAAAATTCATTTATTAAGGACATATTTTTTTTTGAATTGAAATAGTATTTTCTCCGCTTAATGGGTAACTTTTTTTTGTTACAGATGAACAAGTCCTTAATTGCAAATTAGTATTATTGGTTTTGCGTCAATCGAAATCATAAATTTGATACAAAATAAAAGAAAGGAAAGAATTATATATAATCCTATATAAAAGTAAAGAATTATATATAAGTTAAGATAGTGTGAATGTAGTTTTCACATTTATACTATCTTAACCGATTACCAATACTAAAAATTTAATTATAATAATACTATAAATATTACAATTAAAGTATAAATAAATTTAATAATTATTTTAAAAATGTTTGGAATATATTTATCAATTATAATAATGTAATTATTATAATAAATATTACAATTAAAATATTAATAAACTCAATAATTCAAAAATAATAAAAATATATTTATTTAAATATAATAAATATCACAATTAAAATATAGATAAATTTAATAATTATTTAAATATTGTTATGCTTTCTTAAAGATTGATTTAGGTTTAATCAATCACAAAGTCTCATTCTTACGATCTATAATATTTAGTGTGAACAAATTATATAAATTGAATTATTTTTACTATTTTGAACTAAGCTGAATTCTAAAAGTAGTTCAATCAAATAAAATTATTGCATACTTGTTCAGGGGAATCGAATTCAGATTTCAACCTATTTAAACAATATGAATTATTTCAATTATTTTCAATACAAATCTTATTTTAAATCATATCTGTTTTAGTTTAGAAATAGAATAATTTTTAAAAACTTAAAAGCTTATTTTGTTCCATTATTTTAAAATTTGTGTTACAACTAAGAGATCTTACTACTTCTGAGTTATAGCATTAAAACTTTCTTGTTATCTAACCATGATAGTTTTATTTATAATTAATTAATTTAATAGATATTATAGTGTTCTTTGATAATATCAATGCTTATATTATTAATTATTTCTTTATATTGAGAAAATTTAGTTAATTTATTGGTATTTGGAGTTATTTGTTTATTTTATTCATTATCTAATTGTATTATCAGTTATTTTTAATTCAATAAGATTTAGTTAAATTACTGAAATTTAGAATTATGTATTTAATTCTTACTTTATTTCCTTATTATGCCTAATTATTATTAACTCCTTCTATAATTATACAAACTTATGTTTAATTTCCTTAATGATGAAACATGACTAAGGTAATTCAAAATTTCACTAGGAATAAGATTATGTAGCTGGGTCGAAATATTACCTACATGTACACAACCCCTTAGACTTGATAATATGAGGCATAAGACTATGATGAGTTAGGTCAAAATATTATCTACAAGTATACAACACCTTAGACTTGAGCTATTGTTAGATGCGGAATTATATCAAGAAGGGGGGGTTGAATTGATATAAGGATTTCTTGAAAACATTTTCAATTCAGAAAATTTTACTGATGCAGTAGACTGAGAAACAATTGACTGATAATTGCAAAATAGTAGGTTAGTTCAACATGCAAAATATAAGAGATGATGAAGGATGAGAAAAGATAACACCAAGGATTATACTGGTTCGTTCTTTATGCAAGAACTACATCCAGTTGGTGATCTGTAACTCCAACAGATCTTAATCACTATCAGAAACGAATTCTTTACAAAAAACCTTTCTTGAACACTACAAGAAACACAAGATCCTATTCTAAACTCTATAGAACAGATCTTAATAACCTGACTCACACTGAGTCACTGTGATCACCCCGATCACAGATAACAGGGTTCACAAACCCTCTAAGAAATCTCTACCCAGAGAT
>CM059262.1:14705000-14870000 GCA_030347555.1 Lablab purpureus | reverse complement strand
AGTATTGGCCATAATTTACAAGAACATTATGTAGTCCTAGTAAGAGGGGGGAGGGTTAAAGATTTACCCGGTGTGAGATATCACATTGTTCGAGGAACCCTAGATGCTGTCGGAGTAAAGGATCGTCAACAAGGACGTTCTAGTGCGTTGTAGATTCTTATCCAAGACTTGTATCATTTGAAAATTCCATGTGAATCGCTAGAAACATGTAAAGTGTATGACTAACCCAATAACGAAAGTTTCGTAAGGGAATTGGAGCAGGCTACCATGAGACAAAAGATTTTCTTTCTAAAGAAATTCGATTCGGAACTATGATATGTCCAAGGTCCAATATGGAAAGAATTTCAGAGGTTTTCCTTAACTTTGTCCGTGTCAACAAACAATTCGAAATGCCTCGACTTTTTTAGAATAGGTCCGAGTCAAATAGCAATGATTCGAAGCACTTTACACTATTTTGGAAACCCAAGGACTCAATCGTATGGATATGTAAAATACAGGATTTCCAATCCTAGCAGGACAAAGGGGAACAGATACTCAATTTCAAGTGACTAAACAGAATTCCATACTAGATATCATAGATACATATAGAATTCTGTGGAAAGCCGTATTCGATGAAAGTTGTATGTACGGCTTGGAGGGAGATCTTTCATATCTTTTGAGATCCATCCTACAATATGGTGCCAAAAAGCCAAAATAAATGATTTTAGCCCTTATAAAAATTTTAAAAAAATGGATTCCTCCTTTCACGCTCATGTCACGGCGAGGTACTGCAGAAGAAAAAATCGCAAAATCTGATCCAATTTATCGTAATCGATTAGTTAACATGTTGGTTAACCATATTCTGAAACAAGGAAAAAAATTATTGACTTATCAAATTCTCTATCAAGTTATAAAAAAGATTCAACAAAAGACAAAAACAAATCTATTATCTATTTTACGTCAAGCAATACATAAAGTAACTTCCGATATATGTCAAACAATACATGGAGTAACTCCCATTATACGGAGGGAGTAATATTTTTGAATTGTTCAATTTAATGACTAAACTCAATATAACGTAATCTCTCAATTATAATTAGGACAGGTTGCAAAGTAAAAAATGTAAACACAATCCTACTCCATTCAATCTAATAAAGTTCACTCATTATACGGAGGGAGTAATATTTTTGAATTATTCAATTTAATGACTAAACTCAATATAACGTAATCTCTCAATTATAATTAGGACAGGTTGCAAAGTAAAAAATGTAAACACAATCCTACTCCATTCAATCTAATAAAGTTCACTCAATCTAGTAAAGTTGATTAAAAATATATATTAAGTTTATTTTAAAAAGTTTAATAATATTTAAAAATTCTCTTCTGTGGTTGTTCTCAAATTTTTATTGTTTGAGCTGTCATTGAAGCATGTGGTTTCTTGTGATGTTTATCTCAGTTTAATTAATTCATATATACCAAAATTCACTTTTTGACACATATGAGTTAATATAATTTATAACCCTAAACATAAAATATCCTTAATTATAGTGGAAGAGATTCATAACTCTAAAAGTACATAAAAAATAATTTTAAATAAATATTGCAAAGATCAAGAATCATAAACTCTGAACCATAAATCGTAAAACTTAAAATCCGATGTGACGATGACACACATCAAAGGAAAGCACGATGGCAATGACATAATCAACTATGGAGGCCAATGGTGATGATGCAAGATGAAATGCCTTAGAAAATTCAGCTTAATAATTAAATAAATCTTAGTATTTACGTGTTAGAGAAATTTAAATATAAAAATATATAAATAAAATCACAAGTTAAAGTAAATATAATAAAATTGAACTATCTATAAATATAGAAAAACCTATAAATATTAGGACTTATGTTGAAAATTATATATTTTTTTTACATGATTGTTTCTTAAGAAGTAGTATTAAAACTTGTAGTCCTATAATTGAGCCTTAAGTTTCTGAGTTTTAAACATTATGTATGTTAGAAGTTGTATTTGTTAATTTTGAATTAATTAAGAGTTAGCTTTCCTATGTTATATTTGTGATAATTATTTTTTTGGAAAATTAGGACTTCATAGAAATAGTGACTTATTTAGAAAATCAATAACAATATAATCAAATTACAGTATATGTGATAATACATTGCATCAAGTTAGATTGCATGAAATTTACACTACGTAAAATTGCATTTTTAAAGTTAATTTGAGTTATGCAAAGTTATGAGTAATTAACATTAATGCGTAGACGAATCACAACAAAATTATTACTTTTGATAAAAACATTATATCCATTTTAGCTTAAATATACGATAGCCAATTTTGGCAAAGAAATGAAAAAGCTGATTAACCACATGTAGACATTTCTTGGGTGAACATACAAGGTCACCTTGTACCCACATTTCTCCATTTGTTTATGGCCAGGAAGTTTGAGCTCTTAAGTCTCATTTTTATTTCTGCAAGAACAAAAGTGAGACAGGATAGAGGAGGAAAAATTTTGTGCTCTTTGTGCAACCAATCCTTTCATTCTTAAAACAATCTCAACTAAGCTAAAGTAAAGTATAAAAGAGTTTTTCTCTTCTTTTTGGTCCAGCTTGAATACTTCATCGTGTCTTAAAGTTATCTGTAACGAAATAAGTGTACTTTTATGTTTGAAATATGTAAATGTATGTTATTAAATATTCTAAAATGTTAGGTGTTGTATGATTAATATGCTTTCATAAATAATTTGAAAAAAATATTAATAAAGAATACAAAAAAGAAATTCAATTATTATTTATTTCACAATTTATTTGTGGGTATGAAACATAAATAATAAATTATTTGTGAAGAGATAATAAATTATCTTTAGTAAAATAACCAATTATTCTAAAAGAATATATTATCTTCAATGAGCTTAAATATATATCTTACATTCATTTAATCAACTATTTAAAATAATAAAATGTCTCCTTCTCCTTCAAATTATCAATTAATTAATTGTTTGAAAAGTGTGAATGAATGATGTTTAATTTTACTATGAGCTCTATTTAATAGATTGCATCTAATTTGAATTATGTATAAAGATTCATGAAATCAATTAATGATTATATATTACTATAAATTCTTTTATCAATGATAGAAGTAATGATAATGCATACATCTTTATGCGTGTAACTATGCCTTAACTTGAAATGGATTGAATTTTGAAATTATCAATGGAAGTAAGAATGAATAATCAAATACTGGATGTTGCATGTGACATCAATTATCACATGACAAATACTAGATGAACAAAAGGTTATGTGAATTAAGTTACAATTGAATTGTGACACTTGAATTGTTACATTCTTAAATAGAAAAAGTTACAGTTTAACTAACGAATATAATTTTGTATCTAGCGGTAAACAATCATTGCAATAATTAGTATTAGTTCTAAGATCATAAG
Source organism: Lablab purpureus (assembly GCA_030347555.1). NCBI lineage: Eukaryota > Viridiplantae > Streptophyta > Magnoliopsida > Fabales > Fabaceae > Lablab > Lablab purpureus. The sequence continues at coordinate 14,866,569 of CM059262.1, read as the reverse complement.
TTCAATTCCTAGTGAAACAATTATTGCGAAAAAGATTATTGCAAGTGACATCAATCATTCCTGTCACATGGGCTCAGACCATGTGGAAAAGAATTGAAATGTTTTCCAAGAATAAGTTACCATTTAAAAATGGTGATCCTAAATGAAAGAGTAAGTTTATTAAAGATTTAATAACTTTAGGAAACTTTTGGATATATATTTGAAGACCTTATAATAAAATACATTATACATGAATATTAAGAAACAAAGGACTCTTAAGGGGTTGACTAAGATATATGATGATACCAATATGAAAGAGGACTCTTAATATTTGAAGAGGAGAATCTCACATAAATTCTTTAATCATTTTGAGCGTCTCATTTACTTTTATTTTGAGTCGTGATATGTATGAGTAGATGTAAATGACTCTGCTAAGTCTTAATCTCTTCATTCTTTTAAATTTGTTGGATAAATATAAGATTCAAAATTGTTGTACGTAATTGGTGTATCTAATTTATTTTTTATTTACATTTAGTATGACAAATGAACTTTGACCAATTATTATGTATGTAATGTAGAATGGAAAATTCTTGAAGATTACATAAAGAAAAAAATAATTTTAAAAAAAATTATTTAAATATTACATAAATAATTACGAGTTCCATTTTTAGGGATTACACAAGTCTAATTGCAACTCACAATAACAACATAATAGACCATAACAAAGCAAGATAATGAGCCAGGAGAGGAGGAAGGAAAACAACATTGGGGAGAAAGAGGAAAACGTTATGCAAACATATTCGTATAGTATAATGACAATATGATTAAAAGGTAGTTGTCTTTGTATTATTAATCATAACTGTAAAATTATCACCATCCAATTTTTGACTCTCATCTTCCTATATTTGATTTTTTTACAAAAATGGTGTAATTTGAAATTTATCGAAATGCGTAAATTAAAAAAAAATATGTACATGAATAAATCGTGTTTAGGAGAAGTTGTGCTCTAAAGTATGCATTTCTAAGAATAACTTTGATAAAAGAAATTATGTTTCACACTAATGTTGTGTTTCATAGTATTGACTTTTTCATTTTAAAGTCATGCGATTAAGTATAACTTACCTATGTATGTAACTTTTTTAAAAAATTTATCCATACTAAGTAAATTCCAACAAAAACTACACTCTTTTTATAAAAAAAAAACTCCCATAGTACGATGTTATTAACAAATAATTTTTATACTAATAATTTAGTCTAATTTCAGTAGTATTATTATTTATAATTAATTGTTGGTGGGTATTTTTTACATATTTTTTTTTATTATCGATTATTTATATTATTAGTTTATTTTATTTATTATTAAATATCTTAATTTATTTTATTTATTTTTTAATTATTAAATATTATTTTTTTATTAATATTTAACTAAATTAATGAGATTTAAAATTATTTATTTATTTATATATTTTATTTTTAGATAATATTATAGAATTATTAAATATTTTTATAATTGAATGAGTTAAATATTTAATTATCAAAAAAAATTCTAATTACAAGATTATATAATTAATATTACAAATTAATTATTAGATGCGTCCAAAAATTATCCTTACATTATACTAAGTAACTTAAAAGTATGATTAAAGTAAATCATTTATTATTACAGTTGCTATTGTAAACAACCACAAGATTAAAGCGTTAAGTTTTAAATCTTACAAGAAAACAATTTAATGGGTTCTATTGTCATGTTGTTATCAATGAGATTTAAATCGATAAAGATCGAGGTAGTCATCAGTATAAATATCGAGACAGGTGGAGTCCAGTGGTAAAGGATCGAAGACGTAAGCAAAGAAACTTAGTTGTGGCTCAGTGATGAAGATTTAGTAAAAGATCGAAAGCACTGATGAAGATACGTGGTTAAAGATCGAGAAAGCTGGGAACAATCGAGGAATGTGAAGAATGGACATCGAGACACTTGGGTATTTTCCACGTCATTCTTGTAAAAGGGAAAAACACGTGTATAAGAGTTTGAGAGTGGGGAACGTGGGAAAAACCGTTTTTTAATGGTTATTTGTAATGAGATAGTATAAATAGACAGTGCGGGGAACATAATGGAGGTTAGAATTTTGTAAGTGAAAAAGCCAGAGAGCAAACGGAAGCAGAAATGGCGAAGCACTGCATAGTTCTAACAATCTTAGCTTGTATTTTAGATTTCCTGCAATTGTTCTGGTTCTATCCCTTGGTAATTAATAGAATTACTTTTTCCGCACTCATTTACTGCTTTCTTTACATTTCTCGCATATGGTAATGGGTTAGGATTTATTTACGTCATTTACGCCATTTACACTTTCTGCAATTTCCTTGATTAAAGACAAAAAATAAAAAGAAGGATTGAAAGTGATAATCACTGCTAGCCTAAAAAGTAATCCACAAATCGCATTGCGAGTAGGTGATTAAATACTGAATTGACGTTCGATTCCATCGAACCAAAAATCATCGAAAACAAATTGGCACGCCCAGTGGGACACCATAATTGGCTAGTTCTGTAAATCCACTTTAGTTGTATTAATTGTTTGCATGTTATTAAGAAGTGGTAGGGTAATCATGAACAATCAGAATAGTGTGAATAATGTTTTTGACGTTAATAGAAATGAGGGGAGTAACTTAGCGAATACTGGGATGCCTGAAGGGCCACCCAGTAATGTTAATACTCCGATCATGACACAGGGTACTGTGTCGACTCAAGGTGCATCGATCACTAGTCCGGTAACGACTAGTGTCGGTCCTCATGTATCCGCTAGGCTAGAATCGATATCCCCACCAGTGTTTAACAATAGCACGGGGGCAGGAACATCGATGCCTAGACAACAAGGGACGTCACTGAATGACAGGTTCCCTTGGGGCATGCTGAGATGGCAACCGACTCCAAGATCAGGTCGAGATAATCAAAGGGGGTATCAAGATGGAAGATACGCTCTAAATCATGAGCATTACGAAAGAAATCATCCGGACATCGAAAATGTCAATACTGGAATATCAAGTGCATCGCTCGATGTGATAAGACAGCAGATGGATGATAGCAATTTCGAAATGGTTAATATGTTGACCCAACAAATAACCACTGTGCTCAATCTGTTAGTACAAACTACTAACGACAGTTTTCAAAGGTTGGCGAATCAAATGACTCGAATAGGGGATGCACTAGCTGTCCCTAGAGTTGGAGAAAATATGAGGGATCGAACTCCCGTAAATGATCAAAACCAAGGACCTCATATTCGATTGGGCGAATTTCAATTGTTAAGAAGAGGTCAAACACTTTATAATATCGGTCAAAGAAACAATGACCGAGGACCTGAGATGGTTGAAGAGCCAAATCGGCTCGGAGGTCCATACCAACCTGAACAAATTAATCAAGTGTTGGACAGGTTTTTGAACCAACAAGGGTTAGAAATGGGGCGTGTGGAACAACCCTATTTTATATCACCCTTTCCTAACTTTGTGTTAGAAGCAGAATTGCCCAGGGGTTGCAAAATCCTGAAATTCACCAAGTTTTCTAGGGATACTGGAGAGTTCACAGTGGAACATGTGGCTCGATACCAGATAGAATGCGGTAATATTAATATGACTGAGGACTTAAGGATGAAATATTTCCCTTGTTCTCTAACAAAAAATGCATTCACTTGGTTCACGACACTACCCCCTAATTCTATTTATAATTGGAACCAACTCGAAAGAATGTTCCATGACCAATTCTTTAGGGGTGAAAATAGAGTTAGCCTTGTCGATTTAACGAGCATCAAAACGTACAATCATGAAAGTATAGATGATTACCTTAATCGATTTAGACAAATGAAATCGAGATGCTTTACTCAAATCCCAGAATATGAGTTGGTAAGAATGGCCGCCTCTGGTCTAGAATTCCCGATTAGGAAAAAATTAGTTAATTTACCTTTACGGGATATGGCTCAGTTGGATGATAAAGTTCGAAGAATTGAACAGATAAAATATGAGAATGAAAGGTATCGAAAGTTTGATAGGCCTAATAAGAAAGAGAAAGTAGCATACGTCGAAATGCCAGATTCAATAGAGGAAGAGTCAATATGTGAGGAAGAGGCGAATCTGGCAGAATTAAAAGTAGGTTAGTCCTATATATGTAAATTATTACAACAAGGGCGAGTAAAAGATAAACTCGCTAATAGGACCTATAGCTTCGATGTAACTAAGGCTGATAAAATTTTCGATATTCTGTTAAAAGATAAACAAATCAAATTAACAGAAGAACATAAATTGTCAACTCAAGAACAAAGACAAGGAAGAAAATATGGTAAATTTCACAATGTATATGGACACTGGACTAAAAATTGTATTCATTTCAGGAATGTTATCCAGGACGCAATTGAGCAAGGGCGGCTCAAATTTGAGGAGAAGCAGATGGACGTGGACACTGATCCATTCAAAGTCCAAATTAACGTGGTGGAGCCTGTGCTACGTGTCAACACTACTGAAGGTGTTGATTCTGCTGATGTTTTCAAGACGTTCATGGTCGACGTTACTGATGATGTCGACTCGGAACATCTTAACATGGAAATGGATGAGATTGATAGAGAACTGGAGGAGTTTGAACTCTATGAGAAGCCAATATATCCCAAGGCAGGGGATACATTATTAGACTTCTTAATCAAGAAAAAGACTGAGGAAGAGACGGTAGCTCTCTGTCCTCGATGCAGTGCAGTATTTGACAAATCAGCTGCTACTGCATTTGCGGAGTCGAAGAAAAAGAAAATAGAAGACGCAAAGGCCGCGTCCGATAAAGGGAAAAAGGTGCAATCTGACCCTAAGGTTGCATCTCCAAGAACCTATATGCCAAATGCTCGAGTACCCTTAAATCAATGGGTACGTAGAGAAGCATATTTTCCTCAAGTTCCGAGAGGAAGAGGATCGAGGAGTAGGGTATTCGACAGAATATCCTATGCCAGAGGAAGAGGTTATAAAAAACCCCAGTATTACTATGAGGCTCCTTGGGAGCAAATGAATATGTCGAAGACCCAATGGAAGAAGCTCAACAAGAGGAACTTCTCGGGGTATATGAGGCCGGAGATGGGGGAATGGGTTGGATCATCGAAAGGTTCCTATCACGACATAGAAGGGGATATGAATATGGGAGTCATCTCGATACTTCCTTCAGATTTCGCTCCAGCTGTTGAGAGAGATCAAAGAACAAGAAGGATGTTCAAGGAAGCTGAAGACTACTATGAGCCCGCATTGAAACCTAATGCTGTGTCGGTGACTCAAGTAGCCTGTGTCTCACCAGATCGAGACGCAGCATTCATTGATCCCCCAAGTGAAGAGATGAGGTTTCACTTAAAACCTCTGATGTTAACAGCACAAATTGAGGGTCTGAAAGTTGATAAGATTCTCGTTGACGGGGGTGCAGCTATTAACATCTTACCAAGTAATATGCTGCATAAATTTGGTAAGACAAAAGAGGATTTGATTCCTCATAATGTTATGATTTCTGACTTCAGCGGAAAGGCATTGAGCTCTGAAGGGATGATTGCGCTCAATGTGACTATAGGTACAATGAGGAAACCTACTGTATTTGTAGTTTTATACTCAAGGGCGAACTTCAATGTGCTCTTGGGTCGAGAATGGATTCACGGAGTGGGGGCAATACCATCGACTGCTCACCAAAAGTTATTCCTGTGCAATCGGGAAGGTCAGCTCGAGGTGGTTCAAGCAGACCAGTGTGTATACACTGCGTTTGTTTCGACGGCTGACCAACCATTAAAAACAATGACCGTTACAAGGCCATTCACTTTTGAAGATACAAGTGACTTTAATTGCAAGTCATTTGCACCTCGCCATCTGAAGATGGATTTAGAGCGAGGTTTTCTGATTTAGGAGGGGGCCAACCTCGAAGTGGCTGATGATGATGCCGGATAAACCCTATTCTGAGTTCTTGGCTCGATTAGCAGCATATGCTAATGAAAAGGAAAATGAATCGAGTCAAGACGAAAAAATAAGTAGGGTAGGGGAAATAAAGTCGAATACTGAAGTTGACTTAGGTTTAAATGTTTTCAATAATGAGGAGGTGAAACTAGATTGTATCTACGATCATTCTCCTTTAGGATTTGAAAAGACAATTGGGGCACAAGATCCTCTCGAAGAGATTAACTTAGGAGATGAAAATGTGAGAAGGCCTACATTCATCAGTAGGTTATTAAACCAAGAGTCTCGAGAGAGATTAATCAGTATTCTAACGGAATACAGAGACTGCTTTGCATGGGACTATGATGAAATGCCAGGATTAAACAGAAGTTTAGTAGAGCATCGATTACCTCTAATCGAGGGAAAGAAGCCTGTTAAACAAACACCTCGAAGGTTTGCACCAGAGGTCCTGAGCAAGATTAAAGAAGAAATCGAGAGGCTACTAAAAGCTAAATTCATCCGAACAGCCAGGTATGTCGATTGGATTTCTAATATAGTTCCTGTTATTAAGAAAAATGGCAAAATGAGAGTGTGCATAAATTATAGAGATCTAAATGCTGCCACTCCTAAAGATGAATATTCGATGCCTATAGCGAAAATGTTAATCGATTCCGTAGCAGGCAACGAAATGCTAAGTCTTCTTGATGGATATTCGGGGTACAATCAAATTTTTATAGCCTCAAATGACATCTCGAAAACCGCATTTCGATGCCCGGGGGTATTGGGAACATTCAAATGGTTAGTCATGCCATTTGGCTTGAAAAATGCTGGGGCAACATACCAGCGAGCTATGAATTTAATTTTTCATGATTTAATTGATGATTTTATGCAAATTTATATCGATGATATAATTGTGAAATCCAAATCGAAAGAAGCTCACTTTGAGCATTTAAAATTTTCTTTCGATAGAATGCGAAAGCATGGATTGAAAATGAATCCACTAAAATGTGCTTTTGGTATACATGCAGGAGATTTTCTTGGATTCATAGTTCACAAGAAAGGCATCGAAGTCGACAAGAATAAGGCTAAGGCAATTCTCGAGATATCTCCCCCAAAGAATATAAAACAATTGCAATCATTGTTGGGGAAGATTAATTACTTGAGGAGATTTATTGCCAACTTAGCCGGAAAGACGCGCGTATTTTCTCCATTGTTGAGTTTGAAGAAAGAAGAAAAATTCAAATGGGAAACTCAACATCAAGAAGCTCCTGAGCAGATTAAGAAAAGTTTGAGCAATCCTCCAGTACTGAAGCCGATAAATCGAGGAAAGCCTTTGAAGCTATATATCTCAGCATCTGAAGATACTATACCTAGTATGTTAGCTCAAGAGGATGAAGATGGAGTAGAAGGCGCAATTTACTATTTAATTCGATTGTTAGTTAGTGCTGAAACTCGATATACTCCTATTGAGAAGTTAGGTCTTTGTTTGTATTTCTCATGTTGTAAATTGAAATATTATATGAGACCTAATGAAGTGATTGTTTATTCAAAAAACAACGTGTTGAAGTTTCTTTTATCGAAACCCATTTTACACATTTGAGTTGGTAAATGGTCTTTAGCTTTTACTGAGTTCACTTTAAATTTTGAACCATTAAAATCAGTAAAAGGACAAATAGTTGCCGATTTTATGGCAGAGCATACCATTAATAATTTAATCGACTGTTACATTGAGACTCATCGATGGCTGTTATATTTCGATGGATCGAGTAATGATAAAGGAAAGGGAGTAGGAATTCTAATAATATCTCCAAGTCATGTTCCTACAAGATTATTGTTTGAAATAATCCCGAGTTGCTCGAATAATGAAGCTGAATATGAAGCTTTGATAGTGGGTTTAGAAACTTTGCAATTAATGAAAGCTAAGAATATTTTGGTAAGAGGAGATTCTCAGCTAGTAATTAAACAAGTAATGCAAGAATACAAGTGTTTGAACCTTAATTTAGTACCGTATTTATCGAGGGTACATGAGTTAATAAAAGGGTTCAATGAAATACACTTTGAACATATTCATCAAGAATTTAATGTCGAGGCAAATGATTTAGTGCAAATTGCATCTAAGTATAAATTGTCTATAGAGAATTTAGAAAAGATGATTGAAATTTGTAAAAAAATTGCCTAAGAGTCTCGATATATGTTGTATTACAAATTTCGACGTCGATGATTGGAGATTACCATTAATAACTCATTTAAAATATCCACAAGCTCCGGCAGATCGAAAGATCATGTATCGAGCAAAGAGTTATATGTTAATTGGTGATGAATTGTTCAAGAAAAGTGTCGAAGGGGTTTTCTTGCATTGCTTGAGAGAAAATGAAGCCTATATTGCTATGGCTGAAATCCATAGTGGATTGTGTGGTGCTCATTTAGCAGGGGAAAAAATGAGATGGTTGATTTTGAGAAAAGGTTTTTATTGGCCATCGATTAAACAAGATTGTATAAATTATGCAAAGTCTTGTGAAGAATGTCAAAAATTTGGGTCAATACAAAGAATCCCTGCAAGTGAGTTACACTTAGTGGTAAAACCATGGCCTTTTAGAGGATGGGCTATTGATTTGATAGGTCAAATTCATCCTCATTCATCGAAGGGTCATAAGTTCATAATAGTCGCAGTAGACTATTTCACTAAGTGGGTGGAAGCTATCCCTTTAAAAGATGTGGAACAAAAGGATGTGATCGATTTTATTGAAGATCACATTGTACATCGATTTGGGATACCAGAATCGATCACGACTGATCGAGGAACAATGTTTACTGGGAGAAGAGTAGTTCAATATGTTGAATCGAGAAATATCAAACTACTAGCATCGACACCTTATTACGCACAAGCTAATGCACAAGTGAAGGCGATAAATAAGGTGATAATTAGTTTGATTAAGAAGCATATTGGGAATAAACCTCGAAATTGGCATGAAACATTAAGCCAAGTGTTATGGGCATATCGAAATTCTCCTAAGAATTCCACTAAGACTATATCGTTTAAGTTAGTTTACGGACAAGATGCGATATTGCCCGTTGAGATTAATTTACAGTCGTTAAGAATTCAAAGGCAAGGAGAAATCTTGAGTGAAGATTATTGGAATTCGATGTTCGACGAGTTAAATGAGTTGAATGAAGAAAGGTTGAATGCTTTAGAAAATATAATTCAACAAAAGAATAAAATTGCTCGAGTTTATAATAAAAGGGTTAAGAATAAGTCCTTTGAAGAGGAGGATATTGTGTGGAAGGTGATTTTACCCATGGATAAAAAATCGAAGCGTTATGGAAAATGGTCTCCAAGTTGGGAAGGACCTTACGAGATTATAAAAGTTTTATCAGGTAACGCTTATAGAATTATCAATTGTGAAACAGGAAAATCGATATTAACAATAAATGGGAAATATTTAAAGCATTACGAACCGCACATGAATAGAATATAAGAGAAGTTTGGAATGAACTTTTCGATTAAATATATATATTGTACATGAGACAAATGTGTACAAAGGAAAAAATATAATAAAAATTAAATTACAAAGATACAAATCCTAAACTAAGAGACAGGTTTCTCTCGATGCTCGGAAACATGTACATGAAAGGCACGAGCATTTTGATTCCAAGAAATAGCGACATCTTCTAAGTCTTGGTCTATCTTGCCTATCTCAGTTAGAGTATTGGATAAATCGATGGCAGACGATCTAGCTTGAGATAGAGAAGATTGTTGCTTCTCTTGTAGTTGTGCCTCTTTATTGCCCAGCTCTTCCTCATATGTATCGAGCTCGATTAGTTGAAGCTTCAAAGCTTCAATCTTAGAGTTTATGCGTGCACTCTTTTCAGAAGACGAAGCCTTATCAGATTTGATTGAAGACATCTGTGAGTTAACATCTTCGATTGAACGTTTGTGTTCGTTCAAAGTGTTTACTCCCATTATCTTGGTGGCTTCGAAGTCTGCTTTTCGAGTCTCGAGTTGTCTTCTCTTCTTTTGAATATCTCGGGCATGGTTGAAGAGGTAGACAAACTCTTTTACTTCGGCTTCAAAGCCGGATGGTAGGGTCTTGGCTTCAAACTTTGAGATCTCTTCGACGATCTCTTGAATCTCCCTTTTTAATTGAGGCGTTTGAACAAGGATGTCCAAGGGAGTCGAGTAGGCCGTCGCTCTGAAGTTCTTCACGACGACGTCGATATTAGAAGTGGAAGTCGAGGTTGAAGGCTGGGACGTCGAGCTAGTTACTCGAGACGGATCCGAAAATGAGTCTAACATATTGAGGATGGAGAATGGGTCTTTTTCGATTTCCTCCAATATGCTAGTGAGATTGCTCAACTCGGGAATCGTCTCGGTTGAGAGCATGTGAGGTGACCCTTGACCTTGCCTCTCTTCATCTTGAGCCTCTCGATGCTCAGATGTACCTGGTGAAAGAGGAAGGTCTACCGCTTCGACGGCAAGAGGTGATCGAGGAGGAAGGACCTCTTCATTGATAACATTGCCCTCGGGGGCAGGGTCAGCCTCTGGGATATCAGCACTAGGTACCTCGACGTTTGAAGTGATCGGATCCTCGACAGGTGAAGCTGTAACATCCCCTGCATAAAATTATAAGGTAAGATAAACGAAATATTCAAGGAAAACTTGAAGTAACATAAGTTTTAAGGGATTACCTTCGATGATGATCAAATCATCACCCTCAGGGATGACAGCAGCCAAAGGTTGAGTCGATACTGGATCCTTTAAACAAAGTAAGAGTCGAGTTATTGATAGTAATAAAATATCGAATCTTGATGTAAAATGTTTATCGAACCCTTACCGACACATTGACTATTGGACTAATAAGGGTTGGAAGTGTTGGACTAATAGGGGTTGGAAGTGTTGGACTGATAGGAGTCGGGACTGTTGGCTCAACGATAGAGGTCGCCTCGATGTGTGAGTCCAAATTACTGGAAATGTTGGTGGTCGAGGTAACCTGAAATAAGAAAGAACACTCAAGAATTCGTAAAAGAGACTCGATGATATTAAAAATCGAAAAAAAATGAGAAGAGAAAAATAAGAGATACCTCTTGTAGTTGAGAGGCCTGTATCTTCTTTCTCACGAGAGGAATGTCTTCCCTCTTGAAAGAAGATACCCGAGTTGGTGCTGGCTGTGCCTGAAAATGATAAGTGAATAAAAAATTCGAGAATCAAAGAAATCAAATGTCAAGAAATATTGAGATATTTACCTGAGTCCTTGGAACTTTGGATTTAGAGCTCAAGGGTTTCGAAGATTTTCTCTTCGTGGACTTGGCGGGAATCGAAGAAGCCGCTTCAGGTCGAGACTGGGTTCCCTCATCGTCTTTCTCCCAGTCTTCGGTTTGTTCAGGAAGCTTTTTCGGCTTGGCTGAAACATTAATCGAACATAGAGACTAGTTATACACAAGGAACAAATATCGATTAAGATAAGTAGTAAGAATTCCCACCCCAAAGAGTGGGAGTCAAAATCCTTGTGTACTTAATGTGTTGCAACCATGAAGGTAGCTCGTTCTCTCGACAATTTAGGTAAGGGAAATAAGATAATCGAGAAATGGTTACGTCTGTCTTGGGGGTATTTTCGTAATCAGCTCGATATAATTCCTTATTGGAACGAAATTCTCTAACCCATTTGGGATGAGTTAGGGGTTTGGCTACTCCGAAAGGTGCTGAGGGAAAAATCGGGAGGTTTTTGGGGCAATATCTTTCGAAAGTAGTTTTGCCTAAGGGATTTATAACTTTGAAAGACTCTCGATTTTTATGTACCTTGCGTCTAAGAGAACTCGCTACTACTAAAATGGTGGCCCTCAAATGTACAGGGTTATAGCACTCTTGGTAAAAATTCTCGAATTTAATAATTTGAAGGCAATGGGTCCATTTACCTTTCTTCGATTTGTTGGGATCCTGCACAAGAGATGGGGAAGTGGTTAATCTCGATAAAATAATATCAATAGTAGCATGATTGGAGAAAAACCACCGAGTCCACCAATCGTGGAACTCTTGTGTGCAATAATAGGCTGGCTCGAATGGATAGGGTTCGAGGGTGAGTTTTTTCTTCGGAAGCACAACCTTCAACTCTTTTTGAAGAGTCTTCTTGGTGATGATGAGGTTATGGAGATGTGGGTCACTTAACCGAGGGAACGACAACATTTGACAGAGGCCAAATTGCCTCGATAACAGCTGTGGTTGATATGGAAAGAATTTTACATCTTTAATCTGGAATCCTCCGACGATGATGTCCCACGCAAGGAAATTCTTCCATATATCGATGAGCTCCTGTTGGGCACCTGGTGTTGGAGCTGGGAATCGTTGGCATAACCAGGTTGGCCCTCGGAGGGAAGTCTTCGAGAAAGGAGCGAGGTCCTCGGAAAAATGCTCCTTACTTAGGAAATATGAGAGACACCTCTCATAGTTCTCTCGAGACGGTTTCATCTTGCGTGGAAGTAGAGTGGTCATTCGAGCCCCTTCCAAAGGGTAGGTTGATGGTGCTTTGTCGGAAGGGGGAAGGATTCCCTCGAGAATTGAGTTCAACCACAGCTGGATGAACCAAATGGGTTCCGATAAATTTCCATTTGGTTTTGCTGCATACAGTGTGTCTGCAGCTTCATGAAATGCGAAATAGACGTGAGCCAGTAGAAGCTTCGCAAGACTGATTTGGGCCTTCCTCGATGGAGTAAACATGCCAAATTGAACATGTTCGAGGAGATTTGGATTGAACGGGGACAGAAGACTTGTGTATGGAGCCAATACACAAGGAAAGCTACGTGCTCCGATTCCAAAACAGCTGCATCGGGATCTTCATTGCAATGATGCCCTAAGAAGTAGTCGTAGGCTTTCTAAGACCAGTCAATCTCTGCCTCAAACTCGGAGTCGATGGGGAATGTACCAAGTGTATAGACTTCCCCACCTGGTTTGAGCCCCGTAATTGCAGCAACATCGAGAAGCATAGGTGAGAGTGGACCACATGGCAACTCTAAAGCGTGCAAGTCTTTGTTCCATAAGTGAACTGCCGCCAGGAACATCGACATATCGAAGGAGGATATGTCGAGTTTGCTTAGCTGGATGAAATCAAAGATTCCAATCCGCTTCCAATGGTCGCTATAAGATGTCTCCACTCTCTTTAACCAATTTAAGTAATTGGTTCTCTTGTTGGCTGGGCCTGTTCGATAAACTTTCGACGTAAGCTCCAAGAAATCCAGCCTTATTGACGCCCCTGTGCTTAGTGAAAGTCCCTTGGGCGTAGAAGGCAAGAAATCCTTGATGGTGTCCAAGGAGAAGTTGGGTCGGTAGGGGCCAACGAATGCAGAAGGAGTACCAGAAAGGGAGAAAGGAAGAAGTACCTAAGAAGCCCAAAGCTTCTTCGTCTCCTCTTCCAATCCTGGGAAAGGAAGAAACTTGGCTCCATTGAACTCCAGGAGCTCGGCGTCAGGGATGATGGTTATATCTGATGAGGCCATTGAAGAGTTTAAAGGGTGAGTATAGAGAGGAAAAAGGGAATATTGAAGCTTCGTTGAAGGAGAATGCACGAAGAGTGGCGAGGGAGCTGAGAAGGCAATGGATACTGAGAGCTGAGTAGAAGCGTAAAGATGAAAGGTTAAAGGTAGGGTTTTTATAAACCTTGAAGAGATAACGTCGTGGAGGGAAAAAACAGAAAAGCTATTTTTTTTTATATTTGGTTGGGATTCGCGAAGGATTTTCTGAAACGATTTGACAGGGGTAGGTGAAGGGGTTTTTGCGGGAACCCCAAACGACATCTCATTTAATGTCAAGTCAGAGATGTCAGGAATGTTTCACTTTGTTTCCTCATACAAGATAATGATCGAATGTATGTACATTTATGTCGATATTATCTTGGGGGCATCTGTTATCAATGAGATTTAAATCGATAAAGATCGAGGTAGTCATCAGTATAAATATCGAGACAGGTGGAGTCCAATGGTAAAGGATCGAAGACGTAAGCAAAGAAACTTAGTTGTGGCTCAGTGATGAAGATTTAGTAAAAGATCGAAAACACTTATGAAGATACGTGGTTAAAGATCGAGAAAGCTGGGAACAATCGAGGAATGTGAAGAATGGACATCGAGACACTTGGGTATTTTCCACGTCATTCTTGTAAAAGGGAAAAACACGTGTATAAGAGTTTGAGAGTGGGGAACGTGGGAAAAACCGTTTTTTAACGGTTATTTGTAATGAGATAGTATAAATAGACAGCGCGGGGAACATAATGGAGGTTAGACTTTTGTAAGTGAAAAAGCCAGAGAGCAAACGGAAGCAGAAATGGCGAAGCACTACTAGTTCTAACAATCTTAGCTTGTATTTTAGATTTCCTGCAATTGTTCTGGTTCTATCCCTTGGTAATTAATAGAATTACTTTTTCCGCACTCATTTACTGATTTCTTTTTATTTCTCGTGTCTGGTAATGGATTAGGATTTATTTACGTCATTTACGCCATTTACACTTTCTGCAATTTTCTTGATTAAAGACAAAAAATAAAAAGAATGATCGAAAGTGATAATCACTGCTAGCCTAAAAAGTAATCCACAAATCGCATTGCGAGTAGGTGATTAAATACTGAATTGACGTTCGATTCCATCGAACCAAAAATCATCGAAAACACATGTATATAAAATAATATTATCTATCACATCTATATTACTCTATTTTTCTCTTTGGTATTTACCGAAGTATCTATGAAATGTCCAATAGCATAAGAATGAATGGAAGAGAGAAAAAAACATAACAAATTAATATGAGAAATGGAAAGAGAGATGTTAAATTAGTGGTTATAACTATCGAAAAATTATGTGAATTTCTAGGAATTATTATTAAAAAAATTTATATTTAATGAGAATTTTTCTATAAATTTATTATAAATATATTATAACTTTTCTTATAAATTTTTTATAAATTTATAAAATAATTTTCATAAAATATAAAAAATTGTAATAGCATTGAATGATATGAAATATGTTTTTTATTTATTCTTTTAATATTTTAAAAGTTAAGTTTTCTGGTAAAAGCTGGTGTAGGAAGGAGGCATCCTCTTATAATTATATAGGTTGTTAAACAATTCGGATTATCATAAAATAAGGGGTTCTTCTTCTTCTTTTTGTAGTAACAGCATGATATTTGAGCGTACAAGGTTCAAACATCGACTCCACCAACCAATTCCATCACGGTCCTCAATAATTTCACCCTTTCTGTGCCTCAGTCTCTGGCTGCTCTGCTGTTATTTTCAATTTCGTTTCCTACCTGCTATAGCTCAACCTTTGTGCATGCATTAATTTTCTCCTATAAATTACACGAAAATATCCAGGGTAATTAATATGTCCCTATCAGGTTGCTACCTTTCGTTAACCAAACGAAATGGTAGTCCAAACTTTTAGCTCACTTCATCTATATATATATAACTTCTCCAACCCCACATGTTTTATCAGATACTCGCTCATATTTCTCGCCTCAACACTTCTTGTGCTAAACATTGTTCAGGTAACTAAAAGCCTCAGTGTATCATGTGCCTTCTTTAGTTTTTCTCCTATTCACTTCTGATGTATAGAAATTTGTATGCAATGTACACTTTCAAATTTTGGATTTGGTTTCTATGCTTTCAAATTAATCACTTTAGTTCTCTCTGACTTTCTAAAAATATTAATTTATTTTTTTAAATTCAAACTTGATATTCAATAATGATTTTTTATTGTTACAAAGTTTAAAAAAAATCAAATTTAAGGATAACATTTATATTGAAAGTATAAGGACAACACTAAGTTTGATAGAGAGGGAAAAAAATCAAAAACAGTTTTTTTTTTCTTTCTTTTTTTACTGCTTTTTTCAATATCAGATTATATCACATGTCGTGTCTATTTCTTTTTTTCTAGGAGGTGTTAACTAGGAAAAATTACCAAGTGATTTATATTCACTACAATTCTGAATAATTTCCAGATATAATTCTTGATCGACTGTTATTAGTTGTTTCACATTAATTAAAATTTTTGAATGTGTCACATAAGAATTAGAGGAACAGTATGTAAAATTATCTAGTGATTTCATGCTAACTAGGATTTTTCTAAAGTTTTTAAAAAATTTTCCTACATTTTTCTTCAGCTTGAATTGAAAACATTGACAATGCTTCTTATATTGTCATCATATATATAAACTTTTCCAGAAAAATCTCTCACTGTTCATCTATCGTGCCTGTTCAAAGGTTAATTCATACGTGATGGCCAAAACGGAGATGTCAAGAACTGAACTGAACGTAAAGCAAGGAGAACCAACACGAGTTCAGCCTGCAGAGGAAACAGAAAAGGGACCCTACTTCCTTTCAAACCTTGACCAGAACATTGCTGTACCAGTGCGCACGGTTTATTGCTTCAAATCTGCTTTCAGAGGAAACGAGGATGCTACACAAGTTATCAAGGATTCCTTGTCCAAGATTCTTGTCCCTTATTACCCCATGGCAGGCACGTTGAGTATAAGCTCGGAAGGGAAGTTGATAGTGCATAATCCTGGGGAGGGTGCAGTGTTTGTTGAGGCTGAAGCAAATTGTGACATCGAAGAGATAGGAGACTTGACAAAACCAGACCCTCATACTCTTGGGAAACTGATTTACAATGTTCCTGGTGCTCGAAACATTCTTGAGATGCCTCTTATGACTGTTCAGGTTTGTTATACTTTGTCACTGACAAATATCACGAATCGAAAAAAAAATCGAGACAAACTCATAAATGTGATGAGAAACATATAGACAAAAATAAGAAAACCCGTGGGACGAAGAAAGATCAGATACACAGATACATAATCACTTAAGTTTTATGTGAGTAATAGTGTTCATGTATACAACATTTGTGTTGTATTTAGATGTTTTTATTATTAATAATAAGGAAAAATAACCTAAAATGTTTAATATACTGTGTATTGTCTTGTATGTTAAAGTAGAATTGTTAAATGGGTAAAGAGTTAAATAGAGAAAAACGATCTGATTTGAGCTCATTAAATTAGCATACAATATAAATTTATTTGAATTTTAAAATTAGAAGAATAATGCTAGAATAAATAAATTTTGTAGTTTTTGGACTAGCAGTAAGATATTAATCCAATTCTATTCGATTACTAATTTAGATTTTGACCATTGAGGGAGTGTGTAAAACTAGACTAATTTTAGCAATTCTAATAAAAAGAATGAGTAAATAAAAGAGAATCATATCATTCATTATTTTGCTCTTTTTTCTTTAAAATGAAAAGATAACCACAAATCAAAGCAAAATAACAATTAACTATAGAAAGTAAGAACTATCTAGTACTCAAGTTATCAATTGATAGAAGATTGTTTGAATACTAGGTATGCAAATGTATTGAGCACTTACTAGGAGAATTCTGCGAACAGCATTCAAATTAGGATTTCCAAACGAAGAATTTATTTTCCTTAATCATGTTCATGTCAGAGATTCTAAATATTGTGTCTTCCAGGTGACAAAGTTCAAATGCGGAGGATTTACTTTGGGGCTTTGCATGAACCACTGCATGAAAGATGGACTATGTGCCATGGAGTTTGTGAATGCATGGAGTGAGACAGCTCGAGGTTTAGGCTTAAAGATCCCACCATTTCTTGATCGAACCATAATCCAAGCACGTGACCCTCCTAAAGTAGAGTTCAAACACAACGAATTTGCTGAAATAGAAGATGTATCAAACACTAAAAAGCTTTACGAGGAAGAAAACATGCTCTACAGATCCTTCTTCTTCGATCCTGAGAAGCTCGATCTACTAAAGAAAAAGGCCACAGAAGACGGGGTTTTGAGCAGGTGCTCCACTTTTGAAGCACTCTCAGCGTTTGTATGGAGATCTCGAACTGCAGCATTGAGGATGCAACCTGAACAACAAACAAAGCTTCTCTTCGCTGTTGATGGAAGGTCAAGATTCGTTCCCCCAATACCAGAAGGGTACTTTGGCAATGCTATTGTGTTGACAAATTCGTTGTGTGAGGCTGGGGAGTTATTGAAGAACCCTTTTTCATATTCCGTGGGATTGATTCGCAAGGCAATTGACATGGTCACAGATAGTTACATGAGATCTGCCATTGACTATTTTGAAGTCACAAGAGCCAGGCCTTCTCTAACAGCCACCCTTTTGATCACAACTTGGACTAAGTTGTCTTTCCACACCACAGACTTTGGGTGGGGTGAACCCCTATGTTCCGGCCCTGTCACCCTGCCAGAGAAAGAAGTCATTTTGTTCTTCTCACATGGTCGAGAAAGGAAAAGCATAAATGTTCTTCTGGGTTTGCCTAAGTCTGCCATGGAAATTTTTGAAGCATTGATGATGCAGGTGTGAACATGGTAGGGTGGCATAAATTTAGTATTGGTCGAGGGAAAAGGACACCCTTAATGAATAACTTTGGCTAGTAAGTCACCGAAGTATCTCCTCAAGTTTGTAATAAAGACATTTAGTTTGATTGTGTGTCGTGGAATCAACTTGAAACAGCATTAATTTCCTATGCTACACTGTTTCACAGGTTTTCTTAAAATGTTGTTGAAACTGTATTATTGAATAATCATAACTCTATACCCAAATATCCTAAGTAAGACTCACTAAACTATGGTATCCTCCTAACACCTGTATGATCAATATATATGCATACAATAGAGCTTAGGAATCAGTCAAGTACTTGTTAATGGATAAACTAGCATAACATGTGTCCTCAGGAAAAAAAATTATTTAACTTTTTTCTCGACAATTAGATAGTTGGTAAAAATATTCATTTTGTCTGTTTTAATAAAATTTGGCATTTTACACAGTAATGACAGTGAAATATTAATTAGGTTGACATTTCCTAGCTCAAAATAATTACGTGCAAAAGAAGATAAAATCATTACTAATACACGTATAACAGAGAAAGAAAAAACGAAAAAAGAAACCCATAAAAGTACATCAATTAAAACTCATCATGAAATCAAGAAAAAGAAGGTAACCTAGTTTTGTTGCCGTAAAAGTCATGATCATCGCAATAAATAAAGAAGAACATTAAGTTACATGAAATCTTTAACTAATTTATCAACTAGATATGTATGAAAGAAACTCCTATCAACAAACATAAATGAATACAAGGCAGCCATATGTTCATGATCCTCCAGGACGTCTAATTATATTCTTAGAGTAATGAATTATCGTGACTATAAATCTTCAATTGTCTATCAAAATTAAAATATTTTAAAAAAGATAAAGTCTAATAAATTTACTCGATAGTCTACAAATAAATTCATGATAATATATAACCAGATTTTTTTCATTTTGGTATTAATTATTTTTTTGTTTTATTGTTATTTATATCAAGGGTGTTCCTGTGCGGTTTGATTTATTTTTGGTTAAAAATACATTTAAATTAAATATTAAAAATATATATATAGCTCAATTTGTGCAGTTTTTAATTTCTAATTTTTTATTAAATATTTTTTTTATTTTTTTTCATTTTTTAAATTAAAATATAATAATATAATATAAAATATGTTACCCAAAATCTAATAAATATATTGAATAATAACCATTACAAAGGTAGATACAAATTCATTCACAATGGAACAACGAATATATCTTATTGTAGACTTTTTTTTAAGTATTTCACTTATAAATCATTCATCTAGATTTATAAACAAATTAAAACCTATGAAATTTGGTTGATTTTATTTTGTCTAACAACTAACTTTTATTCTTATTTTGATTAGTCAATCCACTTTTTTTTATGTATATGATCTTGTTACATTCAAGCTTTATTTAATTTTTGTTTACCATTTGCCAAAATACTTTCATTTTGCCTAAATTGTTAGAATTCTTACTCTAAGATTTTTTGGTGTGCTAAAATCAATTACATATGAAGAAAGTGTCAGCATAGTGACCAAGTCAAGCGAAAGAGTGAAATTAATTACATCATCCTTAAGAAGAGTTGACAACATTTTTAACACTGAAGAGAAATCAAGAAACACACAAATCAAATTTGTATAGCAGACAGATCACACAAATCAAATTTGTAAAGCAGACGATTTATGTTAAAATGTATAACTGGTGAGAATTTCAGGGTTTTTGAAAATATGTTTTGATGATATATGAGATATAAGAGATATATTGTATGGAGAATAGAGGAGCTTCTCAAGGGCAGGAGGAGTGTATCCCTAAAATTTTTAAAATTTAATTCATATACATAATGAAAATTAAATGAGAATAATTTTTAATTTTTTTATAGTTAACTCGTATCATTTAATTTTATTAAATACCCTATCTGTTTCTTTTTAGTAGTCCTATGAGGATATGAGAAAGGAAATCATTGAGTTTTATCATTTACAGTAAATTTATTTATTTTTTCAATAATATTTGTGTCTCTTTACATTCTCTGTATAGAGTTAGAGATCCTTGATTGTAATTTATCTTCTCTTTCCATATTACAATATTATATTGATATTTTTTTTTTCTCTATGATAAGATGTATGTTCTCTTCTTTCCATCAAGAGATGTTTATGAAGAATTTGAAACATCTGTTTTCAAAACAATCTCCCCTTTATAATTTTTAGTCCTAAAAATTTTTTATTTAAAAAATCATTAGAAAAAATATAAATTCCCAAAAATATTTAGCATTTAGTCTAGTTTTACTTTATAATTTTTAAGTTAAAACAATTACAACTCCATAAACACAAGTAAGAAAGATAAATTTCTATTTTCTGATACAGATTTAAATATTGAAATTTCAAGAACGAAGGTGTTCAAATTATTTCTGCAAAATAATTTTAGTATCTTTTACCAAACTTGAATATTGTTATAGAAAAAAAATTTGTTTTCAATCTCAATCTTATTCTAGACTCTTCAAGAAATTTTTTTGTTTATTATATATTTTTATCTGAAGAGAATGTTTTGAATATCTTTTTGTCTTTTACAAGTTCTTACCATTTAACTAATTTAAGTACTTTTATATTTTAAAATATTTTGATATGAAAAATTTTTTTAGGTACATAATAAAATCTTAACTGTTATATCTTGTTATAAATTAAACATCTTAGTATTTAATTATATTTTTATATAATTATATTTTTGTAGTTATTTTTAGTTTTTAACTTTCATTATTTACATTATACACATATATATATATATATACATATATATATATATATACATATATATATATATAATATGAAAGAATAAAAGAATAGATTCACAATTAAGATTATCAAAACAAAGTTACCAAACACAATAGAACATGAATTTTTTGACAACAATATGGTTATTTACATTAAAATAACCAAAATTTTTAGTTTAAATTCAATTATTGATGAATTAAAAAATTTAAAGGAATAAAGAATGATATTCTAATTAAATATGATTTTTTATAGTTATAATTATATTAAATTATGTACTCATTTTTGTTATTTATAATAGTAATTGTAAATATAAATTTGGGTTAAATATGTTTTAAATCCCTGAACTATTTGTCAAAATTATGTCTCGTCCCTAAGACAAAACAAACTGTGAACCTATTTCGTCCTTATATTTTATAAACGAGTATAAATGATTCTTGATGATGAATAAAAATGTCTTTAAGAAGAGAGACGAAACATAATTTTAACACTAGTTTATAAAGTATAAAGATCAAATAGGTTTAAAGTTTGCCAATGAACGAAACACAATTTTGACAAAATAGTTCAGGGACAAAAACATATTTAACTCTATAAATTTTAATTTTATTATTTTGGTCTCTCCAAAATTATTGGTGAAGATCTACCACTAGAAGAAATTGTACTTTATTTTATTTATGTACTCTATATATAGAACAAAAATATAATAAAATATTAAATATTAACAATATTTTAATCTTAACTCCCTAAATCTAAATAATAATAGAATATATTATTATCTTTAAAAAAATATTCTAAAATAAAAATTAAAATATTTTCTAGAAACTAATTTAAATAAAAATATTAAACAAATATTTTCAACAACTTACTATTATTTTTATTATTATATTAATAATAAAAATATATGTTAAATGTATATTACGATTTCATTTGATTTGGATCGGTTTTAAAAATTCAAATTGCAAACCAATTTACACCCAAGCGGATTTTAGAAAAAAAATTCAAATCAATTTAAAAACTTACAATCTTTTTAGTGTTTATTTTAATTTAAATCAATTTTCATTTTTTCTTTGGATTTGGTCGGTATTCAACACCCTGATTAAGTTTTACAAAATGGAAGTGCGATTATAAACACTGAGACACACTACAATGGTGTGTGATGTGCTTTTAAAAATTTTAAACTTTAAAATGTAATCTATTTTAACTTATTAAAATAAAATAACGTGATAAAAAAATGTAAATACAATGTAGGACTACTGTTTTCTCTACTGAGATATAATAAAGATGACACTTTGAGATGATCGGGAAAGCATGTTGTATGTAGAGAATGGGGCTTGAACTGATCATTCAATGAAAAGTTTAGTATAAGTGATTTCGGCGGGGCCATTGGTTAAATGAATTTTTTTTTATCTACTTGATTTATTTATTTGGTGGCTAAGTTTTCTTATAACGTTATTTGATTAAATTCAAAATCAATTGGTCAGTGAAGAATTTGATAAAATACAAGAAAACTAAATCGGTGTAATTTATTTAAACAATATAATTAAAGTATTTAAGTATAGTTAATATATATATATATATATATACATATAAAAGATTAATATTACTAATATATAATATTATTCATCAAGTATTAATATTAGTGTAAATCAAAATAAGATATCATTATTAATAATATGAGATACAAAAGAGTTTAAACATGTAGAATTCAGTAAGTTTGAATAGTGAAAGATTTTTCAATATGAAAAGTATGAAATGGAGGAGAAAGATTTGAGAGGCGAAGTTGATGTCTCTGGCATATTGGAAGATTTTCTAGAAGAGTGTTAGAAGTCTTCAATGAAGAGAAATACATATTTGCCTTTCATTTATTTTGGAATACTTATGAGAACTAATCATAGAAGGAAAGACACATGACAACCTACTATTTAGAATTTTTTCAAAGAGTTGGTCACCCAAGAATAAAGGAGTCTTTCATTTGAAAGACTCTCTTTGATCAAATTTATCTTTTTTAGTGGATGCCAAGTAGAGTGACTCAAAAGTTTATTAGTCTATAGAACAATTTTGTTGGGAGTAAAGAAAAACACTAAAAATGCAGTGATTTAGGTGGGATTTTGTGTCTTCTTGAAAGGAAATTTGTTTAATGAATCTCTATGGATAAAGTGGAAATGAAATTTAATGCACCAACCAAAAGCAATATGGGAAATGGAAAAACTTGTTCGAAACATGTATTACTAGAAAACCTCCATTTA
Source organism: Lablab purpureus (assembly GCA_030347555.1). Taxonomy (NCBI): domain Eukaryota; kingdom Viridiplantae; phylum Streptophyta; class Magnoliopsida; order Fabales; family Fabaceae; genus Lablab; species Lablab purpureus. Next base: position 14,843,271 of record CM059262.1, on the reverse strand, counting down.
ATAATAGAGGAGTTTATAAAAAGTATTAAGAGAAATAGGTCAAGTTAAATGATATTGATATAATAAAATATAATCAATTTGTTTCTATGGAATGTTTTTATTAGTCAATTCACCAATATGATCTTCTTTAAAATGACATCTTGGAACAAAAGCTAAAGTTGTTATGTGTCAACAACTTCTTGATCTTCGCCTATGTCAACTCTAGAAGAGTTATTGGGCAAGTACAACCTCTTGCTTTAATCAAATTAGAGTACAAAAAAATCTTTGACCTAGGCCTAATAAGCATTGTCACTATCAGGATTTTTCTTGAAGAGAAGATAGGCATTTATGTTGCATGAAGTGCATTTAATACATCTTCGTTCTCATTATCTCATACGATGAAATATGTCTTTTTCATGCTAAAGCTTCTTCTCAATGACCAAAAAAGAATTCTCAACGACAAGAAAAGGATTCTGTAACACTACTAGAAAAATGTAAATTAGTCACGGAAATTAACAACAACAAAAATTACTTGCAATTAGTGATTGAAATAGTGACCAAATTGTGTTAGTCACAATTAGTAACTGAAATAGCGATCGAAAATTGTTTTAGTCACAATAAGTTATTTACCGAAAGAAATAGCAACTAAGAAAATCGATGGCTAAGTCTTGGTCGCAAAATCCGTCGCTATTTGTAGAAGAATTCTAGCTATAATTTTAACGACTAAATTTGTGATCAAAAAATAAAATAATGAGCTACCATCACTAATTCGGTGCTAAATTTTAATTATTTGAAAATTAGTGATCGAGCTGAAATTAATCGTTAAATTTAAATATTATTATAAATTAGCAACCAAATTGAAATCGATCGCTAAATAAAAATTATATTTAAATATTACATATTTATAATAATTAGTGACCATCACTAACTCGATCGCTAAATTTGATTATTTCAAAATAGCGATCAATTTTAATTCGGTCATTACATATAATAGTATTTAAATATTAATCTAAAAGTAATTAACTATCACTATTAATTTGGTTACTAATTATAAATACTAATACAAAATAACAACCGAATTGAAATCGTCACTAAATGTAAAAATATTTAAATAAAAATATAAAAATTCAAAATAATCAGTGACCACCACTAATTCAGTCGCTAAATTTAGATATTATTTTAAATGGTAATTGAACTAAAATCGATCGCTAAATAAAAATTTATTAAATCATAAATATATTTAATTTTTTATTTATTATATTTAAAAAATTTATTATCAAATAACGTTAATATCAATTCTATGATAAATTATAATATTTATTTTTATATAAATTTTTAATTTTAATTAATTATTTATATTTTTTGTTTGCAAAGTTAAATTAATTTTTCTTTTTTATTTATAAGTTTTTATTGATACAATATATAATATACTATTGATATGAAGTAAAAAAATATTTTTTTAAAATGAAAAATTTTATTTAAATATTTATCCATTTATAAGAAAAACTATTAATCTTTTTCTAACAAAGATTAAAAAATTAAAAAAAACTTATTTTAAACCAACTTAAAATTCAATAAATTTATGAAGACTAAAATTATAAAATCACAAAAACTAAATATAAATAAATAAATATTAAATTTAAATTTATATATTATTATTAATAGGTGGAATATATATTTATATATTTAAGTAGTTTATAATTTTATTTATATCATTTTATTATTTTTTAATATCTTTTAGTTATAATTATATTTTTAAACATTTTTTTAACTTTTATCAATTATTCGTATTGTAAATATTAAAAAAATATTTTAAAATTATCAATTAAAGTCGTTGATTATTTTTCAATTAAAGAAAAAAAGTGTGATAATTTAATTAATTGCTATAGTAATATAACAATGGTATTAAAGTAAATAATCATAATTATGAAATTAAATTTTAATTATTTCAATAATAATATTATAAGTAAAAAATCTTGTCTCTTTAAATTATTAATATATTTTTAATTATATTCAAAATATTTGAACTTAGTTGTTTGTTTTTTTAATATTAAACTTTTTATTTATGTTTAGAAATATTAATAATGTCATAATTAATATTTTTAAATTTATTGAAAAAAAAAATTTAATGATACTAAATTCTCACATTTTATTTTCATTATTAAAAGTTTAAAACAAATAATTTATAATTAAGTTTAAAGAATTATTAGTACTTAATTATAGAATATATTTGAACATATCATATAATATTATTATTCAATTAAAAAAAGAATTTTATAATAATATTTTATTATTTCAAATTTAAATAGTATTTATTGGACCGAATTTTAGAAAAATTAAAAAACCATTTTCTAAAACACAATTTGAAGATGCAAAGTTTCTTTGTGTTTAAAATTATGTTGTAAGGTATGATTTTTTTTCTATTTAAAATCGTCATTGCAAAAATTATGTCCATATTAATAAATTTGAAACTAAATTGTACAAAAGTAATTAAAAACTAATATACTACACCAATACTATACCAATACTGCACTAATATCCTATACTAATGCCTTGATTGAAGTGGTTAAAATTGTTAATTATGATAGTGTATAATTTTCTTCATAATTTTGTAAATATTTAAAATATTTAATTACAAATATCATATTCTTAAAAATTTTAAATATAATTTTTATATATTTTTGCTTTTAATTATTAAAAAAACTAATAGGATAACTTTAATTATAGAAAAAAATATTTTGTATCAAGTTATTTGTTTGTAAGGAGATAAAAGATATGGGAAATAGAAACATAGTTAAAATTATCACTAAATTAATGACAAAAAATAATTGATATTTCAAAAACAACATTAATGATCAAAATATTTTGTCGTTAATTTTAATTAATGATAAAAAATAATTAATATTTTAAAAAATTATTAAATGAATTATTGGTTGCTTTTGTCACTGAATTAGCGATCGAAATATTTAATGTTTTAAAAATTGTTAAATTCATTAGAGACCAAAAATTTTTAGTGGCTATTTCTTTTACGAATTAGTGAATAAAAATGATGAATTCATTAGCGACTGAAAATTTTTGGTCATTATTTCCTCTTTCTTTTGCCACCAACGAGCGACTGAATTCGTAAACAATTTTTGGTCGTTAAATTGGTCCCTTATACTTTGTGTGACCAAAGTATTTAGTGACGAGAAAGCGACCAAATTTTTTATAGTATTTAGTAACCCAAAATAAATTGGTCACTAAATGCTTTGTGACTAGATTTATGTCATTTTATTGGTTGCTAATTCACATTTTAGCGATTGAAATTAGTGGTCATTAAAATGTATTTTTCTTGTTATGTGAAAAAACAAGAAAACAAAAAAATAGAAAGTTAAATTGTGTTTTAAATAAATCATTAAACACAACTTTTATACTAGTTCATCCAAAATCCACGAATTATGTCTAGTTTTTAATTGACTAGTTAAATTTCACTTACTAAATATCATTGTAAGATATAAGTATTGTTTTAGCTCATATAGTCATTTTTGCTAACCAATTCAAATATTATTTTCCCAAGTCATTTTTGTCTTAACCCAAACATTCTTTCATTACAAGAAATTTGTTTTACCAGCAAAATTTTATCTGTCCCATAAAAACTTTCAATAAAAAAAACATTACTGATAGATTAAAATTCACACACTAACATATATATCCCTTAGTAAATTGGATAACACACTCATACCATCTGATATTAAATCTGTGGAAAGTTTATCCCCATAACAAACTTCTTTAAAAAAACACATCAATTTTAATGTGATTTCATTTGTTGGTAATTTTAATAAAAATTAAAATAAATTATCTTTTTAATAACTAAAATAATAATTATTTTCTAAAAATAATTTTTTATTATTTAACTTATAACAAAATTAGAAAAGAAATTATATATGTGTTTTCGATGATTTTTGGTTCGATGAAATCGAACGTTAACTAAGTGTTTGATCACCTACTCACAATGCGAATTGCAGGTTACTTTTCGACTAGCAGTGATTATCACTTTCAATCATTTTTTTTATTTTTGGTCTTTAATTAAGGAACTTGCAGAAAGCGTTAATGGCATAAATGGCGTAAATAAATCCTAACCCATTACCAGATGCAAGAAATGTAAACAAAGCAATAAATGAGTGCGGAAAAAGTAATTCTATTAATTACCAGGGATAGAACCAGAACAATTGCAGGAAATCTAAAATACATGCTAAAATCGTTAAAACTATGCAGTGTTTCGCCATTGTTGCTTCCGTTTGCTCTCTGGCTTTTTCACTTACAAAAGTCTAACCCCTATTATGTTACCCGCGCTGTCTATTTATACTATCTCATTACAAATAACCATTCAAAAACGGTTTTCCCACGTTCCCCACTCTTAAACTTTTATACATGTGTTTTTTCCCTTTTACAAAAATGACGTGGAAATACCCAAGTGTCTCGATGTCCATTCTTCGCATACTTCGATTGTTCCCAGCTTTCTCGATCTTTAACCACGTATCTTCATCAGTGCTTTCGATCTTTTACTAAATCTTCATCACTGAGCCACAACAAAGTCTCTTTGCTTACGTCTTCGATCTTTTACCACTGGGTTCCAACTGTCTCGATATTTATACTAATGACTACCTCGATACTTATCGATTTAAATCCCCATCGATAACAGATGCCCCCAAGATAATATCGACATGAATGTACATACATTCGATCATTATCTTGTACGAGGAAACAAAGTGAAACATTTCTAACATCTCTGACTTGGCATTAAATGAGACGTCGTTTGGGGTTCCCGCAAAAACCCCTTCACCTACCCCTGTCAAATCTTTTCCGAAAATCCTTCATGAATCCCAACCAAATATCAAAAAACAGCTTTTTTGTTTTTCCCTCCGTGACGTTATCTCTTCAGGGTTTATAAAAACCCTACCTTTAACCCTTCGTCTTTACACTTTCATTCAGCTCTCAGAACTCTTTGCCTTCTCAGCTCCCTCGTCACTCCTCATACATTCTTCTTCAACGAAGCTTCAGTACTTCCTTTTCTTCTCTATATTCACCCTTTAAACTCTTCAATGGCCTCATCAGATATCACCATCATCCCTGATGCCGAGCTCCTAGAGTTCAATGGTGGTAAATATCTTCCTTTCCCGGGATTGGAAGAGGAGACGAAGAAGCTTTGGGCTTCTCAGGTACTTCGTCCTTTCTCCCTTTCTGGTACTCATTCCGCGTTCGTTGGCCCCTACCGACCCAATTTCTCCTTGGACACCATCAAGGACTTCTTCCCCTCTACGCCCAAGGGACTTTCGCTAAGCACAGGGGCGTCGATAAGGCTGGATTTCTTGGAGCTTACGTCGAAAGTTTATCGAACAGGCCCAGCCAACAAGAGAACCAATTACTTAAATTAGTTAAAGAGAGTGGAGGCATCTTATAACGACCACTGGAAGCGGATTGGAATCTTCGATTTCATCCAGCTAAGCAAACTCGACATATCCTCCTTCGATATGTCAATGTTCCTGGCGGCAGTTCGCTTATGGAACAAGGACTTGCATGCTTTAGAGTTGCCATGTGGTCCACTCTCACCTACGCTTCTCGATGTTGCTGCAATTACGGGGCTCAAACCAGGTGGGGAAGTCTATACACTTGCTGCATTCCCCATCGACTCCGAGTTTGAGGCAGAGATCGAGTGGTCTCAGAAAGCCTACGGCCACTTCTTAGGGCATCATTGCAATGAAGATCTCGATGCAGCTGTTTCATAATCGGAGCACGTAGCTTTCCTTGTGTATTGGCTCCATACACAAGTCTTCTGTCCTCGTTCAATCCAAATTTCCTCAAACATGTTCAATTTGGCATGTTTACTCCATCGAGGAAGGCCCCAAATCAGTCTTGCGAAGCTTCTGCTGGCTCACGTCTATTTCGTATTTCATGAAGCAGCAGACACACTATACGCAGCAAAACCAAATGGAAATTTATCGGGGCCCATTTGGTTCATCCAGCTGTGGTTGAACTCGATTCTCAAGGGAATCGTCCCCTCTTCCGACAAAGCACCATCAACCTACCCTTTAGAAGGAGCTCGATTGACCACTTTACTTCCACGCAAGATGAAACCCTCTCGAGAAAATTATGAGAGGTGTCTCTCATATTTCCTAAGTAAGGAGCATTTTTCCGAGGACCTCGCTCCTTTCTCGAAGACTTCCCTCCAAGGGCCAACCTGGTTATGCCAACGATTCCCAGCTCCAACACCAGGTGCCCAACAGGAGCTCATCGATATATGGAAAAATTTCCTTGCGTGGGACATCGTCGGAGGGTTCCAGATGAAAGATGTAAAATTCTTTCCATATCAACCACAGCTGCTATCGAGGCAATTTGGCCTCTGTGAAATGCTGCCACTCCCTCGGTTAAGTGACCCAAATCTCCATAACCTCGTCATTAACGAGAAGACTCTTCAAAAAGAGTTGAAGGCTGTGCTCCCGAAGAAGAAGCTCACCCTCGAACCCTATCCATTCGAGCCAGCCTATTATTTCACACAAGAGTTCCACGATTGGTGGACTCGGTGGTTTTTGTCTAATCATGCTACTATTGATATTATTTTATCGAGATTAACCACCTCCCCATCTCTTGTGCAGGATCCCAGCAAATCGAAGAAAGGTAAATGGACCCATTGCCTTCAAATTATTAAATTCGAGAATTTTTACCAAGAGTGCTATAACCCTGTACATTTGAGGGCCACCATTTTAGTAGTAGCTCGTTCTCTTAAACGCAAGGTAGATAAAAATCGAGAGTCTTTCAAAGTTATAAATCCCTTAGGCAAAACTACTTTCGAAAGATATTGCCCCAAAAACCTCCCGATTTTTCCCTCAGTACCTTTTGGAGTAGCCAAACCTCTAACTCATCCCAAATGGGTTAGAGAACTTCGTTCCGATAAGGAATTATATCGAGCCGATTACGAAAATACCCCAAAAATAAATGTAACCGTTTCTTGATTATCTTATTTCCCTTACCTAAATTGTCGAGAGAACGAGCTACCTTCATGGTTGCAACACATTAAGTACACAAGGATTTTGACTCCCACTCTTTGGGGTGAGAATTCTTACCACTTATCTTAATCGATATTCGTTCCTTGTGTGTAACTAACCTCTATGTTCGATTTTATGTTTCAGCCAAGCCGAAAAAGCTTCCTGAACAAACCGAAGACTGGGAAAAAGACGATGAGGGAACCCAGTCTCGACCTGAAGCGACTTCTTCGATCCCCGTAAAGTCCACGAAGAGAAAATCTTCGAAACCCCTGAGCTCCAAATCCAAAGTCCCAAGGACTCAGGTAAATATCTCAATGCCTTTTGACATTTTATTTCCTCGATTCTTGAATTTTTACACTTATCATTTTCAGGCACAGTCAGCACCAACTCGAGTCTCTTCTTTCGAGAGTGAAGAAATTCCTCTCGTGAGAAAGAAGATACAGGCCTCCCAACTACAAGAGGTATCTTCTTATTTCTCCTGTCATATTTTATCGATTTTCAATTTCATCGAATCTATTTCACGAATTCTTGGGTGATCTCTTATTTTAGGTTACCTCGACCACCAATATTTCCAGCAACCTGGACTCACACATCGAGGCGACCTCTATCGTTGAGCCAACAGTCCCCACCCCTATCAGTCCAACACTCCCAACCCTCATTAGTCCAATAACTAATGTACCAGTAAGGGTTCGATAAACATTTTATATCGAGATTTGGTGTCTTATCACTACAAATAACTCGATTCTTGCCTCGTTTACAGGATCTAGTCTCGATTCAACCCTTGGTCGCTGTCATCCCTGAAGGTGATGATTTGATTATCATCGAAGGTAAACTTTTTACCTTAGGCTACTCAAATTTCTTTGAATATTCCTATTTAACTTACCTTATAATTTTACACAGGGGATGTTACAGCTTCACCTGACGAGGATCCGGTCACTTCAAACGTCAAGGTACCTAGTGCCGATATCCCAGAGGCTGACCCTGCCCCCGAGGGCAATGTTATCAATGAAGAGGTCCTTCCTCCTCGATCACCTCTTGCCGTCGAAGCGCCAAGCCTTCCTCTTTCACCAAGTACATTTGAGCATCGAGAGGCTCAAGATGAAGAAAGGCAAGGTCAAGGGTCACCTCACATGCTCTCGACCGAGACGATCCCCGAGTTGAGCAATCTCACTAGCATATTGGAAGAGATCGAAAAAGACCCATTCTCCATCCTCAATATGTTAGACTCATTTTCGGATCCGTCTCGAGTGACCAGCTCGACGTCCCAGCCTTCGACCTCTACTTCAACTTCCGACATCGATGATGTCGTGAAGAACTTCAGAGTGACGGCCTACTCGACTCCCTTGGACATCCTTGTTCAAATGCCACAATTAAAAAGGGAGAATCAAGAGATCGTCGAAGAGATCTCAAAGTTTGAAGCCAATACCCTACCATCCGGCTTTGAAGCCGAAGTAAAAGAGTTTGTCTACCTCTTCAACCATGCTCGAGATATTCAAAAGAAGAGAAGATAACTCGAGACTCGAAAAGCAGATTTCGAAGCCACCAAGATAATGAGAGTAAACACTTTGAACGAACACAAACGTTCAATCGAAGATGTTAACTCACAGATGTCTTCAATTAAATCTGATAAGGCTTCGTCTTCTGAAAAGAGGGCGCGCATCAACTCTGAGATCGAAGCTTTGAAGCTTCAATTAATCGAGCTCGATACATATGAGGAAGAGCTGGGCAATAAAGAAGCACAACTACAAGAAAAGCGGAAATCTTCTCTATCTCAAGCCAGATCGTCTGCCATCGATTTATCCAATACTCTAATTGAGATAGGCAAGATAGACCAAGACTTGGAGGATGTCGCTATTTCTTAGAATCAAAATGCTCGTGCCTTTCATGTGCATGTTTCCGAGCATCGAGACAAACTTGTCTCTTAGTTTAGGACTTGTATAACTTTGTAATTTCATTTTTTCCTTTTCTCTTATACACATTTATCTAATGTATATATTTTTATTAATTGAAAAGTTAATTACAAGCCTCTCTTATATTCTATTCATGTGTGGTTCGTAATGCTTTAAATATTTCCCATTTATTGTTAATATCGATTTTCCTGTTTCACAATCGATAATTTTATAAACGTTACCCGATAAAACTTTTATAATCTCGTAAGGTCCTTCCCAACTTGGAGACCATTTCCCATAACGCTTCGATTTTTTATCCATGGGTAAAATCACCTTCCACACAATATCCTCCTCTTCAAAGGACTTATTCTTAACCTTTTTATTATAAACTCGAGCAATTTTATTCTTTTGTTGAATTATATTTTCTAAAGCATTCAACCTTTCTTCGTTCAACTCATTCAACTCATCGAACATCGAATTCCAATAATCTTCACTTGAGATTTCTCCTTGCCTTTGAATTCTTAACGACTGTAAATTAATCTCAACGGGAAATACCGCATCTTGTCCATAAACTAACCTAAACGGTGTAGTCTTAGTGGAATTCTTAGGAGAATTTCGATATGCCCATAACACTTGGCTTAATGTTTCATGCCAATTTCGAGGTTTATTCCCAATATTCTTCTTAATCAAACTAATTATTACCTTATTTATCGCCTCCACTTGTCCATTAGCTTGTGCGTAATAAGGTGTCGATGCTAGTAGTTTGATATTTCTCGATTCAGCATATTGGACTACTCTTCTCCCAGTAAACATTGTTCCTCGATCAGTCGTGATCGATTCTGGTATCCCAAATCGATGCACAATGTGATCTTCAATAAAATCAATCACATCCTTTTGTTCCACATCTTTTTAAGGGATAACTTCCACCCACTTAGTGAAATAGTCTACTGCGACTATTATGAACTTATGACCCTTCGATGAATGAGGATGAATTTGACCTATCAAATCGATAGCCCATCCTCTAAAAGGCCATGGTTTTACCACTAAGTGTAACTCACTTGCAGGGATTCTTTGTATTGGCCCAAATTTATTACATTCTTCACAAGACTTTGCATAATTTATACAATCTTGTTTAATCGATGGCCAATAAAAACCTTTTCTCAAAATTAACCATCTCATTTTTCCCCCTGCTAAATGAGCACCACACAATCCATTATGGACTTCAGCCATAGCAATATAGGCTTCATTTTCACTCAAGCAATGCAAGAAAACCCCTTCAACACTTTTCTTGAACAATTTATCACCAATTAACATATAACTCTTTGCTCGATACATGATCTTTCGATCTGCCGGAGCTTGTGGATATTTTAAATGAGTTATTAATGGTAATCTCCAATCATCTACGTCGAAGTTTGTAATACAACATATATCGAGTCTCTTAGGCAATTTTTTACGAATTTCAATCATCTTTTCTAAATTCTCTATTGACAATTTATACTTAGATGCAATTTGTGCTAAATCATTTGCCTCGACATTAAATTCTCGATGGATATGTTCAAAGTGTATTTCATCGAACCCTTTTATTAACTCATGTACCCTCGATAAATACGGTACTAAATTAAGGTTCAAATACTTGTATTCTCGCATTACTTGTTTAATTACTAGCTGAGAATCTCCTCTTACTAAAACATTTTTAGCTTTCATTAATTGCAAAGTTTCCAAACCCACTATCAAAGCTTCATATTCGGCTTCATTATTCGAGCAATTCGGGATTATTTCGAACAATAATCTTGTAGGAACATGATTTGGAGATATTATTAGAATTCCTACTCCGGTTCCTTTATCATTACTCGATCCATCGAAATACAACAGCCATTGATGATTCTCAATATAACATTCGATTAAATTATTAATGGTATGCTCTGCCATAAAATTGGCAACTACTTGTCCTTTTACTGATTTTAATGGTTCAAAATTTAAAGTAAACTCAGTAAAAGCTAAAGACCATTTACCAACTCGACTGTGTAAAATGGGTTTCGATAAAAGAAACTTCAACACATTGTTTTTTGAATAAACAATCACTTCATTAGGTCTCATAATATTTCAATTTACAACATGAGAAATACAAACAAAGACCTAACTTTTCAATAGGAGTATATCGAGTTTCAGCACTAACTAACAATCGACTTAAATAGTAAATTGCGCCTTCTACTCCATCTTCATCCTCTTGAGCTAACATACTAGCTATAGTATCTTCAGATGCTGAGATATATAGCTTCAAAGGTTTTCCTCGATTTATCGGCTTCAGTACCGGAGGATTGCTCAAACTTTTCTTAATCTGCTCAATTTGCTTCTTGATGTTAAGTTTCCAATTTGAATTTTTCTTCTTTCTTCAAACTCAACAATGGAGAAAACACGCGCGTCTTTCCGGCTAAGTTAGCAATAAATCTCCTCAAGTAATTAATCTTCCCCAACAATGATTGTAATTGTTTTATGTTCTTTGGGGGAGATATCTCGAGAATTGCTTTAGCTTTATTCTTGTCGACTTCGATGCCTTTCTTGTGAACTATGAATCCAAGAAATTCTCCTGCATGTACACCAAAAGCCCATTTTAGTGGATTCATTTTCAATCCATGCTTTCGCATTCTATCGAAAGAAAATTTTAAATGCTCAAAGTGAGCTTCTTTCGATTTGGATTTCACAATTATATCATCGATATAAATTTGCAAAAAATCATCAATTAAATCATGAAAAATTAAATTCATGGCTCGCTGGTATGTTGCCCCAACATTTTTTAAGCCAAATGGCATGACTAACCATTCGAATGTTCCCAATGCCCCCGGGCATCGAAATGCGGTTTTCGAGATGTAATTGGGGGCTATAAAAATTTGATTGTACCCCGAATATCCATCAAGAAGACTTAGCATTTCGTTGCCTGCTATGGAATCGATTAACATTTCCGCTATAGGCATCGGATATTCATCTTTAGGAGTGGCAACATTTAGATCTCTATAATCTATGCACACTCTCATTTTTCCATTTTTCTTAATAACAGGAACTATATTAGAAATCCAATCGACATACCTGGCTGTTCGGATGAATTTAGCTTTTAGCAGCCTCTTGATTTCTTCTTTAATCTTGCTCAGGACCTCTGGTGCAAACCTTCGAGGTGTTTGTTTAACAAGCTTCTTTCCCTCGATTAGAGGTAATCGATGCTCTACTAAACTTCTATTTAATCCTGACATTTCATCATAGTCCCATGCAAAGCAATCTCTGTATTCCGTTAGAATGCTGATTAATCTCTTTCGAGACTCTTGGGTTAATAACCTATTGATGAATGTAGGCCTTCTCACATTTTCATCTCCCAAGTTAATCTCTTCGAGAGGATCTTGTGCCCCGATCTTGCTTGTATCGGTGATTGTCTTTTCAAATCCTAAAGGAGAATGATCGTAGATACAATCTAGTTTCACCTCCTGATTATTGAAAACATTTAAACCTAAGTCGACTTCAGTATTCGACTTTATTTCCCCTACCCTACTTATTTGTTGGTCTTGGCTCGCTTCATTTTCCCTTTCATTAGCATATGTTGCTAATCGAGCCAAGAACTCATAATAGGGTTTATCCGGCATCATCATCGGCCACTTCGAGGTTGGCCCCTCTTCGATCAGAAAACCTTGCTCTAGATCCATCTTCAGATGGCGAGGTGCAAATGACTTGCAATTAAAGTCACTTGTATTTTCAAAAGTGAATGGCCTTGTCACAGCCATTGTCTTCAACGGTTGGTCAGCCGTCGAAACAAACGCAGTGTATACACACTGGTCTGCTTGCACCACCTCGAGCTGACCCTCCCGATTCCACAGAAATAATTTTTGATGGGCATTCGATGGTACTGCCCCCACTCCGTGAATCCATTCTCGACCCAAGAGCACATTGAAGTTCGCCCTTGAGTATAAAACAACAAATACAGTAGGTCTCCTCACTGTACCTAAGGTCACATCGAGCGCAATCATCCCTTCAGAGCTCGATGCCTTTCCGCTGAAGTCGGAAACCATAACATTTTGAGGAATCAAATTCTCCTTTGTCTTACCAAATTTATGCAGCATATTACTTGGTAAGATGTTAATAGCTGCACCCCCGTCAACGAGAATCTTATCAACTTTCAGACCCTCGATTTGAGCTGTCAACATCAGAGGTTTTAAGTGAAACCTCATCTCTTCACTTGGGGGATCGATGAATGCTGCGTCTCAATCTGGTGAGACATAGGCTACTTGAGTCACCCACACAACATTAGGTTTTAATGCTGGCTCGTAGTAGTCTTCAGCTTCTTCGAACATCCTTCTTGTTCTTTGATCTCTCTCCACAGCTGGAGCGAAATCTGAAGGAAGTATCGAGATGACTCCCAAATTCATATCTCCTTCTATGTCGTGATAAGAAGCTTTCGATGGTCCAACCCATTCTCCCATCTCCAGCCTCATATACCCCGAGAAGTTCCTCTTGTTTAACTTCTTCCATTGGGTCTTTGACATGTTCATTTTCTCCCAAGGAGCTTCATAGTAGTATTGAGGTCTTTGGAAACCTCTTCCTCTAGCATAGGATATTCTATCGAATACCCTACCCCTCGATCCTCTTCCTCTCGGAACTTGAGGAAGATATGCTTCTCTATGTACCCATTGGTTTAAGGGTACTCGAGCATTTGGCATATAGGTTCTTGGAGATGCAACCTTAGGGTCAGATTGCACCTTTTTCCCTTTATCGGACGCAACCTTTGCGTCTTCCATCTTCTTCTTTTTTGACTCGGCATATGCAGTAGCAGCTGATTTGTCGAACACCGCACTGCATCAAGGACAGAGAGCTACCGTCTCTTCCTCAGTCTTTTTCTTAATCAAGAAGTCCAATAAAGTATCCCCCACCTTGGGATATATTGGCTTCTCATAGAGTTCAAACTCTTCCAGTTCTCTATCAATCTCATCCATTTCCATATTAAGATGTTCAGAGTCGACATCATCAGTAACGTCAACCATGAACGTCTCGAAAACATCAGAAGAATCAACACCTTCAGTAGTGTCGACACGTAGCACAGGCTCCACTACGTTAATTTGGACTTTGAATGGATCGGTGTCCACGTCCATCTGCTTCTCCTCAAATTTGAGCCGCCCTTGCTCAATCGCATCCTGGATAACATTCCTGAAATGAATACAATTGTTAGTCTAGTGTCCATATACATTGTGAAATTTACAATATTTTCTTCCTTGTCTTTGTTCTTGAGTTGGCAATTTATGTTCTTCTGTTAATTTGATTTGTTTATCTTTTAACAGAATATCGAAAATTTTATCAGCCTTAGTTACATCGAAGCTATAGGTCCTATTAGCGAGTTTATCTTTTACTCGCCCTTGTTGTAATAATTTACATATATAGGGCTGACCTACTTTTAATTCTGCCAGATTCGCCTCTTCCTCACATATTGACTCTTCCTCTATTGAATCTGGCATTTCGACGTATGCTACTCTCTCTTTCTTATTAGGCTTGTCAAACTTTCGATATCGTTCATTTTCATATTTTATTTGTTCGATTCTTCGAACTTTATCGGCCAACTGAGCCATATCCCGTAAAGGTAAATTAACTAATTTTTTCCTAATCGAGAATTCTAAACCAGAGGCAGCCATTCTTACCAACTCGTACTCTGGGATTTGAGTAAAGCATCTCGATTTCATTTGTCTAAATCGATTAAGGTAATCATCTATACTTTCATGATTGTACCTTTTGATGCTCATTAAATCGACAAGGCTAACTCTATTCTCACCCCGAAAGAATTGATCATGGAACATTCTTTCGAGTTGGTTCCAATTATAAATAGAATTAGGGGGTAGTGTCGTGAACCAAGTGAATGCATTTTTTGTTAGAGAACTAGGGAAATATTTCATCCTTAAGTCCTCGGTCATATTAATATTACCGCATTCTATCTGGTATCGAGCCACATGTTCCACTGTGGACTCTCCAGTATCCCCAGAAAACTTGGTGAATTTCGGGATTTTGCAACCCCTAGGCAATTCTGCTTCTAACACAAAGTTAGGAAAGGGTGATATAAAATAGGGTTGTTCCACACGCCCCATTTCTAACCCTTGTTGGTTCAAAAACCTGTCTAACACTTGATTAATTTGTTCAGGTTGGTATGGACCTCCGAGTCGATTTGGCTATTCTACAATTTTAGGTCCTTGGTCATTGTTTCTTTGATCGATATTATCAAGTGTTTGACCTCTTCTTAACAATCGGACTTCACCCAATCGAATATGAGGTCCTTGGTTTTGATCATTTACGGGAGTTCGATCCCTCATATTTTCTCCAACTCTAGGGACAGCTAGTGCATCCCCTATTCAAGTCATTTGATCCGCCAACCTTTAAAAACTGTCGTTAGTAGTTTGTACTAACGGATTGAGCACAGTGGTTATTTGTTGGGTCAATATATTAACCATTTCGAAATTGCTATCATCCATCTGCTGTCTTATCACATCGAGCGATGCACTCGATATTCCAGTATTGACATTTTCGATGTCAGGATGATTTCTTTCTAAATGCTCATGATTTAGAGCGTATCTTCCATCTTGATACCCTCTTTGATTATCTCAACCCGATCTTGGGGTCGGCTGCCATCTTGGCATGCCCCAAGGGAATCTGTCATTAAGTGACGTCCCTTGTTGTCTAGGCATCGATGTTCCTGCCCCCGTGCTATTGTTAAACACTGGTGGGGGTATCGATTCTAACCTAGCAGATACATGAGGACCGACACTAGTCGTTACTGGACTAGTGATCGATGCGCTCTAAGTCGGCACAGTATCCTATGTCATAATCGGAGTATTAAGATTACTGGGTGGCCCTTCAGGCATCCCAATATTCGCTAAGTTACTCCCCTCATTTCTATTAACTTCAGAAGCGTTATTCACACTATTCTGATTGTTCATGATTACCCTACCACTTCTTAATAACATACAAACAAGTGGATTTACGGAACTAGCCAATTATGTGTCCCATCGGGCGTGCCAATTTGTTTTCGATGATTTTTGGTTCGATGAAATCGAACGTTAACTAAGTTTTTGATCACCTACTCACAATGCGAATTGCAGGTTACTTTTCGGTTAGCAGTGATTATCACTTTCAATCCTTCTTTTTATTTTTGGTCTTTAATTAAGGAACTTGCAGAAAGCGTTAATGGCATAAATGGCGTAAATATATCCTAACCCATTACCAGATGCAAGAAATGTAAAGAAAGCAATAAATGAGTGCGGAAAAAGTAATTCTATTAATTACCAGGGATAGAACCAGAACAATTGCAGGAAATCTAAAATACATGCTAAAATCGTTAGAACTATGCAGTGTTTCGCCATTGTTGCTTCCGTTTGCTCTCTGGCTTTTTCACTTACAAAAGTCTAACCCCTATTATGTTCCCCGTGTTGTCTATTTATACTATCTCATTACAAATAACCGTTCAAAAACGGTTTTCCCACATTTCCCACTCTTAAACTTTTATACACGTGTTTTTTCCCTTTTACAAGAATGACGTGGAAATACCCAAGTGTCTCGATGTTCATTCTTCGCATACTTCGATTGTTCCCAGCTTTCTCGATCTTTAACCACGTATCTTCATCAGTGCTTTCGATCTTTTACTAAATCTTCATTAGTGAGCCACAACAAAGTCTCTCTGCTTACGTCTTCGATCTTTTACCACTGGGTTCCAACTGTCTCGATATTTATACTGATGACTACCTCGATTCTTATCGATTTAAATCCCCATCGATAACAATATGACAGTTAAATTTACATTTATATAAATAATAACTATTTTAAATTTTAATTCAAACTAAATATTAAAATATTTAAAAATATAAATTAATATTATTAAATTTATCATTTATTAATTTTAATATAACATTAAATTTAATGTTAATAAATAAATTAATTAAAATTTATATTTTACATATATTTTTTTAGTTGACTCTTAACTTATAAATACTCTTTAAGATAAATATCAATTTATTAATTATGTAATTAATTTTATGTTATTAATTTATTATTTGAGGAAATATTATTTATTTTACTAATTTTTATATTTTTATATTTTGAAATTATTATAATTTATTAAAATATATTATATAAATAATTTGTTAATTATAATAAAATTAGTAAGTCAGTAAGAATTGGATGAAACAATTTGATGGTGAATTTACATATATTATATATTCTTATTGTTTATTTATATTATAAGTGTGTAACAAAAATATTTATTAAAGAGACCATATGTAAACTTAAAAATAAAGATATATATATATATATAATATAAATAAATTATTTATTGTTTTATAATAAAATGATATAAATATTAATTTTTATTGAAAGTGCAATTTTTTAACCATGTATCTTTATTTTGAAATTCTTATGACACACTTCAATCTACATCCTTATTTTTTACTAGTTCTTTTTTAAACTATTTTGTTTTACAAAAGTTATGTTCATAAGTGTACTATTAATTCAAATACAAATATTTCAACTATATTCATTTTTTTTCTTTATTTCTTTTAATATTTTTTTCAAAAGTTACTCTGATTTATGCACTCCATGTTTAAATTAATGAATATACAACATTTTTTATTATATAATAAAAACATTTAGTCAAGATAAATAACATATACTTAAATAATATCTATATATATATATATATGTGTGTGATTTTTTTATTTGAAAAATATATTTTATATAATTATTTTATAATTTAAACAATATTAAATATTTAATTTAATTTGGTTATGTACTTTAAAGTATATTTTAGTTTTTTTAGTCTTATTAAAATATGTTAACATTTCGATGGTGGATTCTTATAAAAAAATACAATTTATTAATTTTTTTAAATTATAAAATAATATTCTAAAGTAGCTTAAAAAATATTATATTTAAATTTTAGATATAATTATTTTATTTTATCAAATTAAATATTAATAAATATTTTTTATTATGTATTTATACAACATATTTTATCATAAAAATATATGATTAAGAAAAGTATTGAACATAAAAATAAAATATATAGAATTTGTTTGTTCCTTTCATTTGTAAATTCTTAATTTATATTTATGGAAAAAATCAAAATCAACATTTATCTTTTAAAAAAAACTTTGAATTTTAAAATAAATATTTTGAAATTAAGGGTTAAATATGTTTTTAATGCTTAAATTATTTGTCAACATTGGGTTTTGTCCCTAAGACAAACTTCAGACTTATTTCGTCCTTATGTTTTATAAACTCATGTAAACTATTCTTGATGATGTGTCAGAATTCCTTTTTATTTCTTTATTTTTATTCTTCATAGTTTCCTATTTCTCTATCATCTATGTCTTAAGCTTCTTTCACTCTTTTCCCTTCAATTTCCTCTCATTTTCCTCTCTTTAAAGATGTTTTTATTTGTCATACAAGATCATTTACACCTGTTTATAAAGTATAAGGACGAAATAGGTCCAAAGTTTACCCAGAAACAAAATCCAATTTTGACAAATAGTTCAGGGACTAAAAACATATTTAAACCTTAAATTAAAAAGACTATATGAGTTTTGTTCAATTGAGATGAAACATCCACACACTGATTTTAAAGTCGAAAAAAAAAGTAAATGAATTGTCTATAGACATCCAAACCACGTTAAAGTTGAATTTTTTATTTTTTTTAACTTTTGACTCATTAAAAAAAATATAATATTTTAGCAGTTAAAAATAATTATAAACAAAATTTTTAACAATTAAAATAATCATGAGAATTACATATGTTAAATGGAGGTATTTATGTTAGAAAATAAACAATTTATTAATAGTTGAAAACTGTGACAAATTTATTTTTATTTTATGATTTTTAAATATTTTGACAATTAAAAACCGTTACAGAATATATAATAATTTATTATGATTTAATATTTATTGAAAGTCTAACATCGCCAAAAATTGTTTAAAGTATTTTCTAAAAAAGTTTAAAATTCTGAAAAATATTTAATAATTAGTTTTTTATAATTTTATAAGTAATAATTAAATTATCTATTTTATTTAAAATTATTTTAAAAAATGATGATAATAATATTAATAATTTTATCATATTAAGAAATTGTTAGTCCAATTATATAGTATAATAAATAATTATTATAAAATAGCCACTCTCATACTTCTAATGTAAAAAGGTATAAATTATTAATTTAATTTTCTTTTAAAAGTGATTATGTAAGTAGTTTATTAAGAAAATCTAATTTGAGAAAATATTTAGTTAAATGTATTATAAATCACCATATATTCTTTATTAATAAAATATCTCTAAAAAAATGATATCAAATTAATTTACTATATCAAAAAATATTACAAAATATACTACTTCAATTTATTAAGTAAAAAAATATCAAACAAGTTTACTAAATCTGAAATATCACAAGATATATGTCAAGTCAAATCAAATTAGTTTAACTAAGTCTTGAAATATTATAACATGTATGTCAAACTCCGTGAAAATTATTATCAAGTGAAGATCTTTCTTTTGATATTGGCACATCTTATCCACTCTCATCATCTTGTGAAATTAAAATCATATCAAGTTAGCATAATTAAAAATAATACATAAGATATTAAATTAAATTAAAGTATTTAAAATATAATTTTATTTAGAATGCAAAATATAAAGTACTTACAAATACATCACTCACACTACCAAACATGACACCCAATTCGGGAGGAATATGTCATTCCTTCATTTGAATGTATGCAAGCATGACACCTTTTAATGTCTTTACATTTTCTTCAGAAGTTGCTAACTTTTCCCTTAAACTAATAACTTCTTTCAACTGAGAACTTCCAGTCGAATCAAAATTTGAGAAATTGTGTCCTGCACTACTAAATCTTGTGGTGGACTGAAATGCAACAGTGTGAAGACCTCCTAATCCTAGGCAATGTACATGTCCTGGATGATCTTTTCCCAAGACTTTACTAACACAATCATTAACTGAGATTTCAGTAAAATTGACACTTTGACGCATTTCTTGTGTCATTTTTTCCTATAAATAAAAAAGTACTCAATAAATCATAGTTGCATAAGGAACCTACAATCGAGTTCCAAATTTCTTTTCATCATTATCAAAAGATCAAATCCAAAAGAGAAACAATATACCAACCCAATTAAATATACACATTTTTCAAGCAAACAACTAATGAAGTGAACTTACCACAATAAACCTTGTCTCTTCATTGACATAAGACCTATTTCTTTTCTTATGAGTCTCAATATACAATTATCCTCTTCCCACAGTATGTCCAAGATTTACTTCCTAATACACATGAACAAATAAGTCCAATAAAACACTACATGAATTTTGTTTATTAAACTCAACAATAAAAGAAATATTTACCATCTCATGTTGTTTTGTAGACAAAAATTTTGCACCACCAATATATGGAATTTTTGGCTCTTTTCTAACTTCAGTATTTCTCTTGCATAATTCCTTAGCACAAGTAACTTATTAATTAAAATAAAAGATAAAAAAATAATTGGTAACAATTATTTATTAAAATTGCCTTGTGTTATACACTTATATGATAATCAACAAATAAAGACCATTGATCTTTGTGAATACCATTAGGGATGTTGGAAATTAATTGTTTTCTTGATAATGAGCTATTGTAAACACATTTCCACATATTTATCTTTTCATTTCTATACTTATTTGACATGCAAAGAGAACAATAACACTCAGTAGATTTTTCTGATGCTTGAAAATGAAATAAATTCTAAAATAAGAAAAAGAAATAGTATATAATAACTATAGAGAACAAGGATACAAATTTTTGGCCATGCATGTACCTTTAAAATGTTAAAGCAATCATCTTTGTATGACTTTGGAACATTTGGCCAACTATCAAAGTTAATGGGAACATTGTTTGAATCTGTTACAATACGACCACAAGCTGAAGAAAGAAGTGAAGTTGCTTCTCCATAGGCCCGTAATTGCCTATCTAATGGAACAATTATATGTTCACCACAAGGCATCTCAAATACACTTGGTTTTGTCAATTGTGTGACACCCCACTTTTATAAGATTAATTAAATATTTTTAGAAAATTTCAAGATTTTTAATTTAATTAATATACGTTCTTTTTATGTGATTTTAATATATAGTATTCATGTTCATAATTATAAAATAATTAATTTTAGAATATGAGGTCTTATTTAAATAAACATTAAAGTCTTAGTTCATTTAGAACACCAACACTTTGAGAGATAGGAAGAGAAAGTCATTCCCGTTTTTCCATAGGGCTGCTACGGTAAAACTACTATTTCACTTTCGTTCACCGTTGGATCGGGCTGTAAATTTAACAGAAAGTTCTTCATATCCATTTCTTGATTATGACTGGTTGGATATTTGATATGAAGTTTGAGTAGAGATATAATCAAGTCGCACAGTAGCTGTGATTTGGGATTTTCATCTTCTTTGTTATCTATTTAACAAGGGAGAGGAGAAGAGCAAGAAGGAAATTTTAGAGTATTGGAAGCACCATCTGCACATGAAAAAGGTAAGGGGGAAGTGAGAACTCACTTTGGGGTGTGGGATATCTGTTGGGTAGTGGAATTGACCCCCAATTCCTTAATTTGGGTGTGTTCTTGAAAAAGGGATTTTCCTCTTTCGTCTCTGTTTGATTCCTAATTACTCTTGTATGTTCTTTATGATGTGAATTGAAAAATAATATGTGTAATTTCTTAATTTGATAATATTTTGATTGTTTGACCCAATTCATTATTTTAGGTGTGTTCTTGAAAGAGGGGTTTTCCTCTTTCATCTTTATTTGATTCCTAATTATTCTTATAGGCTCTTTATGATGTGAATTGAAGAATAATATGTATAATTTCTTAATTTCATGATGTTGTCATTTCTTTGGATCACCTTAAAGATTCTTGTGATACTCTATGAAGGAGATGAGTTAAGGGTGATATAGTTTTAATGATGAATGAAGGATAATGTGTGTTAACTGAAGGTTAATTGAATATTATTATATTGTTTTATCCATTGATTATGATAAGAGTCATGTGTTAAGTGATTGTGACTGTAAATGTGAACTTATGTAAAGGGAAATGTGTATGAGTTTATAAGAAGTCACTACTACAGAATTAGGAATCAACGTCGCCATTCTACGTCGGTTTAAATACAAACGACGTAGAATGTTTGATTTGACCATTCTACGTCGGTTGTAATCTATAACCGACGTAGAATGTTTTTAATTCTACATTCTACGTCGGTTCTGTAACTAACCGACGTAGAAAGTCAACACTACTACGTCGGTTGTTTATGAACCGACGTAGAATGTAGAATTCAAAACATTCTACGTCGGTTGTTTCTTAACCGACGTAAAATGTAGAATTCAAAAACATTCTACGTCGGTTATAAATTACAACCGACGTAGAAACCCCTTAGACCCTTTAAAATCTATTCCCCCCTTTTCTTTCTCACTTTTCGTATTGTGGTCGACCCTCGAAGCTCCGCTCTCCGTCACCGGTGCTGCGGCCGGTCTCTTCTCCTTCCTCGTCGCCGCCCCTGCCGCTGCCACCCCTGCCGCCCTTCCTCCTTGGGTTTTGTCGCCGCCGCTTGCCGCCCTCCTTGTGCCTTGCCGGTGCGCTGTGTTCATCCTTGTGCCTTGCCGGTGCACTGTGTTCATCCTTGTGCCTTGCCGGTGCGCTGTTTTCATCCTTGTGCCTTGCCGCCGGTGCGCGTTCCTCCTTTACCGCCACTGTTGCTGCCGCTGTCGCTGCCAAGGCTGCTAGGTTAGGTTAGTGGATTTTTTATTATTTTTATTATTTTTATTATTTTTTATTTTGTAGATAGTGTTTGTATGTGATTAGGTTATTGGAAATGGCTGTAGTGTAGATGATTGTTCTGATGGATGTTCTGGCTGTGCCCATGGGGCTTTATTTGATGTTGTTTGATTTTGTATAAAAATTTGAATTTAATAATAGAGGAATTATGACAAAAACCGTATGCAAAATGATGCAATTAGGACAAAAGAACATGCAAGTATGAAATTTCTAAGATGTAATGACATGATAATTCTCTGTTTGGTACGACACAACTCCACAAATTTTTTCAAAATTTTCTGACAAGTGCAAGTTAGTCACATAAATGGCCAAAATTTAGGAAAATAGGTAAAAAATAGTAAAATAATAAAAAAGTTATAGTAAATGGAGGATTTTTGAAATTTTTTTTACCCAAATCCCCTTTGGGGATTTGCCAAGAGGTTCGTTGCGTCTTTTCCAAAAACTTTCATTTTTTACGCATCTCCATCCGAGGTCCGTAGCAAAAGTTATGATCGTTTGAAGTTTTTGTACACCTAAATTTTGTATTTTCAAAACTATAATTATTTTGGGGGATGTGAGGCCTCTTTATCCAAGTACACATCAAAAGAACATAACACAACAAAAATTAGCGGAAAATTCAATGTCTAACTATTTTTTATGATTTTTTCAAGATCGATTAGATCCATCCAATAATGCTATTTTTACATCAATCTTTCTTTTTTTAAATTGTTCTTCTAAGACAAAGCATACAGAACATAACACATCATTTCATTAGAGATCATATAGCTAAGGATTGCATTATAGAATACATAGATACAAAACATCAATTAAATTACCTGATATCTTCATCAAACATTTGCCTATAGTGTCTATCTTTGAAATTTAGCTATTCGAAATGTATTATATATGAAATTGTGGCTGGTTTGCTGGTATATTTAATATGCAGGTACTAAAATTTAGGGAAAATGAAAAAATTAGAAACTGCATTGCAGTGACTTACAACGTCGGTTAGGGCTACAACCGACGTTGTAAGTGTGGGTCACACTTACAACGTCGGTTCTAGCCCTAACCGACGTTGTAAGTCTTATGATTTTCAACGTCGGTTCAAATTGAACCGACGTTGAAAATATTACTTTTAACGTCGCCTGATTCAACGTCGGTTTTGGGGCCGTCGTGAAATGATCCCCAGAACCGACGTGGATTCCAGTTCTTGTAGTAGTGAGTCCTTGGACTTATGTGAACATGCATCATAACGTGAGATCATTGTGTATCGCTTTTGCAGTCAAGTGTGATATGATATTGGCGCCACATGCATCATGATGTGAGATCGTAATGTGAGATCATAACATGATATCATTGTGTATCGCTTTTGCGGTTAAGTGTGATATGATATTGGCGCCACATGCATCATAATGTGTGATCATAACGTGGGATCATTGTGTATCTCTTTTGCGGTCAGGTGTGATATGATATTAGCGTCACATGCATCATAACGTGAGATTATTATGTATCACTTTTGCAGTCAAGTGTGATATGTGATTGACGCCACATGCATTCATTATTATAGTGTATATACGGGTACGACGTGCATTGCATATGATGCAATTATGATATGGATATGTTGAGCTTATGGATAATTACTCTTGAAGTTAAATTAAATTGTATCTCATGTTTGGATATGATTAAGTATTGATTAATTGTTTGCTGTGTAAAACTATCCTGCAGTGTTTTTACACCGCAACCTAAGTGAGATATTTCTCACTCCATTTGTTTCCTTGTCGTTTTTTTCCTTTTGTATTGTAGGTGATCTCTAGTTTGATGTAGTATTCATGAGACTGCTCTAATAGAATATGTGACACCGGAATAGAACTAGAAAATTAGAACTTTTATTTATTTATTTTTAATTAAGACTTTAGTTGGTTTATCTTACATGATGTAATGTTATTAGTGAATATGAATCCTTTACCCTATGTACACTACTATTATAGATTTTATTAGTTATGAGGTTACTTATAAATATGTTAGTTTTATTCTCATTATATATGATGTGGGGTAGAGGGTGCCACAAATTGAACTTTTTTTGTATTTCCTTGTTCATCTATCAAATGCTAACATAATGAGTAAGAAATTTTACAGCAATTGTAACTTCTCATTTTATAAGTAAAATAAAACTTAAAATTACCTATAACATGTACAGTCCATGCTCTACTCGACTCACGTCTTGCATGTGACTGTGAAGTAGGAGCCACAGGAGGAGGAATATGTGGTTGTGGAGTAGGAGGTATAGGTGGAGGAATATGTGATTGTTGAGTAGGAAGTATAGGTGGAGAAATATGAGGTTTTGAGATTGGAGCCAAAATGGGAGGAATATATGGTTTTTGTGTAGGTGCAACTTTTTTAAGACGTTTGGTTTTAGGAATCGTGGTTATTTAAACTAAAGAATTACAAACAACTACAAATTAATATGTATAAGAAAAATTATAACAAAGTAGTCAAGTGTAGTAGCAACGCAATTTAGATCAAGCATATCAAACAAATATCCATTCTAGGTGAAAACAAATTCATTATCTAAATCATCCCTCCCCAATATTATTGCCTTTGTTTCATTTGTAAATAAATTGCTTAGATCTTGCTCATGGTATGGTTAATATCTTCTCCAACTTCTCCCATATCATACAAATCCTTTGGCTTCATGTGGACTACAACACTCCAACTTTTATTTACCTCATCATCAACGTAATACACCAATTGTGCTTGTGAAGCTTCAATATATGGGTTGTGCTCTTCACATTCACCTGTATGAATACATTGAGAAAAGTTTACCGAAGTAAATTGCCATGCATCCTTTCTAAATCCTCTGACACATGTAGTATCTGCCCGCTTGCATCTAAACATGACAACTCTAAGAAAACTATAATAGTTAAGCTCAATTATGTCTTATAACTTCCCATAGTATGAAAAATTTGCTAGCCTCAAATTTTCATCAGTATTGCTTGCAACACATGATGTGTTAAGTTAGAAAAACTCCGTTATTTTATGTTTTCAAACCTTCATCTTGCCCTATAGTTCTAAACTTGTACCAATTGATGTTATATGCAACATATCTTTTTGCAATTTGCATTGAGCCTCTAGCTAGATACTTTATTTCATCTGGTATTACATCTGTACTGTCTGATTTGTAACGTATATAAGAAATCATATTAGTCACAAAAGTAAATCATAACTTTTACATTAGTAGTAATTTGATTCAGTATATTTTTAAAATTACCTGATTGCGAAACCAATATGCAAATTCTTTATTAACTATCTTTTCTAACTCTGTATTTGAAAATCTTCGATTTCTTGACTTCCTCTTAGTGTATGTTTTGAATTCACTACCATAAAAAGAATATCATGTTACATTTAATTCATGGATATATCTTGCTTTCACCACATATAAGATATCTAAATACTTACTCAACATATGGTTGGACTTTTGAACAATTTAGTAGCAAATATCAATGTGTTTGTATTTTCTCACATATAAGAGTGAAAATTGATGAACTTCCCACTGATATGCTTATTTGAGGATAAATAATTTGAAGATCTTCACTATCATTAGGACGATCATGAACACGTCAACTTCTATTCAACCTTTACTCAACTTCTTCATACAATGAGTAAAATTTGAGAGTCTCTTTAGCCAAATAACTTTCACTTATAGATCCTTCTGGTTGTGCTCTATTTCGTACAAAGGACTTCAAATGTCCTAACATTCTACAGAAAAGGAAAAAAATAGTTTATTCAATATTTTTTCAAAAGAAATGGGTTAAACATAACAAATTCCATTTACCTTTCAATTGGATACATCCAATGATAATAGACTGGTCCTCCTAGTTTCACTTTTTCTACAAGATGACAAGTTAAATGGATCATCATAGCGAAGAATGATGGAGGCAAAAGAATTTCCAAATGATAAAGAGTAGGCACAATTCGATGTTCACTACTACAAAAATTAAAATCATTGACCGAAATCAGTAACTGAAATTTTTGGTCACCGATTAGTAACTAAAAGTGTAACCAAAATAATTCTTTTAACTTAGTAACTGATTTTGTAACTGAATTTGTAGTTAAAAAAATTAGTTACTCTTTCGGTTACAATATTATTATACTTTTTTTTATTAATAAAATTATTTAAAAAATTTAATAATTCTTTTCCCAAAATTTTGGCTCCAAAATTTCCCCCTTATTCAATATCTTTCTTTTCAATTTTCCTTTCACTTATCCTTCGTAACTAGTCCCCCCTGGTTGAGCCACCCCACAAGCCTCTGAACAAATCCTTCACCTATCAGAACCTCTCCAATTGTAGCATTCTCACCCAAATGCCGCAACATCGTCACTGCAACTTCAAGACTCGAAATTGGAGTACTCGAATCCTAGTAATTCTTCAAACACTCAACACCACCTTCTTTAACCACCATAAACCTCAAATTCGAAAAATCGTCCCACTTAGCCTTGGAAATCAAATTTGACAAACACTCAATCATGTTCTCACGCGTCGAAGCAATTCCAAAGGAAGTGAAGGGGATTAAAACTACCACTGCATTCTCTTCCGCGAAATTTTCCCTAATCTTAACAAACACGGTGAGGTTTCTCAACACGAAGGCAGTAGAGGCTTGCGTGTCGAGGGTGCCAGCCTGTCAAATCTCCAGCAAAGATGAGACTCAACGCTCGAAGTGCGATGCATGTTTTCTCAATCACGAATCCGCTTCCAGAATCCAACACTTGGAGAAGGTGGTTGAGCGGGTGCAAACCCTCTATGAGGAGAACGATCTTGGAACTTTCAATGGTGGAAACTTTGGATGGTAGTGATGATTTTCTCCTTCATGTCGAAGGGGGAATCAAGTAGGTGCATGAGCATGGGAACAATTCCTGGGCCACAACAATGGTAGCATTCTTGTCATCTTCGTGAAGGAGACCCAATAGCGAGTCCAATAACCTAGGCCACCTGTACAACATGTTTCTTGATTTTTTGTAACATTAATCCTCTATCACTTAAAAATAAATAAATAAATAGTGACCGATTAAATCAGTCACAAATTCGATCACTAATCGAATAACTAATTTGGTCACAAATTCAGTTATTGATTCGGGCATAAATACGGCCACAGATATGGTCACATATTCAGTCACTATTTCAGTTACTATAAATCAGTGACGAACAAAAGAGTGACCGATTTTGGTTGGTCACTGTTTCGGTCACTATTACGATTAGTGACCGGTTTAACTTATTTAGTAACCGAAATTTCAGTCACTATTTCTTGATTTTCTTGTAGTGGTTGTTGCTTGTCAAGATCTGAGACGTTCAATCTTTTGGAACATAACTCTTTGAATCTATTAGCACTTCAACAACTTGGTCAGGTAAAACATTGCATATAGCTATTGGAAGTAAATGTTGCATGAGGATGTGAGAATCTTAACTCTTAAGGTCAAATATCCTAGAGTTTTCATCATCAATGCAACGAGATATGTTACTTGAGTAACCATTTGGCATCTTCACATTTTTTAATGCATTGATAAATATCTTTCTTTGTTCTCTTGTCATTGTAAATAGTAAAGGAATATATTTTCCATTTTCATCTGGTCAAATGTCTTCCTTTATCCCCATATCTTTTAGATCTTGACGAGCTTGAAGATATCTTTTGATTTTTCATCTTTGAGAATTGTATACAACACATTATCACACACATTCTTCTCAATATCCATAACATCAAGATTATGACATAAAAGATTGTCCTCCCAATAAGGAAGATTAAAGAATACGCTTTTTTTCTTCCATTGGTTCCCTCTACTATTTGACTCAAGATTGCGATAAAAGGTTATGGAATCAAGTTGTTTCAAAAATTTTAACCCAAATAATAAATTTGGCGCACCTCTTTCTTCAATTGTGCCATTAAAGTGTTTCTTTATTAAATTTATGGCTTCTCTCTAAAAATTGACGATGATGCATGAAACACCATTTGTTACTACGTCTTAAACGACAAGGGAAATCATCAAAATTACACGTTGGACAAGCATAGCCAGTATAAGTATTCCACCCAAATAAAGTGCAAAAGCCCAGGAAAATCACTAATTGTCCACATGAGAGCCGCTTGCAGTACAAACACTTTTTTTAAAAAAGAATCATAAGTTTCCACTCCTTCTATCCATAGCTCATTCAACTCTTTCACTAAAGGTTGAAGATACACATCTATCTTATTTCCTAGCATTTCTTTCCTGGAATGATCATAGAAAGAATAAAATATGATTATTTCATGCACTCCCAAGGAGGTCGATTATATGGAACTAAAATCAGTGGCCATATACTATGGCTGTTATTCATAGTTCGATAAGGATTGAAGCCATCAGTTGCAAGGCCAAGGCGACATGCTTTAGAATCTCTTGGGTGCCTCAACAATCCATCTGGGTTACTGTTTAAAACATGTCATCTCATGGACTTCCCTATTTTGGAACACATGAATAATATTTGCAACCTTGGTTTCAATGGAAAGTAACGTAAAACCTTTGCTAGTAGTTTATTTTTTCCACTAGTACCCTGTTATCTCTTTGGCAAGTGTACCAAATCGTTCAAGTAATAAAGTGAAAGTCCAAGTATCTTTTTCCCAAGGGATTAGCGTTTGTTTAACAATTAAGTGTGACTACTACTTTCGAATATATTGTAAAAGACAAAAATTTATTGTGTTGGTAATGTAAATTAAAATTGCAAATTTATAAACTGTTAGAACAATTAATTAATATAAGAAGGATGACTTCACTGGGGTTGGAATTCTTGAACTCAGTTTAATACGAAATCTCGTGAATATAAATATATCTTAAAAAAAACTCCACATTCACACAAAATGTATACTTACCCTAATTCCTTAGCGATAAGTTCTAAACTTTAATATCAAAAATCTAATTCCTTAGTTTTCTCAATAAAGCTTGCATGACGGACTTGTGTTTAGAATGACCAAGTTTTATCATACTATGTCTAATACAATAACCCAAGGTTGTTCCACCTTTAGTTCTCATTTTCAAAATACATTTTCCAATGATCAGAAACAACATAAAGCATAGATGATCAAGCCATGCACAATAGACACAGAAGATGGAACATAAGAGTATGAAAAGATATACATATATATCAATGAGAGATACACCAGTTTGAGTTCATTACATCCAACCCCAATGAAAGAGGAGTTTAGCTACTCATAGACATTTGGAGCACCCAGAATGGATAAGGAAAAGATAATCTTTCCAGAAGAGAGCTTTCTCCAAACCCTTCCTTTGTTCCTGTGTCACCTCCTGTCTTTCTTCCTGTTTCTGCTCTTTTTATAATATATCAGATGAATCCAAAAGGTCACATTTTAAACTGGAGCAAAGAGTGACTGATGACATCTCGTTGAGCACTGACTGTCCAGCTACCTGCTCATAAATTTGCTGGGCGAGAAGACTTGTGGACTTCTAAAACTCTCTCATTTCTCTACAAAAATTTAACAAAGTAAATAGTAATCACATTCTTTCAAAAAGATAGAAATATTGTAATCATTAACATAAAAAGAGAAAAGAACATGACAAAAATACAAATAAAGAGGGTGAATTCATATAACCAATTGAGTTGAAATATCATTTATCAAGACCCCCAAACTTATATTTTTGCATGTCCTCATGTAAAATAAAACTAAAAATGTGTACTACAGAAACAAATGATTTTCAAAACAATTCTCTGATACAAAAGCAGTCAAGAGTCAAAAATGCATAATCCAAGTCTCAACACAAATGTCATGGTGCTTTGATAAAACAAATCCCCAAAAGTAGAATGACACATGCTAACTCAGAGGAACAAGGTACTGCAATTCCCCACTAACAGTGTTTCACTCATCACACATGTGTTTACACCCAATGAATTCTCACACAAAGCATGCCATCCTCATTTCATACATTTTTGCACATCATCTACTTAATACACATCACATGCTTGAATTTGATCAAAAGGTCTTTCAAAGGTTATAACATGGTCAGGTTAAAGAAACAAATATGGTTTTTCAATGAATTCAAAAACACTGTCAGAAGATGAGAACAATACACATTCTTGTCTAAATCATACCCGTTCACCACCTTCACACACAGCTTTATTCATCCTTCATTCTTCAATCTCAACCATTTACAATGTTCACACAACCTTTGAATATTGATTTCTCATCACTTCAATCTCTCTCTTTTTTTATCTCTCTTTCATTCTTTTTTTTTTTTTGGAACATAACAAAAGAGAGACCAAAGACTTTAGAGAGAATTTTTTTTTTTATTCAAAACTTATTTCAAAGATGAAACAAATATTCTTCCCCCAAACTTAATTTCCCATCCATGCTCATCAAACAAGAATGTTCATTGTTCTCTTCTTCCTAAGGTGTGGGAAGGGAAAAAGATTTCATTGGTTAGGGTTCAAAGAACAATTCATGATGGCTCAAAAGGGCTAACAAAGATTCACACAAATCATAAGGTTGGCTTTTTGGCTAAGTAGTGGAATCCTCACAAAACAAAACAATTGCCTTAATCATCTCAAATCAAGCACATGCTTATATAGTTCAGAATCACGCAAAAACATATTTATGAAAATAAGCAGCCCATTTCACTCACTCTCAATTTTCATGAAAACACTCAACAAGTACCTTCCCTGAGTCATATATCAATCTAAGCTTGGCAAATCCAAATCTCAAGCAACCACAGACGTAAAGTTTCAACTCAGGAAATGTAGTTAAACCCATCATACCATGCAGCAGAAAATTCTAAAGAAAATCAATGTTTCTCATGCAACATATAATTCTACAGAAAATAAAATGAAATAAAAACCAAGCAGAATAATAACAAAAGCAAGATAAAATCACGGCCAAGGCCTCCCTTCAGATTGTGGCTCCTCCTGATCAGCAGCACTAGTACCACCTTCACCTGCATCATCACCACCTGTATATCCATTCCACCCCGGGAAGCAAGGCCTGTCCCCAAGCCATGGTACTTTGGCTTCGAATAGGGATCCAGTCAATATAGTCATCAGGTACTTGAAAGAGAGAAGGGACAGCTTCGCTGGACGAGTAAGCAGGCCACCCAACAACTGAACATTTTTTTTTATATATTTTTTTTTTTCCTTTTTTTTTCTCACTGGGCGAGTAGGTTTGCAAGCCCAGCGAAATTTTTTTTTTTTTGGAAACACATTCACTAGGCGAGTAGTTGGTCGCCCAGCGAAATAAAAAACAGTGGCTAAATTTTGCTGGGTGACTGGTTTTGGCAGCCCAGCGAAATTAAAGCCGAGAGAACAAGTTTTCTCCAGTAGTCTACTCGCTGGGCGAAAATATTGACAGCCCAGCAAAATTAAAACTGAAATGCTCCAGGGGTTTACTCACTGAGCGAAGACAAGAGTCGCTGAGCGAGTCTGCATAATTGGGAAATTATTTTTCTGCAGAAACACGACTCAACCAGCGACTACAGTTCTCGCAGGGTGAGAGAACGACCCCAGAACAAAAGAAAAAACAGAAGATAACTTACCTACTACAACTGAAAGCAATAAACACAGGGTTGCCTCCCTGTAAGCGATTTTTTAACGTCTTTAGCTCGACGCCTGATAGCTCAAGGAATTTTCAATCACTTCATCTATTACCTCCACTCTGAAACAATTGCTAGTGTCTCCAGTATGTTGCATGGCTTCAAGGACATTAAAGGTAACCACTTCATCTTCCACTCTAACCTTGAGATGACCGTCATCAACATCTATTACAACTCTTGCTGTCTTCATAAAGGGTCATCCCAAAATGAGAGGAACTTCTGTATCTTCTTCCATGTCCAAAATGACAAAATCCACCGGAAAAGTGAATTTATCAACCTTCACTAGCATGTCTTCAATGACTCCGTATGGGCACTTGATGGATTTGTCAGCTAACTGCAGTGTCATCCTGGTGGGTTTTACCTCCAAATCTCCAATTTTCTTCATCATGGAGAGTGGCATCAAGTTAATGCTTGCACCCAAATCAATTAGTGCATTGCCAATGGTTAGCTTACCAATAGTGCATGGAATGGTGAAGCTACCAGGGTCCTTCAGCTTAGGAGGAAGGAGTTTTTGAATTATTGCACTACAGTTCCCCTAGACTTCAATAGTCTCCTCTTCAATGTATTTCCGCTTCTTAGTGAGCAACTCCTTCATAAACTTTGCATAAGCGGGTATCTGTTGGAGTGCTTCAGAAAATGGAATATTGATCTCAAGCTTCTTGAATAAGTCCATGAATCTTGCAAATTGCTTCTCTTTCTCCTTCTTTGAATAAACTGGAGGGTAAGGTAAGGGCTTCAATTGATTTTTTTCTCTTCTATTTTCCTCTTCTTTCTCATTTTGTGGGTCAATCTCTTTTTCTTCACTCCTCTCATCTTTTTCACTCTCATCTTTTTTCTCACCCTCATTTGTTATCTCTTTTTCTTTTTCTCTCTTCTCACTTCTTTTTTCCAAAAAATTTTCACTCCTAGTGATAATAGCTTGACAGTATTCCTTAGGATTGTCCTCAGTGCTTGCCACAAAATTCTTTTCCGATTTCTCCTCCAATTTCTTTGCTAGTTGTCCCACTTGGATCTCCAAGTTTCTAATAGATGCTTCAGTACTCTTATGGTTTGAGATAGAAACTTGCATAAATTGTTGGAAAGTGTCCTCAAGCTTGGTAGTTCTATCATACAAGGATGGTTGTTGTTGTTGTTGAGGAGGAGGTCGGCTTGATGATCCACTTTGCCCCATACTAGGATGAGGTCTCCACCCTTGATTATAGTTGTTGTACCTTCCTTGTCTGCCTTGATTTCCCACATAGTTAACATTTTTAGACGAGGTGTGTTGCATAACACATTGTCCATTAACATGGTCTCCACCACATAGTTCACAACTTTGGACATGATGATGTTGTGCTTGAGATACATTCATAGATTTCATCTCCTGTGGCAGTAGAGTCAGCTTCTTCATAAGTGCTTCAAGCTGTTGAGTCATTAGCTTATTTTGAGCAAACAGAGCATCTTAGGATTGTAACCCCAACACACCACGCCTTTGAGATGAAGCCCTTTCATGATGCACTTCATAATCATTAGAGGCCATATTTTCTATTAACTCATGAGCCTCACTAGGTGTCTTCCACGTGATCATACCTCCAGCTGAGGCATCCAACAACAACTTTGTTTAAGATTTTAATCCTCCCAAAAATATGTTGATTTGAGTTGGTTCATCAAAATTGTGAGTGGGAGTCTTTCTCAATAGACCTTTGAATCTATCCCAAGCTTGACTTAGAGATTCATCAACATCTTGTTGAAAAGAAAAGATTTCTTGCTTGCCTTGATTAACCTTTGACTGAGGGAAATATTTGTTCAGAAATTTATATACAACATCATCCCACTCAGTGAGACTGTTCTCATGAAACGAGTGCAACCATGTCTTAGCACCACCAGCCAATGAAAATGGAAATAAACTCATGCGAATAGCTTCATCAGGCACTTGGTGAATCTTCACAGTGTTGCAAATCTCCAGGAAAGTTGCAAGATGAGTATAAGGATTCTCATGAGATAGCCCATGAAACTGATTGTTCTGAACAAGATGAATAAGAGCAGGCTTCATCTCCATATTTGCAGCAGTCACCACTGGCCTTGCAATACTATTGAAATTGAGCGGCCCAGAAAAAGAGGCATAGTCTTCTAGTGTGCGCATTTCTCCTTCTGTGTTTTGTTCCTCCGCCATGGTTTCTTCTTGATTTATTGAGAGAGGATTTGGTTCAGTTTCAACCCTCTCCGCAGCACTGCTTGCTTCTTTAGCTTCCTGATTTTGCTTTCTTCTCCTACTATTGTTCCTCTGAGCTGTTCTTTCAATTTCAGGATCAAAAAGCAATGGCTCGGCAGGAATTTTGCCTCTAATGCAAAACAGGAAAACACTAAAAAATTGCAAGTAAAGCAACAGAATATGAGTGTAACAATTATTAACAGAACTAAATGATAAAATTAAAAAAATAAAAATAAAATAAAAAAATATGAACAAGATCAAAACTAGTAAACACACTCAAATTGCCAAAACAATTTACTAATCCCCTGCAACGGCGCCAAAAACTTGTTATCTTTTTGGCAAGTGTACCAAATCGTTCAAGTAATAAAGTGAAAGTCCAAGTATCATTTTCCCAAGGGATTAGCGTTTGTTTAACAATTAAGTGTGACTACTACTTTCGAATATATTGTAAAAGACAAAAATTTATTGTGCTGGTAATGTAAATTAAAATTGCAAATTTATAAACTGCTAGAACAATTAATTAATATAAGAAGGATGACTTCACTGGGGTTGGAATTCCTGAACTCAGTTTAATATGAAATCTCGTGAATATAAATATATCTTAAACAAAACTCCACATTCACACAAAATGTATACTTACCCTAATTCCTTAGCGATAAGTTCTAAACTTTAATATCAAAAATCTAATTCCTTAGTTTTCTCAATAAAGCTTGCATGACGGACTTGTGTTTAGAATGACCAAGTTTTATCATACTATGTCTAATATAATAACCCAAGGTTGTTCCCCCTTTAGTTCTCAGTTTCAAAATACATTTTCCAATGATCAGAAACAACATAAAGCATAGATGATCAAGCCATGCACAATAGACACAGAAGATGGAACATAAGAGTATGAAAAGATATACATATATATATCAATGAGAGATACACCAGTTTGAGTTCATTACATCCAACCCCAATGAAAGAGGAGTTTAGCTACTCATAGACATTTGGAGCACCCAGAATGGATAAGGAAAAGATGATCTTTCCAGAAGAGAGCTTTCTCCAAACCCTTCCTTTGTTCCTGTGTCACCTCCTGTCTTTCTTCCTGTTTCTGCTCTTTTTATAATATATCAGATGAATCCAAAAGGTCACATTTTAAACTGGAGCAAAGAGTGACTGATGACATCTCGCTGAGCACTGACTGTCCAGCTACCTGCTCATAAATTTGCTGGGCGAGAAGACTTGTGGACTTCCAAAACTCTCTCATTTCTCTACAAAAATTTAACAAAGTAAATAGTAATCACATTCTTTCAAAAAGATAGAAATATTGTAATCATTAACATAAAAAGAGAAAAGAACATGACAAAAATACAAATAAAGAGAGTGAATTCATATAACCAATTGAGTTGAAATATCATTTATCATACCCTTTTCTTTCCATCTAGATTTATTACAATATTTGCAATTCTCTAATGCTTCATCTTTTCCCCAGTACAACATGCAATTTTTTTTTACAAGCATCTATCTTGGTATAATTAAGACCAAGCTTGTAAATCACCTTCTTCACCTCATAAAATGAAGTAGGAAACTTTCCATATTCAAATGCGTTTGTTAATAACTCCAAAATCATCGTCATAGCCTTGTCAGTCAATACCGCACAAACATTTTATATGATATAACCTTAGTAGAAAAGACAACTTCGAGTACTTTTGACACACTTCATACAATTCTTGGTTAAAATCTTTAAGCAACTCAACATATTCATCAGATGGTCCTTCATGAACAAACTCAGAAGGTCTTTCATATACATCAGAATCCACATCATGGTTTCTATAAATCCCAAATACATCATTGATCATATTTAAAATTGGATTTTTCGTTTTGTAATGGCTCATTAACTGCTTTAGTGTTTCTTAATTCCATTGTATTTAGAGCTGTCAAAATGGGCGGCCCGGCCCAACCTGGCCTAGCCCTACTGACGAAGTTAAAAAAATTTGACAGCCCAGCCTGACCTATATTTTAAAACTTACCACAATTTTTAGCCTAGTTTGGCTCTATGTTAGGTCAATGGGCCAACGTGCCATTTTTAGCCTAATTAAAAATTGAAAAAATATTACAAAATATCTATAATATAATTTTTTATCAACAATAAATAACATATAAATATAAATATATGATATATTTACATGAATGTTTAAAACAAACTTAGAGCACCTGCTAAACACTTCCAAAAAAGTCAAACACCTACTAAACACAACATATCCATAATATAATATTTTTGTCAACAGTAAATAATATATAAATATAGAATATATTTATATCAAAGTTTGTGCAAAACTGTTCGCATTTGAGCAACTTATAAAATAAACTTAGATCGTCTACTAAGAACTTCCAAGACAATCAAGTATTTCCAGTACTCCAACATTTGTTTACTGCAAAATATAATACTCAATTAGTTAAAAGTATCTACATAATATAGGTAAAAAAAAGTCAAAATGTATCAAATATTTATTAAGGACCTCTTTAGATGTATTATCTCCTTGACTAGTTTGCTCTAAGTGATACAAGGCAAGATGTGCAGTGCAGTAGAGGAGATGAAAAGGCTTGTGAGAAAGGAAGAGAAGAGATGAAAAAGATAATAGAGACTTTGAGACACTAAAGTTTCTTTTTTGGTATGAAAACATAAAAATTAAGAACAAAAATTTAATATAAAAATAAACGGGTCAGCCCATTAGCCTATGGGCTAGCCTGACCTTGGCCCATATGAGCATCGGGCCAAATGGGTCAGACTAAAAAAGACCTATTATAATTTAGGTTTCAATTTTTTAAGCCTAATCTGAACTGAATCATAGGCTACACGGGATGGCCCATCAAGTCAGACCCATTTTGATTACTCTAATTGTATCATGTGTCTCTCCATGCCAAACCCAGACTTTGTAATTTTTTTGAAAACAACTTGCAAATCAAGTGTTCAAACACAACATCTCTAGTTTCCCATTTATTATAGGAACATAATGAACACCTTATTGCACCATTGATAAATCAATTCTCAAATGCAAAGTCTAGAACTAAAAACGCATTTAACTCATCCAAATATTCAGGTATATTTCATGGCATATCAATCCATGATTTATCCATCATTACATCTATCTAACTGAGTTTAAAGAAAAAAAAAACTTATTAGAACAAGTCCAGCTAAACAAACCTAACTTCAAATTTGAAAATTTGACTTTCTACTTACTTAAACATTATTAATAACTATTGATTTAAAGTGCTACCATGCATAATTTCATAATCAATCACTCAAACACTTTCTATATCAAAGGAATAAAAAAACATTAAATACTTTTAGTTTAAAATTTATTAATATCTTTAGCTATAGCAATTAATAATCATAATGTATTCATAGTTTTTACTGTAACAATTGATAATTCCTATTGCAATTTAAAACATACACACGAAGAGAAATATTTAGCCGTATTTAAGCTACGCAAAAGGATTCTAATTCAAGAAAAAGAGTAACCAAAGCAACCACTATAGGATTTATAATCATTCCAAGCACAAATTGCCAAACAAATCCATAGATTTCAATCATATGCTAAGAGAAAAATATAACGAGAAAAACTATATTCTCATATCGTAATCAACCACCATTACTCTCTGTTCATCGAAATAGTGTTTTCCACGTACCATTCTCATCACATTGTTGAATACTAGCTTTACAAACACTGTTCCACTCTGATAAAATCATGTTTATCAGAAATCCTAACAAGCTTTCTAAATAGGGTCTCATTCTTTCGAATTCTTAGAAACAAGTTGAGGTTGTAATAATTGGAGCAGAACGGTTTTCAACCATCAATGAAGACATTAAGGTTATTCCCAACCACACAGAAAACAAGAACAAAATTCTGGCGTACAAAAACTTTTGCTTCTATTAGATTTATGTAATTTTATGTTTAGCTTTTGTGATTACCTGTTAAGGGTTTTTTATTTCCAGGTTTTCTCCACTTCCTCTCTTTTTTTCCTTCATAGATAAAATAAAAAATATGTCACATCCCAAATCATTTCAATTAATTTAACAATTACAGATATCAATATTTTTTCACTCTAACGTATTTATGAGATGGTTTCCTGTCATTAATTAATAATTTTACACATTTCACATTTCTTATAGCTAGGTAATAAATATTTTTTGAGTTTCTTTGTCAACAATCACATAAACCATATATCAAAAGAGGCATTGAAACTTAAATTAGAGACTGGAAGTTGTGCAGAATTCATACCTCAAATCAAACTTCAAAACTCAACTCAAAAGTTATGCAAGACACTCTTATTAAACTGCGCCATACTTGCTCAAGATGTACAGTGAACAAACGAAATTCAAAGATCAGTGAAACATAAAAAGTGAGAGTAACAAACCATATATGCATTTTTGAAGGTAAAATGAAGAATTATTCCTCCTCAAAAAAACCCATACCGGAAATGAAGATAAGAATGCATACGAGACTTTTTTCTCTTTTTGTTGTGACTCTTCTCCTTTTCTTGATTTTCGAACTTTCGTTTCCAAAACTCTTCACAAACGATGTCTGAAAAAATCAGAGTGAGTTTCACTCTCACTCCACTTCTACTCCGTGCTACTAACAATTCTTGTTCCAAAATCACAAAGACTTTCCTCCCTCAACATCTACTCCATTCGCGAGAAGCTTTGAAACATCGTCTACACCCAAACCTCATTGGGGGTGGAGCCAGTACTAAGCTGATTGGCAGCATGAGCACTCATCGTAAGTCATATTTTCAAGGAGATTAGGAAGGAGGGTTTACTATTGACAACAATATTTTGAATGACGTATCATGCAGGATTTGGGGAAGAAATTGAGGATCTTGAAGTTGAAGGAAAAGAGGAAAGGCTGGTTTTCGATGAGGGATTTCAGTGAGAGGTTGGTGAGTAACATCCTTGATTTGATTCTTCTTTTATATTATCACCTCATGCAAATCCTTGTTCTTTGTTTAGGGTTTTTGTTATTAAATCTTCTTTTCCCTCTACTCTCGCAACAATGCAGTCTAACAATCTCTACCTCCAATGCTAAACCCGTTTTCCTCCTTTCCCTTTTTCTTCTTTCAAAATTAATTTCACTTTTTTTAGATTCAAATATTATTTACATTTTTAAAAAATTGTTGGGTTTGTTGTGAATTGGAATGAACAACTTTAGTATGTATAGAAGAAACTGTTAAACCCTGTGAGGAAGATAAAGCTGCAGAAACTTGTTATCAATATCTGTGTTAGTGAGACTCGAGATCGTCTCATGAGAGTTGCAAAGATTGACCTCATTTTATATTGGTTCCGCTTTTTTTTTTTTTTTCTTAATACAAAAGGTTTCAATTTTTTATTTGGGATATTGTTTTGGGTCTTGCCGGTGTTGGAACATTTGAGTGGTCAAACCCTAATGTTATCCAATAGTTAGTATTCCACAAGTTTTGAAATGAGTCATTTGTTAATACTAGTATTGGAGTTAGATATCAAAATTGTGTTGAATGGATGTTTCTATTCTTTAATTCATTTAATAATTTGAGTTTTTATGGTTTTTTTAAAGTATAGGTTGTTGGTGAATTGGTTTGAAGAATCCTCCCCCACCCCCTTAATTTTAAAGTAGTCTATTTTAATGAAAGCATCGAAATTGCAAGTATTCTTTAGAAACTTGATTAAGAAGCTTGTGGCAAAGTAGAGATGAGGATTCTCATACCCCATTAATATATGACTAGATGTGTATGTTTGGATACAAGCTAGAACTATGTTTGAGATCTTCTTTATTGGAAATATATAGGTTTTTATTGTTCTATGTAAAATTTTTAAAATAGTAATTTTGCTTTACTATCAGTCTAATAATAATATTTGTTATTGTATATAGGATATTTGTGTTTCTCACAGTTGATTTGTACAAAATGATTTTCCTTCTATTGGTTTTGACAGTAAGGTACATTACTCATCCTTTGGGATTTGAAGAAATGAGAAGATTGTTTGCTTTGTCCCTGTTAGAAGTGAGAAACCTATACAACTTTTGGGGAGTGGTTTGAAGGTGAATGAGTATGAACTTTTGATAAGGAACTTTAGTGATACTGCCTGCTTTTGCTTTAATATTGAGGAGCATATTGATTTGGGAATCAAGTCAGTTGAATAACAACTATTGGTTTTTCA
The DNA here is from genome assembly GCA_030347555.1 of Lablab purpureus. NCBI lineage: Eukaryota > Viridiplantae > Streptophyta > Magnoliopsida > Fabales > Fabaceae > Lablab > Lablab purpureus. The sequence continues at coordinate 14,802,548 of CM059262.1, read as the reverse complement.
CGTTGTTGTTTTACCTTTGTTGCAGAGCATGAACTCTGATATGGATTTGGATTCAGTTGATTATTTAATTTGAATTATTCTGTTAATAATATACTCAAACTTCTGAATATGTTAACGTGTTTTTCTTGTTTTCTAGTTAACATGAAACAAATGCTAAGGTTCAAGAACTTATAATTTAATGCTCTTTTATTTATTTAATTTTCATTTTCATTTTAGCTTAAGTTTATCTGGCCTTAAGCTTAATTTGATATTGTACTTTCAGTTGTGACCAAAAGCAGCAAATGGTTTAAGATTATTATTTACTCTTTTTTTTCCATTTTTATTTACGTGTAAGTTGATATATTTTAATGATATTTGGTTGATCTTGGTTAATAGTTTATTCATTAATAAAAATAGACAATATTTTATTTTGATAGGGTTGTTTAATTTGTAATAAAATTTGTATTTATATCAAGTTGAATGAAAAAAAAATTATTTCCTAAAACAAAATTATCGATGGATAGTTTTGTCAATAATTTTGTTGATATTTTTATTACCGAATGAAATAGATTCGTCGATAAGTTTTCATGCATTTCTTTAAAACTTACCGACGGATTACTTGTTAGCAATTACCAATAGATATATAAAATTCTTCGGTATATATTAATGACAAAAAAATTACCAATATAATCGTCAAAAATTCATAAAAAAATGTTATTATCAATATATTGTAGATATTATTGATGAATTTTATTCGTTGCTAATTATTTATTTTCTTATAGTGTTTCAACAAGTTATTCTTAAATTAAACTAAGTATTATTTCAACAATTTATTTTTGGCTCAAATCAAGTATTTTTTTAACAAATTATTTTTTACTTTAACTAAGTATTCTTTAGGAACGTAGTCATTCCTGACTTACTTCTTTACAAAAGAAGATTGTAATAGATGTGATCAAAGATCACAGTAGGGTTGCATTTCTAGAAAGGTAGTATCTTAAATATGTATATAAGATTAAGTTCGCTTCTAGATCTAGCTAGGAAATTGATAATGTTAATTTTTACCATTTCTTTTAAAATTTTCACATTAACAAAATCAACTCTCTCTTAAGTTTTTAACTTGTTTAGTTCTCCTTTTGATACTTTTTGTAAGTAATTTGAAATTGATTACTCTTATCTAATTATACTACTAATCCCCATAATTTTTGTCTAACAGTGGTACAAGAAGCATTTAAGGTTGAAAGAAGCAAGTTTGAAATTCTTCAGATGGATAAGAAAGGCCTTAATGGAAGCTTGAAGAAAGTTTTTACTGTTGGGCACCCCTTGGAGCAAGCCCGGTTACATGTGCAGAGAAATAACCTATCAACAAGGTTGGGCACAAGATAACTAAAGTCAGGCACTAGCTAAATTAGGTCATCTACGATGGGCACCACTCAGATGGGGTCCCGTGCCAGTTGGGCTGAGAACACATATTTGCGATTGCACCGAGTGCTGAATGGATGGCGACGAGCACCAACTTGCTAACATGACACTCTTATGTTTATTTTTTCATACTCTTAAAGAGAGAGGACATTCTTGTGGCACAACTCGAGTTGGAAAGCTTTGGAGCAGCTAGGGTTTCCTTTAGGACCATCATCCTTCCCTTATGTTACTCTTCTTCCATTGCCCATCTTTTATTTTTCGGTTAAATTTTAGTCCATAAACTATTTGTCAAAATTGTGTTTCGTTCCTGAGGCAAACTTTGAACTTATTTCGTCCTTATATTTTATAAACAAGTCTAAAGGGTCCTTGATGACAAATAAAAACATCTTTAAAGAGAAGAAAATGAGAGGAAATGGAAGGGAAAAGAGGAAAAGAAACTTAAGAGACAGATGATAGTGAAGTAGGAAACTACGAAGAAGGAAAATAAAGAGATAAAAAGGAATTCTGACACATCATCAAGGATCGTTTACACAAGTTTGCCTCACGAAACACAATTTTGACAAATAATTCAAGGACTAAAAACATATTTAAACCCTTTATTTTTTGTGCTTTTCATGATAATGAAGAGCTAAAATCCATTTTGTTGGGGTTAGATGTAACCAACCAAACTCTCATGTAATCTCTTTGTTTATATATATTTGTGTATGCCTTTCCATTCAATGTTAGTATTTTTGTTTCTATGCTTAATGCTTGTTGTGGTTTGATCACCCATAGCTTGATACATGATTCATTAGGTTTCGGAAAATATCTTTTGTAATCTTGGATTGAAGCAAAATATCTAATGAAGTTTGTATCTAGAAATGGAACTTGATTCATTAGTTGTCTTTAAACCCTTGTTGTGATTACAAGTTTGCTTATTAGGGGATCAAGGAATTGACTCTTAATAAGGAAACTTAGGCTTATTCCACTAAGGGATTAGGGTTTGAGTAAACTAGTGGATTGAAATTTACATTAAATTGGAGAGAAATTGAGTTATTATATGCATGAGAGTGAGGTTTGGTGAAGTCTAACCCTAACATTAATATTCCATACTACTTTATATCTTTACCGCCCTTTAAGTGTTTATGAAAATACCAAAAAGACATTTTATTGTTGTTTGTTCAATTTTATTTCTTTTAAATACAAACAAATTATGGAAATATTTTTTGTCTAATTTAGTTATTAATTGCAAATATTTTTGTGTATTGCACAAGTCATTTGGGAAACGATGCTTGAACTTTCTAAATTACAATTTAAACGATTTGGTGCACTTGCCAAAGAGTTAACAAAAACACACTAAGGTGTTCTTCTAAAGCTTTTAGGTCAGAAAAGAGAAAACAACAAAATCTTTGCACTTAATTCAAAGTTCACTTATGTTTTTCTTCTTCTAACGAGACCCTTATATAATGGCTATGAAGCAACTAGTTGTTAGAGTATCATTCTGACAAACTTTAGCTTTAGGTTCTTTTTAAACTTATTGATCTTGATCGTCTAATATGGTTTCACATAGAGTGTAATAAATGCAACTCTGCATGAATTAAATGTATGGCCTTATTTTGGAACTACTCTTGATAGTTTGTAGCACTTATCCCCTATTAGGAAATGAACTTTGCTTCTCTTTTTGTGTAAGCTGACTTCCTTACACGATAGATATGCTACAAGGTTTGAAAAACTAAGTGCGTCAGATATTTGGTGGAGAAAAGAAGCTTTAACTCATCTACCATAAAATGTTGAAAGAGATGTGAGATAATCTTTGTACTTTTAACTTAGGATGATATGAAGAATGTTCCCTACACAAACATAAATATTTTCTACCTCATATGATTTTTGTGTTCATATCATCTTATTGATCTTTCATATTTTCAAATGATGTTGGAAAGTATCAATGATACATGTATGATCTGACTTACTTGTTCGTCTGGTAGATGACCTATTGTTTATTAGACTAACCATCGCCTATTGAGCGGAAACTCTTTTCCATTTTATACTTTGTCTTTAAGCACTTGATCAAAACTTAAAGGTGTTTGATTTTTTCCTAATAAATTCTCAACGACAAGAAAAGGATTTGCAATAGACACTTTTTTATAATGTTATATAAATCCTTGATTCAAGAAGATAAATGCAAAACAATGTTGAACAATTGCAAAAGTGCTGCTAAAATTCTTACATATTTTCTTTCTGACCTAAAAGATTTCTAAGAACATGTTATGTTTGTTATCGCTTCTAGTTGATTGATTTATGCAAGACTTTGCATCTCACTAGTTAGCCAAAATTATGCTCGTTTAAATCACTTTCAGAAGGTTGACTAGCTAGGAGTGATTATGTTCCATATCATCTAGAAGTGATTGCGTTCCAAATAATACTTGGTTGTCTATCTAGGATTGACTACATTCCAAATAATAGTTGGGTTTTAGCCAAAAGTGGTTGGGTTCCAAACAATACTCATGTTGTTTGGTCATGAGTGACTTTATTCCAAATAATACTCGAGTTTTAGCCAGAAGTGGTTGTGATCCAAATAATACTTGGGCTTTAGCTAGAACTGACTGAGTTCCAAATAAGACTTGGGAAGTTAGTTTTAGCCAATAGTGTCTGAGTTATGAAGAATACTCACATTGTATCTTTGCAACCATTAGTTTGCTCAATGGAACTTAACTTGTTGATTAAGAACTAAACGTAGCTTATGTGTTTGGAAGAACAAGTATAAAAATATGGAGTTAAGTTTTCTCTCCTTATAATTTATTTTACATTGCATGTTATAGAACTATACTAATTAAAAAAGGGGAAACTTTATCAAATTTTATTTCAAACAAATTATTTGACAAATCATTTGCCAAGTTTTAAACTAGCATCTGACCATATGCATTCTTAGATGCAAATTTATTAAAATTTATAAAAGTTTTTAATACACAATTCGACTTTCCTTTCTTGTGAATTCGACATGTTTTCATAAAAATGATAACATTGTTAGATTTTATCTTAAAACCAATTGTTATTAAGCAAAGTTGTCCAACATATATATAAATCACACTTCAAGACTTGGTCAAATATTTGAGATTGCCCACAAGTTATAAATATATTAAAGGATATGGCAAAAGATTACCATAATCATGGTGATATTTAACATTAACTTCATAAGGAGTATCCACCAAATTACCTTATTACAGGGAAACCATAGAGCTAAAGTCTATGGTATATTTATGCTAATGGAGAAATGTACCTTCGGAGGTAAAATGAACCTCAAGGATAAGGCACTAGTGCAAGGGCCAAATGTCTTTCACATGAAATATGGGTTGTAATTTTTGTTTAAGTTCTTGGATGGATGTTTGATCAGAACTAATAATAACCATATCATCAACATAAAAGAAGTAGAAGAAAAATGCTCGTACGTGTATTAACTTCAAGTAAAGGAGAACCCACTAAGAGTAGAATAAAACATGGAAATGCATGTTATAGGAGCATATTTTAGACAATATAGGGATCATTTAAGCTTATAAACACCCGTAGATGGAGCAAAGAGACCTCGAGGAGGAGTCATGTAAATATCTTTAGTTAGCTCACCCTGCAGAAAGATCTTTTTCACATCCATTTGATGAAGAGACAATTCACTAGAGGTAGCTATAGAAGGAATAATTCTCACAGTAGCCATTTTGGAAACATATTCAAATATCTCGTCAAAATCAATTATATATTTCTACTTGTTACCTAAGGCAACTAATCAAGTCTTGTAACAGCTAAGAGAATCATTACAGTTCAATTTCATATAAGACACCCATTTACAACCTATGGGTTTGATATTAGAAGGATAATAGACAACATCCCATATGGAATTCTTTTAAATTTCATCATTCTTTGATTTTACCAAGCGCACATCTTTAACATCTAGTGAGTAACAGGTAGGAATAGATGTGTCAGAGAAGATACTATTGATGGAACAAAGAAAGAGAAAAATAATTTCTAAATCCCAATAGTCCCAATCTTTCTTTTGTAGTAATTTACCTTTAAACCTAAGGCCAACTCAAAGCACCTCATGATACTTTTAATGACGACAAAACTTTCTAAAAGATGATTCCCAAATATAATTATATCAATTATGTATTGTAGTGTATTGAGCTCTAATTCATTTTTCCCTATTTTAAATCCTGAGAATAAAGTACAACTCTTTGCTTCCTCCATAAGTTCAATCAATCCCTTGTCATCTATATATTGAATAAAGAATGTGATAATGGATCATTATGTTGAAGTCCCTTTCTCATCTTAAACTCTTTAGTTGCACTTCCATTCACTCTTTAATTGGGCTTGGTTCTTGTGGGTTATTCTTGCAAGGAAAGGTTGAGAGTGGTAGTGAAGATTTCTTGGATAAACGTGGTTGTTTGAATAATGTTTGACAAGGTTGGTTGTGTAATTCTTGGAGGATTCAAGAACTTTGTAATCAATTATGGTAGGAAGATAAGATAGGTATTATAGAAGGTGATGAGAAGTGATGAATTGGTTTTCGTGGTGCCTGGTTGGGGTTCTTGGTGGCCAAAACTAGTGTTTTTGTGGCCAAAGTTGGTGGAGGTCTCACAAAAGGAAGCCAATAATGTGATGGAGAAAAAAGGTAATGAATGAAAGGAAGAAAAGGAATTGATGGATCATTGAAAAGGGGGAGAGAACTAACTTATCTTGAAGATATCAAGAACATATCTTAGAACTTTGAATACCCTTTATATAAGTAATGAGAGGAGGATCACCACTTAATTTTCTGTTCAAGGTAAGAACACTTAAAGAAGAAAAAGACTCACACTCTCCACATAATCACTCTAGATTTCATATGCTTATAGACAAAGTTCACAAGTGACCTTTATATAGAGAGGTTTGTACCATGGGAAAGAAGTGACCAAACACTCCCCTTCCTTGGCCTCTTATGTAAAAAAAAGAAGAAAGACTACTAACTAAAGATAACTAACATATCCTAACTACCAAGAAATAAGATTTATTTTCATGTAAAACTAAAATATGAATACAAAATAAGTTTATTACAATTTAAGTTATAGTCTTGTTAGCTTTGTAGAGTTTGTTACTAAATCCTTACCCTATTTTCCTCCTTGATAACTTTGACCCTTTCCTTTGTTTCTCTTATTTTTGTTATGTCTCTAGTTGTCATTTCTTCTTAACTTGTCTTTTCATCAACCTTAATTGCATCATAATCTATTTACAAATACAAGAAAAACATGATAAATATCATAATAAAGAATACATACACATATAAATATACAATTCATATTGATTACAACAACAAACTCATTCAAGTTAACTCATTATGTGAAGTAACACAACCAATTGTTTCCTGCATATAAAATGTCACATTGAGATTATCCATGTGAAAGTAGTTGAGTTACAATTATGGATGATAAAAAAATTCATATTCCTATATATTCCCAGGTAAAATTCATAATGAATATTAAATAGATACTTATGGGTAATATATACGAGTAATAAATAGAGGTACTATGATATCTAACTTGGGCATACCTTCTTTATACTAATAATTATTATTAAATCTTATTTAAATAATTTTAAAAAAATAAATAGTCAAAATAAAATTATTATTGGAAGAAATATTAATCATTAAAAGATTATTTAAAATTTAATTTTGTGTATATTATTTTTTATTTAGACATATGAAATTGAAGTTATTTTATAAAAGAATTAACCTTTTAAAATTTATATTTTATGATCAATTTATTTATTTATTTTTAAAAAAATTAGATTTATTTACATCAATATTTTATTATGTAATTTTATTTGAATTATGTTTTAAAATTAATTTTTATCCAAAATTTATATTTTAAAAAAGTATTTAAATGATTTTATTTCAATTTTTTAAAAATAAATATAAAAAATATTTATGAATATTCACTAATATCGATAGATTCATGAATATGTTTTCATAGACACCCACAGTAAAACATAATGGGTAGTGAACTGAATTTTTTTATGAAACGAATAATAGATACTCCCCATGTTAGTCCTCTCCCATTCTCATCCTAGTTACAACCTTATGAGAGTGCAAATACAACCCAGTGACTTCTCTTTATGCACTATAATATTTTCATTGTTTTCCATTAATAAATATACATGTTTTTGAACCCCTTTCATCATTTTCATGTTACATCCCTCCATATCTACATATTATCAAAATTCATCATGTCTTATCCTTATTAACTATTCTATGTAAGTATTGAGTATATTATAAAAAAATCTAGCATAATCTATTCAATTAATTAACACATTAATTAATTCATCTAGTTTTAAACTTAAATTAATAGTTAATGAAATTCTCTTGACTTTGGTCAACTTGTGGCCACCAAGTTGACTTTGACCACTATGGACTAACATTAAATTATGTGACTTTTTATCATAATCTAGAAGACTTAGTTGATAATACTTAGGGGTGGCAAAACGGGTCAGTCCGTCCCATTTAGGCATGTTCCGTCATGAGTCCGCCAAAAACAGGCCGGGCTAGCCTGGCCCGCCATAGTGATGCGAGTCAAAATTTTTAATCCGTTCCGTCATAAGGCGGGTTGGCTGGCCAGTTTTGTTTTGCATTTTTTTTGAAAAATTTATTTTTTTTGTTTTTTATTTTATTTTTGGATCTTTTGTTTTAAATTGGATTTTTTTTCTTTGCAGCTATTTTGTTTGTGTCCAATTTAAATGAATTTTTGTAATTACAACAATATATTAAAGATGTATATAGTGACATGACATCTTAAAAGTATAATATATTTTTTTTTGCGGGCCAGCGGGTTGGCCCGCCCCGCCTGTGATCCGACGGGTTGACGGAATAGATGGAGCGGGTTGATATGGGTTGGCGGGTTCAAAATGCTAACCCGTCCCGCTCATATGCTATCGGGTTGACAGGCCGACCCGCCGAACCCAACCCACTTTGCCACCCCTAATAATACTCTCCTCTCCTATACGTATGAACAAATGTAAATATTAAAACTAATTTAATTGATTTTTTTTATAATTAAATTTTAAATATTCTATTATGTAATTAATTAATGTTGATTGATGATAAAAATCTAGTATTAATTAATATAACTAAAAAGTATAATGTTTTACTTTAATCGCTGGACGATTAACTAAAGATTAAAATATTAAATTAAATTTATATTTAAATAAATATGTCATTAAAGAAAAAGAAAATGAGTGACTATATGGGATAATAGAATAAAAATATAAAAATAATTTCTTATTTCTTTAATTAGTTGTTCAAAGTCTTTAAAATCTTAAAATACTTGAAATAAAAGGAATGACTTTTTGTATTTTCTTTTTCTTAAAACAATGTTGGTTATGTTTTTTTTTTCGTTTTCATCTAAGAGGTTGTCCTATGTGGAAGACTTGGTCGACGTCCACGCTAACCATGCTTAGTTGCCGACAGCATCTTTGTTAGATTTGACTGATGATAGATTTTGAACAAGAATTTCTAAAACAAGCAATTATAAGGAAGTAAAGAAAATCATGTGAGAATTAACCCTTGTTTTCTTTATACATTTAGATAAACTCATCATTTAATTCAATAAAAAGTTAGATTAAATTATTTCAAAATTTTATATTATTTTATTGAATTCAATTCAATTCCACTTAATTTGTTTTTTTATAACGTTGACAATTCTATTACAAGTTTTAAATTCATTTTTTAAAAGATAAGTTATTTTATTTAGTATTTGAATAATTTAATAGTCAAATATTTCAAAAATATATATTTAATTACAAAATAATAAAATCAATTAAATAATTGTATTTTCTTCATTTCAAATTATAAGATGTTATTTTGCGTTTTAGAATTTCAATCATTTTTTTTCTTTTTTTTATATACTCATATTAATAACATGATTATCTATACTAATATTAAATAATAGAAAGAGAAATTAAGATCAGAAACTAAGAATTAATTATTTTTTATTAGTATAACTCTTCATATTTCATTATGATCTACTAATATAATCTTCAAGAGTACTAATTTAATTTTTACCAAATTTATAGCAATTGACATTTTCAAGTTATAATATATATTGAAGATGTAGTACCTATGTCACTTTAATTCAGTATTTCTATTTGTATTTTGGTAGGAATTGAAAATTTTGAGTGAAATTTTAAAATAATTTTTGAACATAGTCATTTACAATTTGGTAGAAATTAAAGATTTTGATTGAAATTTTAAAATAAAATTTTAGTATAAATATTTTGATTAAAATATTTAATTAAAAAAATTAGTAGTTCTGATTTTAAATTATTTAAAAATAATTCTAAAATGAATTCAAAACTATTAAAATTCCAATATCAATTAATGTACAGTTTTATTAAAAAATTAATTTATTTTATAAAAACTTCTTATTCAATTTCATTTAATTTACTTAATAGTAATTAATAAGGATAAAAATAAAAAATTTATAAAAAAACTAAACAAATTAATTACTTTTTTTTTTATATGTGAGAATTTGTTTAAACCATATAATTTAAAAGAGAAAGGAAAGGAGTATATTACATAATTGATTATCTTATATAACATAATTATGTTATATAACATATAAAATATTATTAAAATAATAATTAAAAATAATAATAAAATAGTAATATATATAAAAATAATAAAAGTATATTATTTAAAAATATGAAATATTAATAATAATTATTTAAAAATAATAATAACACATTAATATTAATATTTATTTTAAATTTATTTATATTTAAAAATAAAATAATAATCTTATAATTTTTAATTATAAAATTAATTTTAAATTATCACATTTTTCAAATTACTTACATATTTTTACAAATTTTTTAAACAACTTCCTTTTCTTTTTCTCACTATATTATTTTTTTTTCTCTCAATTTCATCTCTAGAAATAAACAAAGCATAAATGAGATTAGTCTCATCTAATTATAAAAAAACTCAATTGAATATATTTAAATTAGATTAAATTAAATTAAGTTATTCCAAACAACCTCTCATTTTCCTTTTCTAGACTAATAATTAGGAATAATTCCTCTATTTTCCCCTTCTAAAGTTGCAGAACTTATCTTTTAATCTTCAACATTTCATGATTCAATCTAATAATTACTCTCTTGTCATGAAATAATTCTCATTGGAAATGATTAATGGCACTAATCTGGCCCTTAATTCATCATTTAATATTTAAAAGAAGGGTAAAGTTTGAGAGTGTGTCGGTCCCACCCTGACCATGAACGGATTTTGATTGCATGTCATCAGTTACAGCCGCTTCACCCCCTTTTGCCATCTTTTGTTTCCAACCCAACCAAATCTGTATTCATCTTTGAAATTATTAGCATCACAATACAACTTTAATACTTTATTTTCTACTTTTTATCATAACTTATATAAAATATAAAAAAATACTAACTACAATTATCAAAATGAGTTTTTAATATCAATCATAATACCATAAATGTCAATAGTTTCTTCTAAATCGAAAATTATAAAAAGTAACCACCGAATTTTAATAAAAAAAATTACGAATTTATAATAGTTCGAATTTTTTATGAAAATCCTACATCAAATATGTTCTAAAAATTATTAAATTATAATAAAAATGAAATGAGCAAGAATTATTTAATAATTTTTAAATTGATTATAGAGATGTACTATAAGTAAATTTTGACAGATATATAATGAAAAAAATTATTTTATTTTTTGAGATTTTTACAGTGATATATTTGAATTAATATATTAAAGTACAAAAATATAATGGAATATCATAATTAATGTCCTAAAAATTTAATATGTGCAAATGTGTCTCAAATTTCAAAGAATCAATCTTATAAGTTCTATATAATATGTTCGCAATTAAACGTATCACACTAATAAAAATGAATAATCTTTAATTAATAAATCATTTATAAAAAAATATATTATACAAAAAAGTAATAAATTCTTTTAAAATAAATAATATTAAAAAATTAAAAATTCAATTATCAGTATAATTAAACTATAAAAATAAACTAGAACTTTTATATGAAATAATATCACTTTATTATCAACACTAATAAAAGTAATAAAAACAATACTTTATCAGAAAATAAAAAAAAGTTAAATATCATTATTTAATTTCAAAGTACAAGTAATTTATTTAATATTAATATTATATATATATATATAATTTTTTTAAATGTAAGAATTATATAGATTCATTCCTGTTGATGATAGAAAAATATTGACAATTTAAAAGATGAAAGTATTCATATGTAAAGAATTACTATTATTATTATTATTAATTTATTCCCTATATTAAGTGAATGGATGATTGATGAAATTAAAGTGTTTTAAATCTTTTAAAAAATTTCACACACAATGAAAACATCTTGTACTATTTCTCTATTCCAACCCGTATCACTTTGTATGAATTCTTTCGAATACTATACCCGTTTAATAGACTCTTAATTTCGAAACTTCTAAATTTATATATAAAATACAATTTGAGGGTTTAGAAAAAAGAAACTGAGGTCAAAGTCAAAATTACTTGATTTAAAAAAAATGTAATTAGCTAAAAAATTGAGAACCTAAAATCACACATGATTCAAACTAAAAGAAGTGTCTTTATAAGCTCTTAATTAAGGAAAAGTTTTAGCACTAAATATGAACATTGCTTCGGATATATAATTTGAAGACGTGATTCATCACTTTTTGACAAAACTATCAAATTAATCTCTCAAACCATGTGCTTCTCAATTTAGCTTCATCATTGTTTCTTATGATGAATAATAGGAGCAATAATTTAAAATATATTTCTATACCTTAAGAAATCAATAAATACAGCACTAATTAAATGGTAAAATATTTATTATATTTCTCGTGTACGATTTACAAGCCTTATATCGAGTAAACTGTTCAATAACGAACCACGAACTTACAATATACTATTGAAATCGATTTAATCTCTGCAATTCCGAATCGATAACGTTGTATGCATTATGACTCTTGTTCATGTAACAAAGAAGACGTGCTGGTCTGCGAAGAACGAAGAAAGGAAAAACCTTAGCAATGGTGATAAAGCTTCTTCGAGTACCGTGGACAGTAATGCTGCTGTTTTTCTCTTCACCATCCATCTGAGCCAGCACTTTGTAGAACAAATCCACGTTGCAAGGAAGCCAAATGGGGCCATCACAGTCAAACCCGTATTCCTGTTCTGCCTCTTCTAGCAGCATCTGAAACAGTGGATGGTTAACGTACTTGGTCTTCACCACGAACCTTTCTCTTTCTGCTCCAACATGCACTGCAAAACAACCATGAGGAGCTACTTCACCCTTCTCATCATCATTCTCTAACGATGATCTTAGTTTCAAGTGTGGCCTTGAAATTCGGCAACGCTCCCACGCCTTGAAAATCATGTTGTGCTTCCACTTTCCCTTTACAAGGCCCATTAATCCGGAACCCTATTTGGTATAGAACAATTTCTGATCGAACGAAAAACTTCAGGACGATGAAACCTTTCTTCTGAACATTTAATTCAACTGCGTAATCAAATAAACTTGAAAAACTTAGCATCCATCAGGTTGATCTATGTGTATCTGCAACCCTATATGGCAACTTGGCGTTATATTAGAAAACAAACGCATGCATGTATATATATATACACACATATATACATTATGAGCTTGCTATTGAAGAAAAGATGGGAGGGAATTTGGCATGCATGGCATCCAATGATGTGTGTTATGAAGAGAATGAATTGAATGTATATATATGGTGTTCATTCTTCTTTGATCTTGATCTTCTATGGGTAGAGAATTGAAAAAGATGGCAGGAACCACTGGGGTGTGTACATACACGGTCTTCGTTGTTTGGCTCTTTGTCAACGCCGTAAATTTTGAAAAGGTAGATTATATATACGCCAAAGTCAATCTAATTATTCTGCAAACAGCTGCACAAGCTGCCAATATATATAAAAATTCCATTAGTTTATTGGGAAAAAAAAGGAGAAAATGGAAGAAAATTTTGGAGTCTTTGCTTTCACAACTGCAATTTTTTCCCTTTTTTTCCGGTGGAATCCTTATAGGTTGCTTTTAAAGTGCAGATGATGGTAATCAGATGATGGACACATTACGTTGTTGATTTTCATCCTTTTTTTCATTTTATAAAAATATACACTTATCTATATTTTAGTCTTCGTAAAAAACATAGAATTCTTTTGGGTAAAAAAAATAGAGGATAGAGTTTAAATTAAAATAAAAAATAAACTATAAGCATAATAATTTTTTAAGAAAATAAAAAATAATTAGATATTAAAATAAAAGATGGAAATTGAAATAGATACACAAATTAAAAAGATTAATCATATAAATACAAATAAAAAATAAAAGCATTGCTAGTAGTTTGAAATGATTAAAAGTGAATGTTTTTTTGGCTAGTTAAAGAGTATAAATGCTCATTTTAAATGAGAGAAAAAAATACCAAAATTGTTTAATTGAGAGAGATGAGAGAGGGAGAAAAATCTCATCTTTCAAATTGTGTATTGTAATTTGAAATTTATAGTATAATAATAAATTTATCCTTGCAATCTTATAATCCATATATTTATTTATCACTAAACTCTTTGAAGTTTTTACTGAAAAATGTTATAATCATGATTATTAACGTTATTTATTAATCTGAAATCGCAACTCAAGCAAGTATACGAAAACTTGGTGATGGAGAGAACAAAGATTTAGTGATAAGCAAAATAAAAGGATGTAACTAAATTGAGGAAATATAAAATTACAAAGAACAAAATTAATTTTGATAAAAAAAAATAAACGACTAGATTGCTCTCATATTAATTTGTACTATTGTTTGATATAGGTTAGAATATTGCTACACATTTAGTTATATATATATATATATATATATATATATATATATATATTCATAGGTTTAGAAACATACAAATATGTTCTATTTTTCTAATAGAAGTTCCAGGTTTAAAAAGAGTTTTTCTTGGTGAAATTTTTATATTTTGGCTGGTGAGTTTTATCGAATGCTTACAAAATTTAATTGATTTAATTTATGAATAGTTTTTATGTATAAATTGATATTTTAACGATTTTTTATAAAAAAAAAAACAAAATAATCCATGAAGCAAATTTACATGATTTTAATAAAAAGGAATAAATTGGTTAATTAAAAAAAAACTCCACATAATTTGGGTTGAAGATATAAAGGAATACAGTTAAACCAATCTGTTGTTGAAAATGTGATAGCGTATGTGTCAAACGAAAATCTTATGAAAACATTATTGTCATACCTTGAATGTGTGAATGCTTACCTTGTAAGGATGCTGATTTTGCATGAGTCACAGAGTCAACTTCCAGCAACTTGTATATTACTACACAAGTCGATTCAAAACATCAAAATCGTTTTTTCGGTCAATGGTCTTTGTGGAAGTGAGCACAAATTGCTACCACTGGTTTGATTTAATTCTGAACTCAAGCGAGTGTAAATTTTCCAACTCTGGATGAAAGATGCGACTGAAAACACAAATATTATATATATATATATATATATATATATATATATTATTATAAGTATTTTTTAGGAACTTTCTTCAATGAAGACGTTTTAATTTTTTTTTAACATATTACTTATTTTTTCTTCAAGAAATTTTCAATAGTTAAAAGTAAATTTATATCACAATAAAAACTTTTAATTATAAATATAAATGTTTGCATACCTAAAATTTTGATTAATAGTATAGGGTTTTAATGTTTAAAGTTTTACTTGTGAATGATGTATTTGCATTTTCCATACAAATCTTTCATCAAAATGAAGGTGAAATAAGGAGCAACAAACGGTTATTAGGTTATGATCGGGAAATCGGACAACAAGGAAAGAGAAAAATAGGAAAACTTTTACATAGCATAGATAAAGGAAAAGTGTGTGGAGGAGATAGTTAAGAAAAAAATCTCTACCCCATATATATTTTTTTAAGAAAAAAATCTCTACCCCATATACATCCATAGTATATGAATTAGTTATAGACACAAAATCAAAAAAACAATACATATATTAGAATTATACTAAATTTTCATTTAAGATCTTTTAAATATATATATATATATATATTTATATATACTTATATATAAACATATAAGTATATAAATATATGAATATATAAAGATATAAATATATAAATAAATAAAGATATAAATATATAAATAAATAAATATATAAAGATATAAATATATAAAAATACAAATATATAAATACATAAATATATAAATACAAAGATATATAAATATATAAATATGTAAATATATAAATACATGAATATATAAATATATAAATACATAAATATATAAAACACAGGGAGTTTCATATTAGAGACACATGTTGAGAAAGAGCTTTTGTGGTTTACAATCCTAAGGTAAAGGTATGAAAAGTTTAATTAGTTGCTTATTCAAGTGAGATTGCAAGAGAAATAATTCTACCAATTGTGTCCTTGTTGAAAGGTTATTTTGATTGTAACTTTAATTATTTTATTATATCTTGTGACGTAGTTATGGTTAGTGTTGAAGAGTCCACAACGATAGAGAAGAAACCAAATTATTGTTTATAAGTGGGTGCAAACCTCACTTGATAATTCGGTTTTGTAAGAATGAGTTAGCTTAAATTCCAATACCATGGTATTAGAACCATTCAGAGTCTATCCTAAAAGGGTGTTGGGTCTCGTATCACATGTTATCAGGTTCCCCTAGGCTTACTTTCAAGATGTTCAATTCTTGGTGGGAGGAATGTTGTGTTAAGACCCTACATCGACTAGAGATAAAATCAAGTTATTATAATATATAAATGAGTGCAAATCTTATAGAATTGTTTTAGAGAATAATTATGATGTATTTTATTTATAAACAATGCAATATATATACACAAGAATCCCTATAATTAACAGAATGACAGTTACATAAATCTCTAATTTTCAGCGACCATAATACCTAATTTATTAAATTGAATATTTGACTTATCTTAACACCTACACTCAAGTTGGTTTATGGATATCACACATTTCCAACTTGAATAAAGATTCATTAAACACTTTGCTTGCAACTCCTTTAGTAAGAACACCAGCTAATTGCAATTCAGACTTTACAAAGGGAAAAGAAATTATTCCAGCTTCAAGTTTCTCTTTGATGAAATGTCTATCAATCTCAACATGTTTTGTTCTATCATGTTGGACAGGATTACGAGCAATTGTTATTACTGATGTATTATCAGAGTACAAACTCATAGCTTGCTTTGGTTTAAGACCCAAATCTGATAGAACATTTCATATCCACAAAAGTCCGCATACCCTAAGTGTCATGCCTTGAAACACTAGTTCAATATTTTTACTCCTCCAAGCCATAAGGTTTTTCTCCTACAAATGTAAAGTATATAAAGGTAGACCTTATATCATTTTTTGAACCTACCTAATTAGCATTACCCATCTACCTTTAAGTTTCCACAATTTGAGAATAATTTTTCGTATGAAAAATTTGAACATAGAAACTTAGAGTTGAAGGTTGATACTCCAACAATTAAGCTCGAAAGACACACACACAGGCACACACACATGCACGCACACACACACCCACACACGCACCCACGCGCACACACACACACGCACACACAAACACACAGCTATACAAATATATAAATACATATAATACATAAATATATATATATATATATATATATATATATATATATATCTAAAGATACACATATATATTTATATATAAATATATAAATTGTGAAAATATAAATATATAAATAAATATATATATATATATATAAATATATAAATACATAAACATATATATATATAAATTCATAAATATATAAATATAAATACATAAATATATAAATACGTAAATATATAAATATATAAATACGTAAATATATAAATATATAAATACGTAAATATATAAATATATAAATACAAAAATAAGTAAATATATAAATATGTGAAATATATAAACATATAAATATATAAACATATAAACATATAAACATATAAATATATAAACATATAAACATACAAATATATAAACATACAAACATATAAACATATAAATATATAAATATATAAACACATAAATATATAAATATATAAATATATAAACACATAAATATAAAAATATATAAACATATAATATAAATATATAAACATATAAATTTATAATATATAAACATTTGAGAAAGGTCAGATGTATAGAACCTTTCAACAAGATAGTGTTTTTTCAATTCTCTCAAAATGGAATCTATTCCAAACATATATACCCTAAACCGTAAACCCTAAACATGTAAACATATAAATATATAAACATATAAACATATAAATATATAAACATATAAACATATAAACATATAAACATATAAACATATAAACATATAAACATGTAAACATATAAACATGTAAACATATAAATATATAAACATATAAACATATAAACATATAAACATATGAACATATAAACATATAAACATATAAACATATAAACATATAAACAAATCAACATATAAACAAATCAACATATAAACATATAAACATATAAACGTATAAACATATAAACGTATAAACATATAAACGTATAAACGTATAAACATATAAACGTATAAACATATAAACGTATAAACGTATAAACATATAAACGTATAAACGTATAAACGTATAAACGTATAAACGTATAAACGTATAAACATATAAACGTATAAACATATAAACGTATAAACATATAAACGTATAAACATATAAACGTATAAACATATAAACGTATAAACATATAAACGTATAAACATATAAACGTATAAACATATAAACGTATAAACATATAAACGTATAAACATATAAACGTATAAACATATAAACGTATAAACATATAAACGTATAAACATATAAACGTATAAACATATAAACGTATAAACATATAAACGTATAAACATATAAACGTATAAACATATAAACGTATAAACATATAAACGTATAAACATATAAACGTATAAACATATAAACGTATAAACATATAAACGTATAAACATATAAACGTATAAACATATAAACGTATAAACATATAAACATATAAACATATAAACATATAAAAATATAAACATATAAACACTACAAAAAATCCTGTTAAAAATGACGGTTTTAATATGGCGGTTCTAGAAAACCGTCATATTTTATCATATAATATGATAATTTTATAACTGTCATAATTTACATTCAAAATATGGCCTTTACAACCGCCATATTATTATCTGTCACGATGTGCATTCAAAATACAACATTCACAATTTCAATATTATTACTATATTATTTTTTCCCTTTTTTTCTTCTCTCCATTACGTTCCCTCTTCATTTGAGTTCTCTCTTCACTTCAATCTCATTCTCTCTTCAGTTTCTGAGTTCTCTCTCTCACTCTTGTTATCTCTTCACTCTCATTCTCTCCACTGCCGTTCTCTTCACTGTGTCTCTTCTCCCTACCGTTCTCCCTTCCATTCATTCTCCCTTTCGTTCTCATTCTCCCTTCCGTTCACTATTCACCGTTCCCAAATTGCAAACCCTAGTATTTGAGATTTTATTTATTCGGAACTTCAAAGGTTATCCGGTGGTTAGAGGTAAATCATTTCATTCCTCTTTCACTTTGGGTTGCATTACCGCTTTTTTGTTTAATTTGTTTACTTTTGATGGTTTTAGGCACATTTTGTGGGTGAGTCTCGTGACGTAGTTCGTGGGTGAAGAATTGCATCTGAACAACTCAACAGGTGGGTTTATTGTAGTATTTAGGCACACTCTATTGTTTAAATTGAATGAGTAATCTATTTGTGAAGATAATGGTGGGAATGGACGTCGAAGACGAAGAGCAACAGGCCGCGGCATTAGAAAACAGCAGCTCCTTCGCCTTTATGGACGATTTCAACCGCAACTGCTCCTTGTCCACCACACAGGTCTTCTACTTCGCTCTATTTCTGTTCCACTTGGCAAATTAAATTTGTTAATCATTTCGTTTATGAGAAAATAGAATAATACGCAGCGATGAGACAGAAAGGAAGAGGAAATTTAAGTGTGTGGTTGATTCGGTAGCAGAAATGGGTATGCTAGGTTTAGGACTTGGATCTGATTCTTAATTGTGGTTTTTACATTGCTATATTTTAGAATTTGATTCTCTTTTATTGACATTTTCGAAGTTCAGATGTTTTGGTATTTTAATTTGATTTACTGTTGTCAGATTAGAAACTGTAGTTAGTGTGTTAGGCTGGAAGATAGGTGGACGAGAAGTTTTTTTTATCTTGGTGTTAGAAGAGGAAAGCTACTCCACAGCTTACATTATTCCGAATAACTATGCATGCATATCACACCCAAATTTATTGTCCCATGTCGTCTCTGCGATCTGGATTCCTTTTAATGGAGCTCTTATAATAATTATGTAAAATGTAATAAATCGTGTACCTACTCGAATCATGAACCATAATTGTGCTGCGAGCTACCCTAAGTGAGAACAAGTCAGTCAAGTGACATCGAGATTTATTTGACACCCTCTCAATTTACAATGTTTTTAGGGAAAATTAGCAAGACATTGCGGCTTCGGAATATTTTTAAATTTTAACCTTGAATTGGCAAGGTGCACAGTAATAGGAATAAAGGTAGAGAGTTGCATGGGCAGTGGTCATCACTTCTTTCTTTTTTCGGATACTGGAAGTTATCAGTGCTATCAATAGTGGATTGTGGGAAATGGAAGAAAGCCAGTCCGGGCTTTCAATGGGATGCCATAGCGGCAAAGCGTTCCCTGCCCTCTACAAGGCCTTCATAGTAGAGTGGTTTGAAAATGGAAAATGAACTTGTAACTGTGAAGGGACAAATGCAAACACTTCTAGTCTTCATTGCATCTGGGAGAAATATTTCAAAAGATTTGGCTGCAATGGTTGCTGGAATAGTTAATACTTCTATTAATCAGGTATGAAACCGTACATAAAATATTTATGACTTTAATAATTTTCCAAATGTATTGAAAATAATTATATAACTTTATTTTATTCAGGCATCAGATGCAAGTGGTGCTCCATCGCCTAACATACGACATTCATCCGAAGCAGGCAATGGGCAAGGATAACAATAGGACTATTTTTTACTTTGTTTTGTAATGTTGTACTTTTTCATTTTATAAGAACAATTAAATATGTATGACTTGCTTAATGATTTTGAACAATTTATATTAACTATATCGTTCTTTTTATTTTTATAAAGGATCTTTATATTTATTTTTGTAATTAATTTCTATTTATATTAATTTGTTATACTTTTTCTTAAATAAAAAAATAAAATATTTCTTTCCCTTATAAATATTTAAATCAAAATATTAAATATCACCAACAAATATTCATATCAAATAAAAATAATATCTAAATATTATAGACATTACGGCAGTTCAAACTGCCACAACTTTCTACATTAGATTAGTTTAGCATGACAGATATCGCTGTAAGAAATAACAGTTCTAACCGCCATATTTTACATGCTGAGTGATCCTTCACCGTTGTCATTTTTTACATTTTCGAACTGTCGCATTTTACATAATGAAATCGCCATTTAATACATTGTAATAAATGACGGTTGTAGCAGCGGTTCAACTAAAACCGCCATTTATTACTTTGTGGCGGCCAGAATTATGGCGGTGTGGGTACCTGTCACACGCGTATTTTGTGGCGGTTAAAACTGCCACATCTTACCAAAATATCCGCCACATATTACATGATTTTTTGTAGTGGTTAAACAATATAAACATATAAACATATAAACATACAAACATACAAACATATAAACATATAAATATATAAACATATAAACATATAAACATATAAACATATAAACATATAAACATATAAACATATAAACATATAAACATATAAACATATAAACATATAAACATATAAACATATAAACATATAAACATATAAACATATAAACACATAAACACATAAACACATAAACACATAAACACATAAACACATAAACACATAAACACATAAACACATAAACACATAAACACATAAACACATAAACACATAAACATATAAACATATAAACATATAAACACATAAACACATAAACATATAAACATATAAACATATAAACATATAAACATATAAACATATAAACATATAAACATATAAACATATAAACATATAAACATATAAACATATAAATATAAATATATAAATAGATAAATAGATAAACACATAAACACATAAAAAGATAAACATATAAACATATAAACATATAAACATATAAATACAAACATATAAATATATAAATATATAAATATGTAAATATGTAAATATGTAAACATCTAAACATATAAACACATAAACACATAAACACATAAACACATAAACACATAAACATATAAACATATAAACACATAAACATATAAACATATAAATACATAAATATATAAATATATAAATATATAAATATAAAAACATATAAACATATAAATATATAAACACATAAATATATAAATATATAAACATATAATATAAATATATAAACATATAAATTTATAAATATATAAACATTTGAGAAAGGTCAGATGTATAAAACCTTTCAACAAGATAGTGTTTTTTCAAAACTCTTTACATGGAATCTATTCCAAACATATATACCATGGTTCCTTACCTCGACGGGATATAAATATCTAAATTTCATATTTTTAGATACTTTTTCAGACCTAATGTCAATACTAAGTAGCAACCAAATATTTGTATCCATTTTTCATGATATTATCCATGGGTCAGATATATTATGGTGAATTCGTCAATATAAATATATAAATTTATAAATATATAAATATATAAATATATAAACATATAAATATATAAACCTATAAACGGTATAAACCTATAAACGTATAAACCTATAAACATATAAACCTATAAACATATAAACATATCAACATATAAAGATATAAATATATAAACATATGAATATATAAACATATAAACGTATAAATATATAAACGTATAAACATATAAACATATAAATATATAAATATATAAACTTATAAATATATAAATATATAAACATATAAATATATAAGGGCTAAATATGTTTTTAGTCCCTGAACTATGTGTCAAAATTGTGTTTCATCCCTAGGGCAAACTTTGGACTTATTTCGTCCTTATACTTTATAAACTTGTGTAAGTGATCCTTGAAGAGAAATAAAAACATCTTTAAAGATAGGAAAATGAGAGAAAAGGAAAGGAAAAAGAGTAAAAGAAACTTAGGAGGCAAATGATAATGAAGTAGGAAACTATGAAGAAGAAAAATAAAGAAATAAAAATGAATTCTGACACATTGTGGCACCTCAAATTTTTATGAGATTAATTAAATATTTTTAGGAAATTTTAAGATTTTTAATTTAATTAATATACGTTTTTTTGTGATTTTAATATATAGTATTCATGTTCTGATGTGATCTCAATTCATGAAAAACCTCAACCCATGCAAGGAGGAGTCACCACAAGAAAATAAGAAAAGGAAAATATGAAAGAAGAGCTTAAAAAGAATTTTGAAGAAAAGGAAGGAAGAAAAACAAGGAGAATGTACAAGAAGCTTGAAGAAGAGATTAGAAATATTAATAGCTCTTGTAATTTCCTTATAAATAAAAATAGAGTTAGTTTAGTGTCTTTCTTTGAAATAGAAATAAGAGGCTACTTGTTTGGACACATGGATAGTATAAAAAACAAGGGCCTTGTTTGGGAAGCTTTGGAACATCTTCCAAACATGGCCTAACCTTTTAGAATTCCACCCATGTGCATGCATTTTCGTTTTCCCCTTTCTATATAAGGGTGTGAGTCTCATTTGTAACATAACTTTGAAGATTAATTGAGAGCAAGAGCTAATTCTCTTTGAAGTTCAAGAGGTAAGCCTCATTTCTAGAATCTTATCTTGAGTTTTCCATAATTCAAGTGGTGATTGTCCTTTGCACTTATCTTTCTTTATGAAAGTGGCGTGTTCTTCATTCTCTTGTCTTCTCCATGTTTTCTCTTTTCATTTTCTTGAATGTTCTTCATAGCTGCACCTTTACTCTTCATTTTAATCAATTTTCCACCGATTAAAATGTTTGTTTTCACTTCCTATGGCCTCCTATGACATGTATCTTGATTTTAATCGGTTGAAACATCTTAAAACTTGATTTTCTTGAGTTTGCACCGATTAAATTCATCAACAAGGGGCTGGTTTCGTTTTTTGCCATTTCCATCCATTTGCACCGATTAAAATGTTTGTTTTGATCTTCTATGGCTTCCTATGGGTTCTATCTTGAATTTAATCGGTTGAATTGAATTGTTTTGCAATTTCTAAGTGTGGGCCGAATTTGAACCCTAACATTTGGGGAAAAATCTGATTTCATGTTCTTCCATGCAATTATACATGCTATTTTGATTCCATATGCCTATACACATGTTTGATAGATCCTACAATACTTATAATGCCTCCTAGGCATCCATCATGTTCATAATTATAAAATAATTAATTTTAGAATATAAGGTCTTATGTAAATAAATATTGAAGTCTTAGGTCATTGAGAACACCAGTACTTTGAGAGAGAGGAAGAGAGGAAGTCTTAGGTGATTCGTGACACCTGGCTCTTCATTATGACCGATCAGTAACTCAGGACCTTAAAGTTGAAGGCTAATACTTCAACCACTAAGCTAAGATGATTTTCATTTAAAACATTACACACACATATATATAAATACATATGCATACATATATACATACACATACACACACACACACACACACACACATATATATATATATACATGCATACATATGTATATATATAAACAAATAATAAATAATAAATATACAATTAAATATATAAATATATAAATACATAAATACATAAATATATAAATATATAAATACATAAATACATAAATATATAAATATATAACTACATAAATACATAAATATATAAATATATAAATACATAAATATATAAATATATAAATACATAAATATATAAATATATAAATACATAAATACATAAATATATAAATATATAAATACATAAATACATAAATATATAAATATATAAATACATAAATACATAAATATATAAATATATAAATATATAAATACATAAATATATAAATATATAAATACATAAATACATAAATACATAAATGAATAAATACATAAATACATAAATACATAAATATATAAATATATAAATACATAAATACATAAATAGATAAATACATAAATACATAAATATATAAATATATAAATACATAAATACATAAATACATAAATATATAAATATATAAATACATAAATACATAAATACATAAATACATAAATATATAAATATATAAATACATAAATACATAAATACATAAATATATAAATATATAAATATATAAATACATAAATACATAAATATATAAATACATAAATACATAAATACATAAATATATAAATATATAAATACATAAATACATAAATATATAAATATATAAATACATAAATATATAAATATATAAATATATAAATACATAAATACATAAATACATAAATACATAAATACATAAATACATAAATACATAAATACATAAATATATAAATACATAAATATATAAATACATAAATATATAAATATATAAATATATAAATACATAAATACATAAATATATAAATACATAAATACATAAATACATAAATATATAAATACATAAATACATAAATATATAAATATATAAATACATAAATACATAAATAGATAAATACATAAATACATAAATACATAAATATATAAATACATAAATACATAAATACATAAATATATAAATACATAAATACATAAATACATAAATACATAAATACATAAATACATAAATATATAAATACATAAATACATAAATACATAAATACATAAATACATAAATACATAAATACATAAATACATAAATACATAAATATATAAATATATAAATACATAAATACATAAATACATAAATATATAAATATATAAATACATAAATATATAAATATATAAATATATAAATACATAAATATATAAATATATAAATATATAAATAGATAAATATATAAATATATAAATACATAAATACATAAATAGATAAATATATAAATATATAAATACATAAATATAAATATATAAATATATAAATACATAAATATATAAATATATAAATATATAAATACATAAATATCCAAATATATAAATATATAAATATATAAATATATAAATATATAAATATATAAATATATAAATATATAAATACATAAATATATAAATACATAAATATATAAATATATAAATATATAAATACATAAATATATAAATATATAAATATATAAATACATAAATATATAAATACATAAATATATAAATACATAAATACATAAATACATAAATACATAAATACATAAATACATAAATACATAAATACATAAATACATAAATATATAAATATATAAATATATAAATATATAAATATATAAATATATAAATATATAAATATATAAATATATAAATATATAAATATATAAATATATAAATATGTAAATATATAAATATATAAATATATAAATATGTAAATATGTAAATATATAAATATATAAATATATAAATATATAAATATATAAATATATAAATATATAACTATGTAAATATATAAATATATAAATATATAAGTATATAAGTATACATATATACAAATATATAAATATACAAATATACAAATATACAAATATATAAATATATAAATATATAAATATACAAATATACCAATATATAAATATACAAATATACAAATATACAAATATATAAATATATAAATATACAAATATACAAATATACAAATATACAAATATACAAATATACAAATATATAAATATACAAATATATAAATATACAAATATACAAATATACAAATATATAAATATATAAATATACAAATATATAAATATACAAATATACAAATATACAAATATACAAATATACAAATATACAAATATATAAATATATAAATATACAAATATACAAATATACAAATATATAAATATACAAATATACAAATATATAAATATACAAATATACAAATATATAAATATACAAATATACAAATATATAAATATACAAATATACAAATATACAAATATACAAATATACAAATATACAAATATACAAATATATAAATATATAAATATACAAATATATAAATATACAAATATATAAATATACAAATATACAAATATATAAATATACAAATATACAAATATACAAATATACAAATATATAAATATACAAATATACAAATATACAAATATATAAATATACAAATATATAAATATACAAATATATAAATATATAAATATATAAATATACAAATATACAAATATATAAATATACAAATATATTAATATACAAATATATAAATATATAAATACATAAATATATAAATATATAAATACATAAATACATAAATACATAAATACATAAATACATAAATACATAAATACATAAATACATAAATACATAAATACATAAATACATAAATACATAAATACATAAATACATAAATACATAAATACATAAATACATAAATACATAAATACATAAATACATAAATACATAAATACATAAATACATAAATACATAAATACATAAATACATAAATACATAAATACATAAATACATAAATACATAAATACATAAATACATAAATACATAAATACATAAATACATAAATACATAAATACATAAATACATAAATATATACATAAATACATAAATACATAAATACATAAATACATAAATACATAAATACATAAATACATAAATACATAAATACATAAATACATAAATACATAAATACATAAATACATAAATACATAAATACATAAATACATAAATACATAAATACATAAATACATAAATACATAAATACATAAATACATAAATACATAAATACATAAATATATAAATATATAAGTATATAAATATATAAAAGTATAAATGTATAAGTATATAAATATAGATATGTCAATATATAGATATATAAATATATAGATATGTCAATATATAGATATGTCAATATATAGATATATAAGTATATAGATATGTCAATATATAGATATGTAAATATATAGATATGAAAATATATAGATATATAAATATATAAATTATATAGGTATTTAAATGTATAAATATTTAAATTACCGACGAATTTTATTTTGCACAATATGGCGACAACTTTACCGACGGATTTACCAATGGATTTTATTTCGCACAATGTGGCGCCAACTTTATCGAAGAATTTTTATTGACGGAATATATTTATCGACAGATTTTATTTCGCACACCGATGGATTTTTATCGACGAAACTAAATCCGTCAGTAATGAAAAATTACCGATGAAAAATTTTCCGTCGGTAAAATTCTACTGGTAATTTACAATTTTCTTGTAGTGGCTTTTGCGGTCAAGTGTGATATGTGATTGGCGCCACATGCATCATAATGTGAGATCATAACGCGAGATCATTGTGTATCGCTTTTGCGGTCAAGTGTAATATGTTATTAGCACCACCACATGCATTCATCCTCATAGTGTATATACAGGTACGACATGCATTGCATATGATGCAATTATGATATGGATATATTGAGCTTATGGATAATTCCTATTGAAGTTAAATTAATTTGTTTCTCATGTTTGGATATGGTTAAGTATTGATTAATTGTTTGTTGTGTGAAACTATCCTGCAGTGTCTTTACACCGCAACTTGAGTGGGATATTTCTCACTCACTCCCTTTGTTTTCTTGTCATTTTTCTCCTTTCGTATTGCAGGTGATCTCCAGTTTGATGTTGGTGATTTTAATGGTGAAGCTTAGTGTTCATAGGACTGCTCTGATAGGATATGTGACACCGAGATATGACTATAAAATTAGAACTTTTTTTTATTTATTTTTAATTAAGACTTTAGTTGGTTTATCTTACATATGTAATGTTATTAGTGAATGTGAATCATTTACCCTATGTACACAATTATTATAAATTTTATTAATTATGAGGTTACTTATAAAATATGTTACTTTTATTGTCATGATATATGATGTGGGGTAGAGGGTGTCACACACATCATCAAGGATCATTTACGTGAGTTTATAAAACACAAGGACGAAATTGGTCCAAGGTTTGCTACAGGGACGAAACACAATTTTGACAAATAGTTCAAGGACTAAAAACATATTTAACCCAATATATAAACATATAAATATATAAATATATAAATACATAAATATATAAATATATAAATATATAAATACATAAAATATATAAATTATCAACGGATATACCGACAAATTTTTCGACGGATTTGATTTTCCAATATATTTTACGAACAGATTTTACCAACGAAATATTTTATCGATAAATTTACTTACGGAATATTTTTTCGCTCATTATGGTGCGAACTTTATCGATAAAATTTTGTTGTCAATTTATAATTTTTTTGTAGTGTCATCTACACAGATAACTAAGGCTATAATTTTACCTTTTCTTTTTTTAAAAATTAAGGTGTGATCAAATTTACATGCTCAATAGCTAAAAGTCTTAATGGATTTAGTGAACTTTCCAAACCATGCTCTTGGAGATTGTTTTAATCCATATATTTAATTTGCAAACCTTCATTCTGTTTGAATCTAGTAGGGATTCCATGTAAATTTTTTCTAAAATTTCTCCGTGTAAGAAAACATTTTTCACATCAAATTGTAGAAGAGGCCTATCTTGTTGAGGATCACAAACGCACACGCACAAGAGCAATTACAAGACGAAAGTAAATAATAAGAACACAACGAATTTACGTGCTTAAGTAAAAATGACTTATTTCCATAGCTTCACTAGATGGTATTTTATATTAATAGTATAGGTTTACAATTACATGAGTATTTATAAAATAAGAGCAAGTAAATGGGCTAGGCTTAATAAACCCTTTAGACTCCACATACTCGACAAATCTTGGTTTGCTACTAGTGATAAAAGTATTCTATAGTGTTGAGTTTGGCTACTAGTGCAAATGTCTCTTGATAATTTATATCATGAGAGATAGAGTGTAGCCTTTAGCCACTAGTCGTGCTTTATACCTCTCAATAGTTCCATTAGTCTTGTGTTTAATTGTAAGAACCCATTTGCATCCCACTTTTTTCTTCCCTTATGGTAAAGCACAAGATCTCAAGTATTGTTTTTTTTCCTAAAGTTTCCATCTTCTCAACCTTTGCTTCGGACCATCTAGGATCTGCCAAAGCTTCATGTATGTTACTAGGAATAGAGATTGAGGATAATTAAGATACAAAAGATACATATGAGTGAGATAACTTGTGTGACGACACATAATTACTAGTGGAATATTTAACTTTGTATTGAAGATCTGATTCATATATGACGGGAGGTTGACCACAATTAGATCGGGGTGGAAGATTATATTGGATAGCAGTTGACTTAGTGTTATGTGTACTGGTGATTTCAACATCAGAAAACATGCTCTATAGTTCACTCAGTGTTATATGTATTGGTGGTTCCAAAATTAGAAACAGGATCAACTTTATCTAAATTTGTATTATAAAAGTTAGGATCAAGAGGTACCTCTAAAGAGTCATGTTTAACTTGAGCAGAAGATTGAGCTAGTTGGTTATGGTCAAAAGACACTGTATTATCTAAGAGTGTCCATATTTAGGATTAGCTTACTTCCTACAGAGTGATCAATATAAGGTATTTTTTCTACACAATATAAATTCATATATGAGATGTCAAACATACCGACATCATGATGCTGCATTTCACATTTATTTCCCCTTGAAGTGTAGAATCGAAATAAAAATATTTATCTTCAAGAAATATCACATCCATAGAAATATAAAATGTTTGTGGTGTTTTTGGTAAGCACGATAACCTTTTTTATTTGATCCATACCCAACAAAAACACATTTAATAGCCCATTTACCAAGCTTTGTACGTTGATGTGGGTGTAAGTGAACATATATAACACATTCAAACATGAGGTAGTAAATGAACAATGAGAGGTAAAACACAATGATCAGACAACATATCTAATGATTAATCAAGTAGATTGCAGTATTTACAGCCTTGTCCCATAAATGAGATGGAACATTTCACTCAGTTATGAGTGATCTTGTCACTTCTAATATTTGTCTACTTTTCCTCTCAGTCACTCCATTTTGTTGAGGTGAATAAGAACATGTAGTTTGATGCAAAATGCCTTTAGAGTTCGTGAACTCTACTAATTCTGTCTTAAAATATTTCCATCCATTATCTGATCTAATGACATTTACACATGTGTTAAACTGTATAACTATCATTTGATGAGAATAACAAAATTCATCATACACATAACTTTTTTGCTTTAGCAAATATATCCAAGTTACCCGAGTGCAATCATCAACAAAATTGATAAACCATTTTTTTTCATTATGGGTAGATTGTGGGATAGGACCCCAAACATCTATGTATATTAATGAAAAAGGAAAAACATATTTTTTATTTCTTTAGGGAAAAACAACATGATAAATTTCTTCCATGACACAAGTTTCACAAATAAAATATGAAATAACGATAAAAATAATTTCTTTAGATAACTAAAAGAAGGATGTCTCAATCGTCTATGCAACAACCAAATTTCCTTTTTATTTTTATCTTGTACATTTTCACTCGCAAGATGAGCCATTACCCCTTTATGAGTTTGTTGAAAAACATTTTCAAGATAATACAACCCTTCACTATGTCTACCACTGTCAATCTTCTCCTCGGTATATATGTTCTAAAAAACACAATGGGTTGGGTAAATCATAGCAACACAAGAATGTGAATTGGTTAATTTGCTGACAGAGAGAAGATTACAATTCAAAGTAGGAACAAATAAGATATCAGGTATTGATAAGGAGGGTGAGAGGACAAAGTACCAACACCTTCAATAGGAGATGAGACTCCATTGGCATCAATAATAGTAGTTTTTTAACCTCTAGGAGAAAAAATGAGTAAATAAATGGGGATCATAAGTCATATGGTCAGTAGTACCTGTATCGATTATCCAGTCATTACCCCCTGGTAACAACAAAAAGATTAAGAGCAATTTAGATATACCTGACTTGGTCACAAATCTAGCAGCAATAGATGTATGATGTAACATCCCAAAATTTATAATACAATATTTGTATTAAATTATATTCTTTTTAGATAATTTTAAATATTTTACAATTTTTGTAAATATTATAAATCAATAATAATAATAATAATAATAAGTTAACATTTTATAATGTAATCAAAATAAAATTTACAAAAATACAATTTTGCATGTATTTTGTAACATCCCAAAAATTTAAATATTCGTATTAAATTATATTATTTCTAGATAATTTAATATTTTCCTAATTTTTTTAATATTATAAATTATTTAATCAATAATAATAATAATAAAATACTTTTTATATATTTAAATATATAAATTGTGCTTATCATATCAAAGAAGTGTATGTAGCTTGGTGGTTTACAAGGAGCATTTGAGTTTAGTGTATTGGACTCCAATCTTTTATTTTTTTTAGTCACATATTGTTTTACTTTATTATTTCTATGTTTTCATTTTTATTATTTGATTTATTTCCAATTTTACACTGGTTATTTTATTAATTTATATTTATTTATTTCTCTTCAATTCTGAATTGGTTCTTTTATTAATTTTTATTTATTTATTTATCTTCATTCTTGTACTGGCCCTTTTATAAAAAAATTTATTTATCTCTAGTTTTGCATCGGTCTTTTTATCAATTTATATTTATTTATTTATTTACCTTCAGTCATGTACTATTCTTTTTATTCATTTATAATTTTTATTTAATTTACCGTTATGTTGATCTTTTTATTTTTATTATTTAAAGTTCTTGCTTTAGTTCTTATTCTATTTCTTGCTATTTTAAATATTTTGAGATCATCCTTTTATAATTCAATATATATTTAAATATAAGAAATAATAATAATAATTAATAATAATAATATTAAAATCATCAGATTTGAATTAAAAAAAATTACTTATATGCTTTATCATCATTCTAATTTCTTGTAAGTATTATGTTGATAATTGTTGAATTGTCTGTGTGGATTAATTATTTAGATTGTGTACATGAGTTATTTGTTGAAAGTCACGAGTTTTGTAATCTTAAATGTAGAATAGTTTGCCAGTTGAATTGAGAAAAGTCCTAGATTCTCTTATGATGATATATGACTATGTTGATGTAACACCCCAATATTTTAAATTATAAAGATATTAGAATATAAACATATTATATTATAAAGATATTTTTTTATAAGGATATTAGATTAATAAAAATATTCAGTTATAAAGATATTCAGTTATAAAAATATTATATTATAAAAATATTTAGTTATAAAAATATTATATCTTAAAAATATTATATTATAAATATGTTCAGTTATAAAAATATTAGATTATAAAGTTTTTTAGTTATAAAAATATTATATCATAAAGATATTATATTATAAAGATGTTCAGTTATAAAAATATTATATTATAAAGATATTTAGTTATAAAAATATTATATCATAAAGATATTATATTATAAAGATGTTCAGTTATAAAAAGATTATATTATAAAGATATTTAGTTATAAAGATATTAGATCATAAAGATATTATACATTATATATTATAAAGATATCAGATTATAAAGATAATACAATATAAAATAAAAAGAGGCTAGTTGGGTAGTTTGTTTTCACATACCTCTATTCTCTCTGCCTCTATTCTTTCTATTCTCTCTACCTCTATTCTTTCTATTCTCTCTATTCCCTCTCTACACTCTTCCTAAGGTTTAGATACTGAAATCCTAATGGTTCCTAGATCCAGAAGAAGCAATAGGAGGCTAACAGTGTAAGAAAGAGTTCTACCCGATTAGTTTTGTGACCGGGTAAGTCTAAGTCCGTTTATTCTTGAGAATTTCTTTTGGAAAGTTTATGGTTTTTGAAGATTTTTCTCAATCAATTCTCTTTATGGGGAGATGTTATCAAGGATTTTGAGATAAAAGATGAGCTAAGGATTAGGATTGCAATTTTTCCATCCGAGCAAGGAATAAATAAAAATCCAGGTTAGGGAAGTTAATGTTCAAAAATATATAAATTGATATTAAGAAAATTAATGTTATATATATATATATATATATAATTAGTATGTTTTGTATATTATTGTTGTATTGAGTGTAATGTGTGAAAAACTTTTTTTGTATTGTTTATGATGTTTTTGTGTGAGGTCGAGTAGAGCACTGGGTTGGTGCCCATAATCTACCGATATGTTTGTGTGGGTCGAGTAGAGCCTGGGGTTGGTGCCCATAATCTACCGATATGTTTGTGTGGGGCCGAGTAGAGCCTGGGGTTGGTGCCCATAATCTACCGATATGTTTGTGTGTGGGGCCGAGTAGAGCCTGGGGTTGGTGCCCATAATCTACCGATATGTTTGTGTGGGGTCGAGTAGAGCCTGGGGTTGGTGCCCATAATCTACCGATATGTTTGTGTGTGGGGCCGAGTAGAGCCTGGGGTTGGTGCCCATAATCTACCGATATGTTTGTGTGTGGGGCCGAGTAGAACCTGGGGTTGGTGCCCATAATCTACCGATATGTTTGTGTGAGGCCGAGTAGAGCCTGGGGTTGGTGCCCATAATCTACCGATATGTTTGTGTGTGGGGCCGAGTAGAGCCTGGGGTTGGTGCCCATAATCTACCGATATGTTTGTGTGAGGCCGAGTAGAGCCTGGGGTTGGTGCCCATAATCTACCGATATGTTTGTGTGAAGCCGAGTAGAGCCTGGGGTTGGTGCCCATAATCTACCGATATGTTTGTGTGAAGCCGAGTAGAGCCTGGGGTTGG
This sequence comes from Lablab purpureus, assembly GCA_030347555.1. Classification (NCBI taxonomy): domain Eukaryota; kingdom Viridiplantae; phylum Streptophyta; class Magnoliopsida; order Fabales; family Fabaceae; genus Lablab; species Lablab purpureus. The sequence continues at coordinate 14,768,116 of CM059262.1, read as the reverse complement.
TGCCCATAATCTACCGATATGTGTTGATACCCGGGGAGGTACAACTTGCATTTTAGGTGGTGAGCTATGCTAGAGCAGATTCAATGAGATCCCAGGTTCCACTGGTAGTCCCAATCACGTAGACTAAGATGCCAGGTGGTGAGGAGCCGATGGAGGGATGCTGAAGACCTGCTCTAAGGCTACATTGAGGTAGGCCCGGGCCAGAGTAGGGTTGACAGTAGTCCTACCCTGTGGGTAGGGTGGTCAGAGTGTTATTGTGCCGGTAGCCGACCACAATGTGACCCACAGGTGTTAGTCTCTGAGTTCGGGCATAGTAGCCGGCTAGAGCGGATTCAATGAGATCCCAGGTTCCACTTGGTAGTCCCAGTCACGTAGACTAAGATGCCAGGTGGTGAGGAGCCGATGGGGGATGTCGAAGACCTGCTCCGAGGCTACATTGAGGTAGGCCAGGGCCGAGTAGGGTTGATGATGAGTCCTACCCCGTGGGTAGGGTGGTCGAGTGTTATTGTGCCGTGACAATGAGCCGACCACAATGTGACCCACAGGTGTTAGTCTCCGAGTTCGGGCATAGTAGTCGTGTTTTCCGGAAGATGTTTTCTTTTAGGACATGTCGAATGTGCATGAGAATGTTGTGAGTATGTGTATTACATGATAATATGATTTGTGTTGTTATTTTTCAATTATTAAAGATGCATTAAATTTCAAAGCATTTAAGTATGTTCTATGATGAATGTGCATGAGAATGATATGATGATGAATACTACATGATGTTATTATTTTGTGTTGTTATATTTTTTAATGATTAGCTTACCCTACAATTGCCGAATGTTTGACCTGTGATGATCGTGTTTTGCTACACAGGAGCAGATATCTTAATAGGTGAGCGGGATGCTTCGGAGTCCCAGGATTATATTGGAAGATGAAGTAGTAGTTATACGCATATATTTATATATGTTTTTATTTCTTATAATAGAATTTTGTACTAGTAGAGATTCCCTTTTGTATGGAATACAAATACAAATTTTATATATAATGTGTTTTATTATCAGTTAATACAAGTTACGTTTGCATACTAAGTATGATAAAAGTAGCGATTTCTTGGGTCGTTACAGTTGACACAAGAATTGTTTATGGTTGGGAAGTCACTGATTGGTACACTGCGGGATGAAAGGCAAGGACCATGGTGGGGTCTAAGAAAGTATTACCAAGTAGGTGGATATCTGGATAGTTAGGGTAGTGCCCTAGACTAGGATATTCCACAGGCCAAACTTAGGATTGTCCAATACCTACTGAGCATTGTCAAGGTTAAGTAGGGAGTATATATCTCTTTTGTGACTTGAAAAATAGCCAAAAATTCTCGAGAAAAATATTTATGATTGTACCAATAAGAAATACTCAGCTACCTAATCACTTCCCAAAGAACTTGTGATGATTAGAGTGAATCATCATAAGTTGATTATGGATCCATATGTTGGTAAATGCACTATTAGAAAAATGATAAATAGTGGCTGAAAAATATAGTTATTATCAGTCACTGAAATCAGTGACCAATTTTTTTTTACAAAATTAGTAACTGATTTAGTTAGTGAAATTCCAGTCACAAAAAATCAGTCACTAAATGAGTGACTATATTATTTAAATCTTTATTTTGTTAATTTAATTCATTAAATAGAAATGTTTTCATTCTTTCTACTTTTTATGTTATGCCTAAATTTCCATTTTTAGCTGTTGTAATCTCAAATTTCCCTCCAACCCAAATACACTCTAAAAACCTAACACCCATAGGTCCGTGACTTACAACCTCATGTCCTTAAACACTCATTCAACCATGGCCAAAGCTTCTTTGCAACCACTCTCTTTGAGTGTCGACCAACTCAACCACACTCAATAAAATTTGTTCCTCTTTTAAAAAGACCACCACCACAACTCATCTTTTCCATTCACTAAGCTTGATTTCATAACACTAGAGGAATCCTTCGCGGAACAATATGGAGATAATCTTCCACCCTATAGAGAATTAGGTATAAAATTAATTCCCTGATGTGTCTTTCACATAGGGTTATGTGTTTATTTATAAAAGAGATACAAGAGATGGGCTGAGCCCATTACACCAGAATAGGAAATCCTAGATATTGTAACACTCCCCCTCAAGCTAGAGCATATAAATTGTATGAACCAGCTTGTCACAAATATAATCAATTTTAGGACCCTGTAATGACTTAGTAAAAACATCTACTAATTGATCATTAGAATTAACAAACTCAGTCTTAATCTTTCCAGATACTATATTTTCTCTAATGAAATGACAATCAATCTCTATGTGTTTGGTCTTTTCATGAAAGACATGATTTGAGGTGTTGTGAATGGCAACTTGATTGTCACATATGAGTGTCATTTGAGTAACTTCTCCAAATTGTACTCCTTAAGTAGCCATTTAAGTCAAATATGCTCACATGTAGCAGATGCCATAGATCTATATTCTGCTTCTGCACTTGATCTTGCCACAACACTTTGTTTCTTACTCTTCCAAGAGATTAAATTATCACCAATGAAGACACAATATCCAGAGGTGGATCACCTATCAACAGGAGATCCTGCCCAATCAGCATCTGAGTAGGCAACAACTTTGGTATGATTACTGTGTCCATACAATAGGCCTTTTCCAGGGGAGCCTTTAATGTATTTCAGTATATGAATGACAACATCCCAATGATCTGTTTAAGGAGAGTTAAGAAATTGACTTACCACACTGACAACAAAAGAAATGTCTCGACGAGTAATCGTAAGATAATTCAATTTCCCAACTAATCTTCTATACTTTTCAGGGTGTGAGAAGGGCTCCCCCTGATTAGGTAGAAGCTTGACATTAGGATCCATGGGTGTGTCAGTAGATTTTGAGTTCATCAACCCACTTTCCTCCAAAATATCCAATGCATACTTCCTCTGAGAGATTACTATTCCATTATTATATTGTCCTACTTCAATCCCCAAGAAATATCTGAGTCTGCCAAGATCTTTAGTCAGAAAGTGTTGGCAGAGATGTTGTTTAACTTGTGAGATCCCATGGTGATCACTTCCTATGATTACAATATCATCAACATACACAACTAGATAGATACATCCAACACTTGAGTGGCAGTAAAAGACTGAGTGATCTACTTCACTGCGGGTCATTCCAAATTGCTTAACAACCATGCTAAACTTTCCAAACCAAGCCCTGGGAGATTGCTTTAGGCCATATAAAGATTTGCGGAGACGACATACCATTCCAGAAGACTCCCCCTAAGCAACAAACCCCGAAGGTTGCTCCATATAAATTTCTTCCTGCAAATCACCATTGAGAAAAGCATTTTTCACATCCAATTGAAATAGAGGCCATTTTTTCATAGCAGCCATGACAATGAATAGACGTACATAAGCCATCTTTGCAACTGGTGAAAAAGTGTCACCATAATCTAAGCCAAAGATTTGTGTATAGCCTTTAGCTACTAGGCTAGCTTTAAGACAATCAATAGTTCCATCAGGACCGGCTTTGATAGTAAAAACCCACCTGCAACCAACAACAGATTTTCCAGAAGGTAGAGGGATGAGGTCCCAAGTTCCACTATTTTGGAGTGCACTCAGTTCTTTGAGCATGGTCTAATGCCAAACAGGATGGAATAAGGCATCACCTATAGTTTTAGGGATAAATACAGAAGAAATAGAAGAAAGGAAAGTATAAAATGAAGGAGATAATCTATGATAATTCAAATTAATATAGCGAAGAGGAGGTTTGCAAGTGGTTCATGTACCTTTCCGAAGAGCAATGGGGAGATCAAATTCAGTTGGCTGAACCGAAGGAGTCGACAAATAAAGTGAGTCAGATGGTGGAGGTGGTGGTGGTGGTGGTTGAGGTGATGGAGCTATACTAGACTCAATCGGAGGTTCACATATAACTGGAATAATGGCTGTTTCAGAAAGGGGTGTAGAGGTAGAAGGTTTTTTTTTAAAATATAGAGAGGACTAAATAAAAATGACATTTGTGGAGATAAAATAACGATTAAGAGATGGAGAAAAACATTTATACCCTTTTTGTGACCTAGTGAACCCTAGAAAGACACATTTGTGTGACTTAGTGGAAAGTTTGTCAATATTGGGTCCTAGGGTATGAACAAAACAGGTTGACCCAAAAACTATAGGAGATAAAGAGTGGAGAGGTTCATGTGGAAAAAAAATTGTGTGAGGAATTTTATTTTCTAAAACAGAGGAAGACATAAATTAATTAGATAACAAGCACTTAGAACAACATCCCCCAAAAACGTTGAGGAACATTACCATGAATTAACATTGTTCGAGTTGTTTCAATTAGGTGTCTATTCTTGCGCTCAACCACTCCATTTTGTTGATGTGTATAAGCATACGAAGTTTGGTGAAGAGTACCATTAGACGCCAAAAAACTGTGAAAAGAATGAGAAAGATACTCTCTAACATTATCACTACGTAAAATGTGAATAGACACACCAAATTGAGTTTTTATTTCATTAAAAAAAATTTAAGATAGAAAAAAACTCTGAACGATGTTTCCTAAAAAATATCCAAGTGCACCTTAAGTAATCATCAATAAAAGTAACAAAATATTGAAATCCTAAATTAGACTGAACACGAATAGGTCCCCAAATGTTAGAGTGAACTAAGGCAAATGAAGAAGAAGCACGTTGTGAGATACGAGCTAGAAAAGAAGAACGACTGTGTTTCCCTAATTGACACGACTCACAAGAGAAAGTAGATAACTTGGACAGACTTGGAACAAGCTGCTGCATTTTGGCAAGGCTAGGATGACCCAGTTGAGCATGAATGAGAGAAGAAGACTCCATTACTGATCCAACATGGGCAATTGTCCTAAGATAGTAGAGACCATGAGACTCACATCCGGTGCCAATCGTCCGTCCCGAACTCTGGTCTTGTAAGCAAACAAAATCTTTAGTAAAAGAGATAATGCAATCAAGGGAACGAGTGAGGCGACTAAGGGATAGTAAATTAAATGGAGATTCAGGGACATAAAGAACATTGTCAATAGAGAGGGAAGGAAGAAGGTGAATGGTACCAATACCATGTGAAGGGAATTTAGAGCCATTAGCCATAGTGATAGATGACAAATAACCCAAAGTAGAGAGTGATGAAAAGAATGATTTATTACCAGTAATGTGGTCTATGGCGCCAGAGTTTAGAACCCAAGGACTAAGAGATGTGGATTGGGTTAGGCCAGCAAAAGAAGTACCTATATGCACAACAGAAGCAGTGGAACTGAAGCCTTGACAGTCCTCATACCATTTAAAAAACTCATTGAAGATAGCAGGTTGAGCCAATTTATCATATGAGGCCATGAAGGAAAAGAGGAAGCTGCTGGAGGAGAGAGAAACCCTAAAAATAAGGAAAAATTTCAAATGAACTCTGATCAAGAATATGAGCACAGATCCAGAACGGGAATGAGAAGACGACGCTGGCGATGCAAGGCGCTGCCGAAGACGACGGCAGACGCGCCGTCTCATGCGACGACGATGATGCGGTGTATGTTCCTACAGACAACGGGTGGGGGCATGTGTGGCCTCCGACGGAGCCGGTCCACATCACGGCAGAGTCGCTTGGATGGGACGATGCCGACGGTGGTGTCGCCAGTCTAATTGGTGGCAGTGACAATGAAGTGTAGAGACTGGGCACTATTTCGGCGACGGTGTGGCTCCTGGTTGCAACAGCTGCGTCTACAAAAGTGGCGGAAGTGTCTGGGCAGCGGTGAAGGCAACAGCGAGAGCGGCGGCAGCGACGACGAGAGCAGCGACAACAATAGCGGGAGCAGCGACAACGATGGCGGGGGCAGCAGCAAAGGGCAGAGGGAAAGGATTCCGGAAATTAGAGAAAGGAGGTTTCCGGAAAAAAAAATTTAACACGGGTTCACCAGGGAGACAAAGATTTAACCTAGCTCTAGATACCATATAGAGAATTAAGTATAAGATGAATTTCCTGATGTGTCTTTCACATAGGGTTATGTGTTTATTTATTATAGAGATACAAGAGATAGGCTGAGTCCATTACACTAGAATAGGAACCCTAGCTACTGTAACACACCCCCAACAAGGGTCCAAGACCTTTCTTGACATGAGTTGAGATAATACTTAAAATCCAGAATGGCCAACAAATTGTCTCTCCCTTGGACAAGTATCGTGAAATGCTAAATGTTCCACCCCTGATGAGAGAATGTCCGATGTGTTGAGGATGGGAACAAAGTCATGAGGCTTCATTGTATCGGTCCCACTTCTAGTAGCAACTCCTATGGCAGAGCTTATGCATTGTCTTTCGCCAATGGCTAGGGCTCAACGATTGCACATTTCCTGTCATCAAGGACACTTGTGAAAGTCCCCACATAGATAGAGTTAGAAGGGTTATGCTTGTGTGTTAGGTCGTAGTGGATTGAGTATCCAAGAAAACAAGTTTATGGAATAATTGTTGGATAGAGAATTTATGTTCAAATCAGTCAATGAGGATAATGGTGAATTATTAGTGCTTGACTTGGTTGCTATGGTGCCCTATTTTCTTATCATTTACAAATTGTAGAAACAAATTTTTACAGCTTTTTTTTACCTTTTTTCTTGTTTTCTCATTGTGTGAGGATGTCTTTAGTTGTCGTTGTAAGTTGTCCCTTCATTCCTAATATTCATAGGAAAGAATTTGCAATGGATTCATACATGGCCCTTGATTTACCATCAAAAGCATAGAAAGCAGCTATTGTTGGTGGTGGTTACATTGTCGTAGTGTTGATATCTTCAATGGTTTGAAAAGCAAGGCTCACGTCTTTATATTGCAAAAAAACGATTCTAAAGCGATTTGATGAAGAAGTACAATATCATGAATGATATAATTGGAGAGTTATAATTTGGTGTATTATATACCAACATTTTCCCCAAGTTATCTGCTTAATTTTCTTTCCATAAGTGTTGCATGCTAATTTTTGTCTTTATTGAAGGTTAGGAACTTTTGACTCTAAGTGTATTTGCCTTTACTTCTAAGTTGGTCTAGATTCTTTAAGGGTTACATTACGAAATCTTAATTTTATTATATAAATTTTTTTCTTTGCAGCCATTTTACTTTATAGATTGAATAAAGAAAAGAGATAAAAACAAAGTGAATATATATAAACTCCAATTTAACTGCTTATGCCATTAACTCTCATGCATAATAACAGTTATGCAATGTTCTTCTGCTAGAATAGTATGTAATTGAAATGAAATACAGTTGTTTCCAGGCCACATAATGATTTGCCAAGAGTTTATTCATAATGAGAGTGTTGTTAACTAGAGTGTTTACTAGTATGGTCTCTTTAGGTTTACAGTTCTGCACAAAATTTTGCAGCTTTACACTGGACCACATGTCATTAATCATAATGCATAATAGTAGCTGGGTACTTCTCCTAAATTGTGTGTAGGATGCTAAAGAATGCACATGGCTTTGTAACAGACAAAAAGTATTCACCCTGGCCTAAACCACATCATATAGTCAAGGATTGACAAGCCTAGTCATATATGCCTATAAACACAATGTAGTAAACGCATCACCTATTATACAGGGGAGTCATGCTTCATTTCTCTATATCAAATTGTATTACTGCTTTGTTGGTGCAGATTTCCTATGTTGTTACTAGGTACATAGTGGTTAGTCACATATCTTCTTAGTTAATCTTATACTTCCTAAATCTATTGGTTTCACTTTTCTTCATCTTAGGTTGATAAATACTCTCAAACATCAACTCCTGCAATTTGGAAGTTGAAAATATTACAAACAAAATAAGTTTCACCTAAGGTAAATTATAAATACCAATATTTAGCAGCTTTCATGCTTTTGTTGAATTTATTATGATTTTTGAAGTGGGTATAAAGAGATTTTGCCTTTTGAAGCTATGAAAGAGTTTCGATTTCAAATTAACTTGCTAGCACAATAACTACTCTTTATATACTTATTTTATCAATGATAATTCTCATACAAAATATATTTCATTTTCCCAATAATTTTCATAAGCTACACTTCCACTTGCAATTTATATATATCTAGGCTTGAAATAACACAATTACTTGTTATGGTATGGGATATGCAACCTTAATCTCCAATATCGCTTCGTAAATTACTTTTTCTACTTATTATCATAACTTTTTTAAAATATTACATCCTTAAGATGATCTTCGATATAACTTCTAAAATAAAACCTTTTAGATACAAGTGTGTACGACACTAATTATCTACGTTGTAATGAAAACTTCTAAAGAGATAGAAATTGGTCCTATGATAATAGTTTCTTTATTGTTTTCTCAAATCTAATATTTTAATCCTTAATGCTAAGATATCATTGACCTTTTATATCTCCAATCAATGTTTGATAATAAATGTTATATCTATTTTAAAATTGAAGGAAGAAAAGGTAAAGAGAGAGAGGTAGAGTATGCAGTCTACACATGTATATAATTTTTTTCATTCTTTGCACATGCTATAATTTTATCTTTTACCTTTTCATTACTGTGTACGTCTCTTTAAAATTGGATCCATGGATTATATCTTATAAATATTATTTGGACTTTTATTCTTATGTGATCTTATTAGCTTATTTCAATAAATTTAATAGTTAAATTTCTTGTCTTAATACTGTCTCATTTTGTTTAATTTATATTTGTATTTATGATTTTGTTTTTGAATTTTAGGATTTGAGAGTTTTCATGTGAAGAAAGTAGCATTTAAGAAAGTTTATGTTTTGAAGTTCTATTCTTAACATAGTGGAAAATAACTATTAAGTCGATTATTATTCTATAAGTAAGTATATCACATTCTTTATAGGAGTTAAGTAGGATTTATTAATGTTACCTATTTGTAATTAGTTAGTTACTTTTTGGAAATAAATTATATTTTAAAACAATTATATTTATATTTACCAAACTATTTAAGGATTATTCATTTAATTTTTCAAATTATTATGATTATTATATGAATATTATGTATATATATATATAATTTTACAATAGTACTTTTTATTTATTATTAATATTAATTGTCCTTGATTATTTTGTTATTAAAGGTTAAATTAGATTTTTAAGTAAAATAAGAATAATATAATGTCTATAATATATTTAATTTGTGGTATTATAGATTTTTAATTCACACTTTCATCTTGAATAACTTATAAATAAATATAAGTTTATTAATGAAAAATTATGAAGGTATAAAACTATATATAAACCTTTTAATGTTAATATTTTTTATTTTAAAATAAAAATTATTATACTTATAAATAACTTAAACTAAAAAAACTTAATATAAAATTAATTTCATTAATTTATAGAGATTCAAATAATTAAATTAATGTTGAAGTAAAATTATGTTTTTTTATAAAAATATTCTCAAATTTTTTTCAAGTTTTAATAAGAAATTTATTTTTTTATTTTTGCAGGTAAGCTTAGATATAACACTAGTACATATTATGAAAAATGAGATTCAACAATTAAAACAAATTACAGACTATTAAAATTGAAAGGGATGATAGAAATATTCAACAACAACAAAATGTTATAACTTTTTTATCACATAAGATGTTGTAACAATCGAGACATATTTTCAATTTATATAAATTTTATTTTATTTGTTTTTAAGTGAATTTAAACGTTTTCTGTAACGTTTCTAACATGAATTATTGTTGTTTTCAGTTAATGATTTTCTAAACATATGTTAATGTTTGTAAATTATTTTTATTTTTGTGAATTTTATGGAATATATGAATACAATATATATATATATATATATTAGATATAAATTAATTTTGGAAAATAAAAATTAGAATTATAAATAATATAATGAATGACTGATTTGGTGACAGATATTTTTAACCACTATTTCTATTTTAAAATCAGACATTCAAGCAGTCATTGATTTTGGTTACTGGATCAGTTAAAATTTTTTGTCATTGAATCAATTATTGATTTCAGCCATTGAACCGGTCATTAATTCCGATCACTAAATTAACTACTAATTTCAGTTAGCGAATCAGTCACTAAACATCAACAACCAAGATTATAGTGACTAATTTTAGTTGGTTACTAAATTGATCACTAAATTGATTAGTGACTGATTTTTGTCCTTTAGTGACCGAAATATCAATTACTATTTACTGATTTTCTTGTAGTGATGTCTCATATGTAAAAGAAGTTAGTTTCAGTCTCATGTGGTCGATAAAATATGAGTCTAGACTCTCATTGTCCGTTATTGTTTGTTAAGTTTATTAAGATTGATATTTGAGGCTTGCAACGACCTCACTCCTTTCAATATTTTCTTTTGTATATGCATGTAGCACGAGTAGAAGATGAACCTACTCAGTAGAAGTTTTTCAAGAAAGTTGCAAAAAGATCTTATGAAATTATTAGTTTTAATATCATTAAGGGACATTAAATAAGTAGATAATTATCTATTCTGATGTAGAAATCTTAATATATTTTTATTATGTATTTTGATTCATTTTAAAGATGTAAAATGTTGACATATTTATATATATTCATGTATTTATAAAATTATGTTTTATATGATCTATAGTGAATCCTTGATACAAACAAAACTCTTAATTTTTAAGCAAATAATAAATATCTTTATAGAAATCGCATCACATTTAACTCTTCATATTTGGCGCGTTTGTATTGGGAGTAGTTTTAGCTTTTGGATACCAATCTGAATATCCATGGAGTTTAAGCATGTCTCATATTCTTTAGATTAGAAGTCATCAAAATTTATTCAAGGAAACCAATAGTGTAGCAGTTCCTATATTGTAGAGGAGATTGGTATTGAATCTGGATAATATATAGAATTGTTTCAAAGAATAATTATGATATGTTTTATTCATAGAACAACATTATATATATATATATATAAAAGAATTCCTATAATTAATATAATAACAACTACATAAATTTCTGATTTTAACTACCATAATATTTAAGTATCTAATTTATCAAATAAAATATTAGATTTATTTTAATAAATCTTACCTTATAAGTTAATTTTGTAAGAATGTGTTAAAATTTTGTAAGGATGTGTTAAATTTAAATTTCACTCATTTAATAATTAGAAATATCTTAGGATTAATTTGTTCAAAAGGAAAATCAACAAAACTTTTTCTTAAAAAAACATTAGAACTACCAAACCTTTTTTGGTATAAAGAATTATGTGAACTTTGACTTCATCATCTGCCTTAGCATTTGCTTCCGCGTCATCTTTGTATTTGACTTCTGCTTCCGTTGTTGCCTCGGTGTTAGCTTAAACTTGAATGTGCTTAGCCTCCAAACGAGTTGCGAGCTCCATCTCTGGTGGGCAACTTTAGCTCAATATGCCTTATTCTCATCAACGTTTCGACGAAGGTGAATGAGTATGTCATTAACGAATATACGGGATAGGTTATAAACATTAGGACAGGACATGTTCCTTGAGAAAATTTCTAATGACACGTACATCGTTTGAGAAAAGTTACATTTATGTCATCAAAATTGATGGTGTGACCTTTCAAGGAAGTACAAGTCTTTAGTAGTGACTCTAGAGTCGTCACCATCAGAGTTTGATGCTCCAACACCAATGTAGGGAAGAGGTTGATTTTGGTATAAGGCAGGAGTGGTGTCATTATATATGGATAGTTTGTTATATAGTTTTGCTTCTACCTCAGTGAGGGGCTTTGTGGCATTTTTCTTGAAAGTTTTTCTCCAGTAATGAGCAGAAAAATCTAAGGAGATTCAACCACAAGTTAAATTATTGGAAGAGCCAACAACTGCTTCTATGGTTGTGATGATATTTAGGATTGGTGGTGTTGTTTTCGATGAATTTTGTTTTCTTACAAATCGAACTCAGTTAAAACTGAAAAGACGTTTTTGATTTATCATCTACTCACAAATGCGATTTATAAGTTCTTTTTAGGCTAGCAGTGTAATCACTTTCAATCTTTTCTTTTGTATGATTTTTTTTATATTACATGAACAAGAAACGTAAATGACAACTATAAAAGAAAACAATCTCTAACCCATTAAACAAATGTGAAATATAAAGAAGAATGTAAAAGTAGAAGGGTAAATTTTATTCATTACCAGGGGTAATACCACAGACGTTGCAAAAACTCAGTAAATAAAGAAAAGAGTGTTAGAAGCATGAAGTGTTTCACCATTTTTGCTCTCGTAGGTTTCTGGCTTTTCACTCGTATTTTTTGTCCCCCGCCCCTCTTATTTATACTAAATCAGACAAATAACCGTTTACAAAACGGTTTCCCTACGTTCACCACGTCTTAAATTCCTTAATTCTTTTTCACGTGTCTTTCTTTTATAAAATCAATCTGGAATTGTTCGATGTATCATCATACATAAACTTTTCCTTGTTCTTCGATGTTGATCTCTAAGTCATCTTTGATTCTTTTATCTTTCTCGATCCTTAAATCTTTTCCCTTACTCATACTTCCGATTTTTCGTCTTTGCCGAATCTTCGATATATTTTGAACCACGTCGATAACAGATGCCCCCAAGATAATATCGACATGAATGCTCATCATGCATTCGATTATTATCTTGTACCAAATATCATTAACGTAGAACATTCCTGACACTTCTGACTTGCAATAAATGAGACATCGCTTGGGATTCCCGCAAAACCCCTTTACCTACCTCAATCAAATCTTCATATCAGAAAATCTCTCACGAATCCCAATCAAATTTCGAAAAAAGCAACTTTCTATTTTTTTCCCTCCATAACGTCTCTCTCAGGGTTTTATAAAAACCCTACCTTTCTTCTTCAACACCTCACGCTCATTTCTCACTTCTCAGAACTCTCTTCATCTCCTTTGCTACTATCTCCAACAAAGCCCTCCTATTTTCTTCTTACGCTCAACCTCCCTATTTTCAAATGGCTTTTTCCGACGTCTCCATCATCCCAGATGCCCAGCTTTTGGACTTCAACGGTAAAAAGTTTCTCCCATTTCCCAACCTTGAAGAAGAAACCAGAAAACTCTGGTCTACTCAAGTACTTCTACCATTTTCCCTCTCTGGTACTCCATCAGCCATTCTAGGGCCATACCGACCAACCTTCTCCTTAGACTCCATTAAGGATTTCTTTCCGTCAACCCCTAAAGGTCTATCCTTGATCACTGGTTCATCTATCAAGTTAGATTTTCTCGATATTACCTCCAGGGTATGTCACACAAGACCTGCTACCAAAAGAACCAACTATTTGAATTAGTTGAAAAGAGTTGAGAAATCCTACAACGAACACTGGAAGAGAATTGGAATCTTCGATTTCATTCAACTCAGCAAACTCGACATTTCATCCTTTGATATGTCGATGTTTTTAACTGTCGTTCACCTATGGAACAAGGACTTGCATGCCTTGGAGCTACCATGCGGCCCAATATCTCCAACTCTCCTCGACGTGGCCGCTATCACTGGTTTGAAGCCAATCAGGGAAATATATACCCTCGCTGCTTTTCCTGTCGATTCCGATTTTGAAACGAAAATCGATTGGTCTCAGAAAGCTTATGGCCACTTTTTGGCTCATCATTGTAGTGAAGATGCCGATGCAGCTGTGTCGGAATCAGAGCATATTGCATTTCTTGTGTATTGGCTTACTACACAAGTTTTCTGCTCCCGCTCGATCCAAATTTCATCGAATATGTTTAATTTGGCGTGCTTTCTCCACCAGGGAAAGCCCCAAATATGCTTGGCCAAGCTTATGCTAGCACATGTATACTTTGCGTTCCATGAAGCTTCGGACATCCTCTATTCTGCCAAGCCAAATGGTAATTTATCGGGACCTATTTGGTTCATCCAGCTGTGGTTGAACTCGATACTTGAAGGGATCCTTCCTACCTCCGACAAAGCACCCACTGATTATCCTCTCGAGGGAGCTCGACTAACTACGCTCCTTCCATGCAAAATGATGCCATCCCAAGAAAATTATGAGAGGTGTCTCCAATTTTTCCTTAGTAAGGAAATATTTTCTGAAGACTTGGCTCCATTTTCGAGACTTCCATCCAAGGCCCCACTTGGCTGCTTCAATGCTTCCCAGCTCCAACGCCAGGTGCCCAACAAGAATTAATCGATATATGGAGGAACTTCCTTGTGTGGGACATGATCGTCGGAGGGTTCCAAATGAAGGACGTAAAGTTATATCCCTACCAACCACAACTCTTTTCAAGGCAATTTGGCCTCTGCCAGATGCTGCCCTACCCTCAGTTGAGTGACCCCAACTTACACAACATAGTCATCACCGAGAAGACTCTCCAAACAGAGTTAAAGGTCCTGCTTCCAAAGAAGAAACTGTCTCTCGAACCTTATCCTTTCGAGCTGGCCTACTATTGTACAAAGGAGTTCCATGATTGGTGGACCCAGTGGTTTATCTCTACACATGCAACTATCAATATCATTATATCGAGATTAACCACTTCTCCATCTCTTGTGCAGGATACCAGCAAATTGAAGAAAGGTAAATGGACTCACTACCTTCAAATTATTAAATTCGAGAATTTTTATCAAGAATGCTATAATCCTACAAACCTAAGGGGCACTATATTAGGGGTAGCTCGTTCTCTCAGACACAAAGCTAACAAAAATCGAGAATCTTTTAAAATTATCAACCCTTTAGGAAAAACTGTTTTCGAAAAGTATTGTCCAAAAAATCTCTCGATTTTTCCTTCAGACCCTTTTGGAGTAGCCAAACCTTTAACTCATCCTAAATGGTTTCGAGAATTACGCTCTGCTAAAGAGTTATATCGAGCCGATCATGACAATACCCCTAAAACCAATGTAATAGTTTCTCGATTATCCTATTTCCCTTATTTAAAATGTCGAGAGAATGAGTTCCCTTCGTGGTTGCAACATATTAAGTACATTAGGATTTTGACTCCCACATTTTGGGGTGAGAATTCTTACTATAATATCCTTTCTCGATATGCACTCCTCGATTATTATTAACTTTAGGTTCGATTCTTGTTTTAGCTAAACCAAAAAAGCTTCTCGAGCAAGCCGAAGATTGGGGAAAAGATGATGGGGCCCCATCTTGACCAGAAACAACTTCATCGAGCCCCACAAAATCTTTGAAGCGGAAACCTTCGAAGCCCCTCAATTCCAAATCTAAAGTCCCGAGGACGCAGGTAAATACTTTGATGCATTTTACATCTACTTTTTTTTTCAATTTTGATTATCATTCTCAAGTTTCCTTATTTATTTATCCTTTCCTTAGTCGCATCCGACTCCTACTCGGGTTTCCTCATCGAAGAGCAAAGAAATTCCTCTCATGAGGAAAAAAACCAAAGATCCTCAGCTTCAAGAGGTATTACTATTCTTTTATCCTTCAACTTCAACATCATCAAACCATATTTTTATCGTTATATTATGCTAAATATGATTCTCTTTATTTCAGGTCACCTCGACCACCAATATCTCCAGCAATCTGGATTCACATATCGAGGCGACCTCGATTGTTGACCTGATAACTTCAACTCCCCATGATCCAACAATCGATGTTCAAGTATAATTTCGATACAAATTTCATACCTTTTTCTTAACTTTATCCTCATTCAATAACTTAGTCTTTATTCTATTTTCAAAATCCAACCACGTCTCAACGCCTAGCCGCTATCACCCCCGATGGTGATGACTTAGTCATTGTCGAAGGTATACTTCTCATCTATAACTTATTTCACATTTCTTTAAGTAATTTTCACTTCTTAACTTTTAGTCATGTACAGAGGGTGTTACAGTTTTGACGGGTTTGGATCAAGCAACATCGAATGTCGAGCTACCCTCTGCCAATGTTCCAGAAAGCAATAGTTGTGACAAAGAGGTTCCTCCTCCAAACTCGTCTACCATTGTCGAAGAAGCCGACCTTCCACCTTCTCCTAGTACACCTGAGCATCGAGAGACTCATGATGACGAAGGTGTCGGTCAAGGGTCCCCACATAAACTCTCGATCGAGACGATCCCAGAATTGAGCAATCTTACCAATATTCTGGAAGAGATCGAAAGGGATCCCTTCTCGATCCTCAACATGTTGGAAACCATGTTGGATCCGTCTCGAGTAAGTAGCTCGACGTCCCAGCCTTCCACATCAACATCAGATTCAAATATCGATGTCATCATAAAAATCTTCAGAGCGCTGGCCTACTCGACTCCTCTAGACATTTTGGTACAAACTCCTCAATTAAAATGGGAAATCCAGGAGATCGTCAAGCAGATATCAAAATTCGAAGCGAGATGCTTGTCACCCGGTTTCGATGCTGAGGTGAAAGAATTTGTCCTCCTTTTTAATCATGCTCGAGATATCCAGAAGAGAAGAAGGCAACTCGAAACCCGCAAGGCGAACTATGAAGCCACTAAAATAACTGGGGTGAACACTTTGAACAAACATAAACATTCTATTGAAGACATTGTTACCCATATGACGCAAATCAACACTGAAGTGACTTCATTTTTCGAAGAAAGGACAAGCATCAAAGCCGAAATCGATAATCTAAAGTGCCAGCTTGTTGAGCTCGATAAAAAAGTGGAAGGATTAGGGGTCACCAAACAACAACTGTAGCAGAGACGACAATCATCCTTATCTCAAGCTAGGTCATCAGCTATTAACCTATCAAATACCTTAACCGAGATAGGAAAACTAGAGCAAGAACTCGAAGATGTCGCTCTCTCCTGGAATCAAAATGCTTGTGCTTTCCAAGTTCACATTTTCGAGCATCGAGACAAAGTCGCATCTTAGATGTGATATTTATTGTAAATATTTGTACATTTCATTTTTTATGTACACTCTCTTTTATATAATCGAAAGGTTCTTCTTTTACCCTTTCTATATTTCTTGCATGTGTGGTTCGTACCGCTTTAGATATTTTCCATTAATAGTTAATATCGATTTTCCCGTTTCACAATCGACTATTTTGTAAGCGTTACCTGATAAAACCTTTATAACTTCGAAAGGTCCTTCCCAACTTGGAGACCATTTTCCAAAACGCTTCAATTTTTTATCGATAGGCAATATCACTTTCCACACAATATCTTCTTCTTCAAAAGATTTATTCTTGATCCTTTTATTATAAGCTCGAGCGATCTTATTCTTTTGTTGAATTATGTTCTCCAACGCATTCAACCTTTCTTCGTTCAACTCATTTAATTCGTCGAACATTGAATTCCAATAATCTTCACTCGAGATTTCTCCTTACCTTTGAATTCTTACTAATTGCAAATTTATTTCAACTGGTAATACTGCATCTTGGCCATAAACTAACCTAAAAGGTGTCGTTTTGGTAGAATTCTTAGGAGAATTTCGATAAGCCCACAAAACTTGACTTAACATTTCGTGCCAATTTCGAGGTTTATTTCCAATATGCTTCTTAATCAAGCCAATTATAACTTTGTTTATTGCTTCTACTTTCCCATTAGCTTGCGCATAATATGGCGTCGAAGCCAATAATTTAATATTCCTCAATTCAACGTATTGAACTACTCTTCGTCCCGTAAACACCGTTCCTCGATCTGTTGTAATCGATTCTGGTATCCCAAATTGATGTATTATATGATCTTCAATAAACTCGATCACATCTTTTTGTTCTACATCTTTTAAAGGGATAGCTTCAACCCACTTAGTGAAATAATCTACTGCTACTATGATAAACTTATGCCCTTTCGATGAATGAGGATGGATTTGACCGATCAAATTAATAGCTCACCCTCTAAAGGGCCACAGTTTTATCACTAAGTGCAACTCACTAGCGGGAATTCTTTGTATCGGTCCAAACTTTTGACATTCTTCACAAGATTTTGCATAATTTATACAATCTTGTTTAATCGACGGCCAATAAAATTCCCTTCTCAAAATCAACCACCTCATTTTTTCACCTACTAGATGGGCACCACATAACCCACTATGAACCTCCGTCATAGCAATGTAAGCTTCATCTTCGCTTAAACAATGCAAAAATATCCCTTCAACATTTTTCTTGAATAATTCATCACCAATTAACATATAACTCTTAGCTCAATACATAATCTTCCGATCAACCGGAGCATGTGGATTTTTTAAATGAGTTATTAATGGTAACCTCTAATCATTAATGTCGAAGTTAGTGATACAACATACATCGAGATTCTTGGACAAATTTTTACATATTTCTATCATTCTTTCTAAGCTTTCTATTGACAATTTATACTTAGACGCAATTTGAGATAATTCATTTGCTTCTGAATTATATTCTCGATGTATATGCTCGACTCGAACCTTTTTATTAACTCTTGTACCTTCAATAAATAAGGCAATAAATTAAGGTTCAAACACTTATACTCCCACATAACTTGTTTAATAACTAATTGGGAATCACCTCTTACCAAAACACACGTGGCTTTCATTATTAAAAGAGTTTCTAACCCAACTATCAAAGCCTCATATTCAACCTCATTATTCGAGCAACCAGGTGTTATCTCAAATAATAACCTCGTAGGAACATGATTTGAAGATATTATCAAAATACCAACTCTCGTTCCTTTATCATTACTGGATCTATCGAAATACAAAATCCATCGATGATTTTCGACGTAACAGTCGATTAAATTCTTATTGGTATGATTTGCCAAAAAATCGGCAACTACTTGTCCCTTTACTGATTTTAATGGTTCAAAATTTAAAGTAAACTCCGTAAAAGCCAGGGACCATTTACCAATTCGACTATGTAAAATAGGTTTCGTCAAAAGAAACTTCAACCCATTATTTCTTGAATGAACAATCACTTCATGCAGTCTTAAATAATACTTGAGTTTACAACATGAATAATACAAGCAAAGACCTAATTTCTCGATAGGAGCGTATCGAGTTTCAGCACTAATCAACAATCGACTTAAATAATAAATTGCACATTCTACTCCATTTTCATCTTCTTGAGCTAACATACTAGCTACGGTATCCTCGGATGTCGAGATATATAGCTTTAAAGGCTTTCCTCGAGTCATTGGTTTCAATACTGGAGGATTACTCAAACTTTTCTTAATTTGCTCAAGAGCTTCTTGATGTTGAGTTTCCCACTTGAACTTTTCTTCTTTCTTCAAAATCAATAATGGAGAGAACACACGTGTCTTTCCGGCTAAGTTAGAAATAAATCTCCTTAAGTAATTCACTTTTCCCAATAAAGACTGTAATTGCTTTATATTCTTTGGGGGAGTTATTTCGAGAATTGCCTTAGCCTTATTCTTGTCGACTTCAATGCCTTTCTTATGGACTATAAATCCAAGAAATTATCCTGCATGTACATCAAAAGCACACTTTAGAGGATTCATTTTTAAACCATGCTTTCGCATTCTATCGAAAGAAAGTTTTAAATGATCGAAATGAGCTTCTTTCGATTTAGATTTCACAATTATATCATCTATATAAACTTGTATGAAATTATCAATTAAATCATGAAAAATTAACTTCATGGCTCGCTGGTATGTTGCCCCAGCATTTTTTAAACCAAATGGCATAAACAACCATTCATATGTTCCCAATGCCCCTGGACATCGAAACGCTGTCTTCGATATGTCATTCGGGGTAATACAAATTTGATTGTACCCCGAATATCCATCCAAAAGACTTAGCATTTCGTTGCCTGCTACGGAATCAATTAACATTTCCGCTATAGGCATTGGGTATTCATCCTTAGGAGTGGCAGCATTCAAATCTCTATAATCTATACACACTCTTATTTTTCCATTTTTCTTAATCACGGGAACTATGTTAGAAACCCAGTCTACATACTTGGTTGTTCGGATGAATTTGGCTTTTAACAACCTCTCGACCTCTTCTTTAATTTTGCTCAAAACCTCTGGTGCAAATCTTCGAGGTGTCTGTTTAATAGGCTTCTTTCCCTCAATCAAAGGTAGTCAATGCTCTACTAAACCTCTATTTAATCCTAACATTTCATCATAGTCCCAGGAAATACAATCTTTATATTATTTTAGAATAGTGATTAAAATCTCTCAAGACTCTTGATCTAATAACCTACTGATAAACGTAGGTTTTCTTGTATCTTCATTTCCTAAATTGATCTCTTCGAAAGGGTCTTGTGCCCCGATTTTGCTTGTATCTGTGACCGTTTTTTCAAAACCCAGAGGAGATTGGTCATATATACAATCCAACCTTGTCTCCTCATTATTACAATTATCTACACCTAAGTCGATTTCAACACTCGAATTTATTTGCCCTATCCTACTTACTTGCATTTCTTGACTCGATCCAGTTTTTCCTTCATTAGCATAAGCTACTAATCGAGTCAAGAAATCAGTGCACAACTTATCCTGCATCGTCATCGGCCACTTCAAGGTTGGCCCCCTCTTCTAGCAGAAAACCTCGTACAAGATCCATCTTGAGATGGCGAGGCGCAAAGAACTTCGAATTGAAGTCACTGGTATCCTCAAAAGTAAATGGTCGTGTAACTGCCATTGTTTTCAAGGGTTGATCAGCAGTCGACACAAATGCGATGTATATGCATTGATCTGCTTCGACTACTTCCAACTGACCCTCTCAATTCCATAGAAACAATTTTTGATGAGCAGTAGACGATACTACCCCTACTCCATGAATCCACTCCCTGCCCAAGAGCACATTGAAATTGGCTCTTGAATATAAGACAACAAATACAGTGGGTCTCCTCACTATACCTATAGTTACATAAAGTACAATCATTCCCTCTGAACTCGATGCCTTTCCACTAAAATCGGAAACCATTACATTATGAGGAACTAAATCCTCCTTTGTCTTCCCAAATTTCCACAGCATGCTACTAGGTAGTATTTTGATGGTTGCACCTCCATCAACTAGGATCTTATCTACCTTAAGACCCTCTATCTGTGCCGTCAATATTAAAGGTTTCAATTAAAACCTCGTTTCCTCACTTGGAGGATCTATGAATGTTGCATCTCGATCTGGAGAGACGCATGCTACTTGTGTTACCCAAACAACATTGGGTTTCAAGGTTGGTTCATAATAATCCTCCCAATCTTCACTTTCTTTTCTCCTCTGCTCTCACTCGACTGCTGGAGCGAAATTGGAAGGGAGTATCGACACTACTCCCAAGTGCATTTGTTCTTCAGTTTCATGATAGGCAGCCTTCGATGGTCCAACCCACTCGCCCATCTCAGGCCTTACGTATCCTGCAAAGTTCCTCTTATTGAACTTTTTCCATTGGGTCTTCGACATATTCATTTGTTCCCAAGGTGCTTCGTAGAAATATTGAGGCTTTTGGAAACCTCTTCCCCTTGCATAGGATATTCTATCGAATACCCGCCCTCTTGCACCTCTTCCTCTTGGGACTTGAGGATAATAAGCCTCATTTCGCACCCATTGATTCACAGGTACTCTAGCACTAGGAACGTATGTTTTAGGAGACATAGCCCTGATATCCGCTTGAACCTTCTTTCCTTTCTCAGATACTTCTGACTTCTTCTCTCTTGCGTCCTCGAATGATTTGGCAGCCGATTTATCGAATACCGCACTACATCAAGGGCAGAGAGCTATAGTCTCATCCTCTGTTTTCTTCTTAGTGAGGAAATCAAGCAAAGTATCCCCTGCTTTAGGATAGATTTCCTTCTCATATTGTTCAAATTCTTCTAGCTCTCTTTCCAACTCATCCATTTCCATTTTCAGATGTTTCAGATCAACATCCTCAGTAACATCAACCATGAATGCCTCAAATACATCAGATTCATTGATACCATCAGTAGTACCAACATGTAGCACAGGCTCCGCTACATTCACTTGGACTTGAAGGGATCTGTATCCACTTCCATAGTCCTTTCTTCGAACTTCAACCTTCCTTGTTCAAAAGCATCTTGAATGACATTCCTGAAATGGATGCAATTATTAGTCCAATGACCATATACATTATGAAATTTATAGTACTTTCTTCCTTGTTTTTGTTCTTGAGTTGGTAATTTATGCTCATTGGTTAATTTAATTTGCTTGTCTTTTAGCAAAATATCAAAAATTTTGTCCGCTTTAGTTACGTCGAAGCTATAAGTCCGATTTGCTAGTTTATCTTTTACTTGCCCTTGTTGTAACAATTTACATATGTAAGGTGGACCTATTTTTAATTCTGCCATATTTGCTTCTTCTTCATATACTGACTCATCCTCTAACGAATCTGGCATTTCGAATCTGGCGTTTCGACATATGACACCCTTTCTTTCCTATTAGTTTTATCAAATTTTCCATACCTCTAGTTTTCATATTTTATTTGTTCAATTCTCCGAACTTTGTCAGCTAATTGAGCCATATCTCTTAGAGGTAAATTAACTAATTTTTTCCTAATTGGGAATTCCAGGCCCGAAGCATCCATTCGCACCAACTCATATTCTGGAATTTGAGTAAAGCATCTTGATTTCATCTGCCTGAATCTGTTAAGGTAATCATCTATATTCTCATGATTATACCTTTTGATGCTTATTAAATCGACAAGACTAACTCTATTTTCACCCCTAAAGAATTTATCGTGAAACATTCTTTCTGGTTCCAATTATATATAGAGTTAGGAGCCAATGTTGTAAATCAGGTGAATGCATTTTTTGTTAAGGAACTTGGGAAATATTTCATCCTCAAGTTCTCAGTCGAGATTGCCACATTCGATTTGGTATCGTGCCACGTGTTCTACCGTGGACTCCCCGATTTCCCCAGCAAACTTAGTAAATTTTGGGATTTTATATCCCCTGGGGAGTTCTGCCTCCAAAACAAAATTAGGGAAGGGTGAAATGAAATAGGGTTGCTCGACGCGCCCCATTTCTAACCCTTGTTGATTCAAGAACCTATCCAATACTTGATTGAATTGTTCTAGTTGATACGGACCTCCGAACCGATGTGGTTCTTCATTCATCCCAGGTCCTCGATCATTATTTCTAATTTGACCGAGATTCTCAGGATTTTGACCTCTTCTCAAAAATTGATAATCTCCCAATCGAATTTGAGGCCCCTGATTTTGGTCAATTACTGAAGTTCTATTCCTCACATTTTCTCCGACTCTTGGGATAGCAAATGCATCCCTATTCGAGTCATTTGATCCACTAACCTTTGGAAACATCATTAGTAGTTTGTACTAGCGGGTTAAGTACAGTTGTAATTTGCTGAGTTAGCATATTCACCATCTCGAAATTACTATAATCCATTTGTTGTTGAATTACTTCCAAGGATGCATTCGATATCCCTGTACTCACATTTTCGATATCGGGATGATTTCTCTCGAGTTGTTCTTGATTATAGGCATATCTTCCTTCTTGATACCCTCTTTGATTATCTCGACCCGATCTCGATGTCGGTTGCCATCTCGGCATGCCCCAAGGGTATATTTCATTTTGTAGTGTCCCTTGTTGTCTGAACATTGAGGTTCCAACCCTCGTGTTATTATTGTAAAACACTGGAGGAGGTATTGACTCTATCCTAGTCGTCACATGTGGACCTACACTAGTCGTTACTGGACTAGTGATAGAGGCACTTTGCGTTGATGTCGTGCCTTGTGTAATTATCGAAGTATTAGCATTACTGGGTATACCGTCAGGTAATCCAGTATTAACTAAATTACTCCCTTGCTCATTTCTATTGGCTTCAAAGCCATTGTTTACACTGTTATGATTATTCATAATTACTCTACCACTTCTTAATAACATGCAATTCCAAGTGTTTTTAGAACTAGCCAAATAGCGTCCCACCGGGCGTGCCAATTTGTTTTTGATGAATTTTGTTTTCTTACAAATCGAACTCAGTTAAAACTTAAAAGACGTTTTTTATTTATCATCTACTCACAAATGTGATTTATAGGTTCTTTTTAGGCTAGCAATGTAATCACTTTCAATCTTTTCTTTTGTATGAATTTTTTTTATATTACATGAACAAGAAACGTAAATGACAACTATGAAAAAAAACAATCTCTAACCCATTAAACAAATGCAAAATATAAAGAAGAACGTAAAAGCAGAAGGGTAAATTTTATTCATTACCAGGGGTAACACTACAGACGTTGCAAAAAATCAGTAAATAAAGCAAAGAGTGTTAGAAGCATGAAGTGTTTTGTCATTTTTGCTCTCGTAGCTTTCTGGCTTTTCACTCGTATGTCTAATCCCTTTTTTGTCCCCCGCCCCTCTTATTTATACTAAATCAGACAAATAACCGTTTACAAAACGGTTTCTCCACGTTCACCACGTCTTAAATTCTTTAATTCTTTTTCACGTGTCTTTCTTTTATAAAATCAATCTGGAATTGTTCGATGTATCATCATACATAAACTTTTCCTTGTTCTTCGATGTTGATCTCTAAGTCATATTCGATTCTTTTATCTTTCTCGATCCTTAAATCTTTTCTCTCACTCATACTTCCGATTTTTCGTCTTTACCGAATCTTTGATATATTTTGAACCACGTCAATAATAGGTGTATAAGAGAGGTTCAATTTTGTATCCCTGAATACAACCTTCGCCTGCGGTCGTGTAAATTTCTGTCTTATAGCACTTGGTTTAGAGGGAATTGCTAACTGCTAAATTATTGAGTTGGGGTGGAAAACATTGCTTTGTTAATATGGGTAAAGAGAGACTATTACATTGAATATATGCATGATACTGCTACCTAGAATGATTTGAACATTAATAGCAGAGTGAGGTTATGGAATATTTATATGTATTAATAGACATAAATATTTAGTAATCTTTTGGTTAGTAGAAGTTATGTGATTTTGTTATATCTTTATATATAGAGTTGGTATTTCCTTGTACCATTCTCTGATATTTTTTTATTGTACTTTCTTTTAATTAATTGAAACATTTTTACAGAAAAACACACATTTAAAAAAATATTTATATTTAATTTTTTAAAACTTAAAAATAATTTTTTTATATCTTATTTTTATTTAAAGTCCAAAATCTTAAATTTGAAGTAATATTTTTTTAATGAGATGTCTTATAAATATTAAACACACATTCTTTATTGGAGAAATAACACATACCATGGTTAGGTTAATTAAGAAGCATTATTGGATTGTAAATGTAATCAATTGTTTTAGAAAGCATATTCATCCTATGGTGCATTCATTCATTCCTCTTGATTGCATGTGGAGTGAGTGAAGTTGGATTCCAAGTGAGGTTCACTATGTCACTCCAATTGGAAACACTACATTGTGCAAGTCACTTTCATGTCTGTTAGCTTTCAATTTTGGTAGGTGGAGCCCTCCTCTCAACTCAAAACGCTAAGCAAGAGCCATCAATATAAATGCCAACTTTTCATACATTTTTTCATCTTCTAATTTTTAAATCTATTTTTCTCCTTCATATGCATTAAAAAATGTGGCTTTAGACATACCACACACAACTGGAGCCACTGATAGTAGAGAGAAAAAAAGAATGACAGGTAAAAAGAGTTGTGTGCATACATGTAAGGTTGTTAGACAACAAACAGAACAATATATGAATAAAAAAACAAAATAGGTGCCTTGACTTGACTGAATAAAAATCTTACATATTATTCCATCCAAGTATATTGCACACATGCATGCATATCTAATGTAGAGAGATTGTTAAATTAAATTATACTGAGTATAATGTGTATACAAGTAATTTTCAACGACAGTATACAGTTACGGAAGAATTTGCTTCTGTTCCTTTGAATAATTTTACATGTCATTATCACATATGATAGTGTTTTTATAACATATTTGAATTGAATTGGTTCAGCCAAAAGTTTTTATATGCAATTTATGGTATTGAGATTAATGGCAGTAATGATTGAAGCACCGTATTGTTTTCGTCTCAATGTAAGTTCAATACAAAATGAAAGAACAAGCGTTGACCCATAATGTAATGTAATCAAAGTGATAATAATGGTAAAATGTGAAGATACTTTTTTTTTCGGCAACGATGATAGTGATGATAGATTTCTATCTCTCATTACATCATACAATTTATTTTTTCTATTAGACAGTTTAAAATAATAATTAAAAGTTAAAAAATTAAAAAATAAAATAAAGATATTTCGTGGAAATCGATAGAATTCATCAATTTTTTTCTTTATCAAATGAAAAACTAACACCAAATTCACTTCAATTTATCATCTTTCATAATATATGCCTTCTTTACCAATGTATTTAAAATTAAGAATTTAATTTTTTTTCCTTAACTTTTTTAAAAAATAAATTACAAAATAAAAATATATAATATGAATAATTTTTTATTTGATAATTTTATATAAAATATAATTATATTGTGCACAAGAATTGAGTTTAATAATAATAATACAAAGAAATGGTAAAACATTATGTAAAGCACATTAAATAAAGACTTTCAACAAAAAATAAATTAGGAAATAAATATAACCTTACTTTATCCTACAAAATAATTAAATTGCACCACTTGGATATATATATATACAAATTACCTTTATATAAGAATGTCATGTAATTAGAAATTACTTATAAGTGAAACAAGAAATCTAATTAATTTAACATATGCATGATTACTAGATACGAATACATTAAAAGTTTCGAATAGATTAAAAGCTTCTAATAGATGTTTATTATCAAACGATTTACAACTGAAAAAAGTTCAATATTAAGATCTACGAAATTCTATCTTGTATTACAATCTTTTCCAATTGAAATTATTTCTAACAATCAACATTTAACAAGTTCACATGACACGTGAATTTGTTTCTTGAAACTAGCTTTGCGAACATATATATAAGATTATCCTCAGTGTTGATCTTCTTCACTTCAATCTTTATCTCAAAATGAAGAAGATGATATGTGACATATGTTTTTTGTCCTATGGTGTTGAACATAATTCTTGGTTAAATAAATTGCACTCAAACTATCATAAAGGATGACATCTTCTCTTAAAGAAATCCTAAATTATAGATTCAATAAAATATCCTCTTTAACCACTTTTGTTAACAACAAACTTCACTTTCATGGTTGACAAGTTAGAGAATAACTTTTCAACTAACCAATGACTTGTCAATCATGAATATATAACTAGGTATGTATCACCTAGTATCCAACTCTACAACATAATAAAAAAAAAAAAATCCAGGATACACTGTGAATTATCTTT
This sequence comes from Lablab purpureus, assembly GCA_030347555.1. NCBI lineage: Eukaryota > Viridiplantae > Streptophyta > Magnoliopsida > Fabales > Fabaceae > Lablab > Lablab purpureus. The sequence continues at coordinate 14,740,995 of CM059262.1, read as the reverse complement.
GAAGATGATTCCAATGTTCTCTATTCCTTTTAGCTTTCGGAGGATTTGTTTCACCTCTTAATAATGATCTTTCCTAGGGTTGTTCACATATCTACTCATGGGACTCACTACTTAAGTAAAATACACTCTATTACTTACCATCACATACATGTATTGCTTACCATCACATAGATGTATTGCTTACCATCACATACATGAGGTTATGCATTACACTAGCATTAAGAATGACTTAGAATCAATTATTTGAGCTTCAAAAGACATAAATGTTGTTAGATATATGCTCACAACCTTAGTGTCTTGCACCCTAAAACGTCATATATACTATTGTCTTTAATACAAAAAGAGTTTCTTACACAATTGATGTAACGTTATGAAAAACATATAAATCTATACTAGTCAGCTAACTTAAATATCAACTATAATATAATTATATATACCTAAATACATATATATACCACTTAGACAATATCGTCCTCAAAACAAAAATACATTATCTTTGGAAAGATTTGTTTCACCTCTTAATAATTCCTAGGATTGTTCACGTATCTATTCATGGGATTTACTACTTGAGTAAAGTACAATCTATTGCTCACCATCGCATACATCAAGTTATCCACTACACTAACATTAAAAATGAATCATGTATTCCTTCTTAGAATCGAGATTGAAAATAAGTCATGTATTCCTTCTTAGAATCGAATATAATTGAGCTTCAAAAGACATAGATATTGTTAGATGTGTGCTCATGACCTTAGTGTCTTGCACCATAAAATGTCATATGTATTATTGTCTTTAATACAAAAAGAACTTCTTACACAATTGATTTAACATCTTGCAAAAACATATAACTCTATAATAGTGAGCTAACTTAAATATCAATTATAATATAATTGTATATACATAAATACGTAACACCACTTAGACAATTTCGTCCTCAAAACAAAAATATAAAATAAACTCATACATTATCACCTCTAGAAGCTTTTTCGTTTCCAGTTTTACTTGCAAAAAAAATTGTTCCCATACAAAACGATCTCAGTAATAACATACAATAATAATAGACAGTGATGTGCTAATGATTTAAAAATAAAACATCATCACATTTCAATCATCAAATGTATATGGATATGATTCACACGAATGTATATTAGCGACAATCAAATGGTTTCACCAATTCTCACCGACATGGAATCAACATATGAACAAATTACTTCGTTGTGAAGCATCATGCACCATTCACCACTTCATTCCTGCAGGCTTCATAATAAATTTGCGCCAATTAAAAATCATGCCACACCTTGCTCCCCGAGGAAAACCCCTCATATTTATACTCCATTGATTGAAATTATTTTTTGCATTAAATTTCTTGATATTTGAAGTAATACACATATTTTTATCAAAATCTATCACCAACAGATGGGAAAAGTAATCAAATTAACTCTAGTACCAAATTGTTACACAAATACTACCAAATTAAACGTAACATCAAATGAAGATTATGAACAATAAATTAAGAAACTAGAAATGAATATAAGTATTCTGTATCAAGCAAGTTAAATTACATCTCATGAGAGTACATACAGAGGAAACAAAATGTTTAGAAATTAGTTTAGGAGCATACCATAAATCTAATTAACTAAAATATACATGATTACTTGACATCAAAGTGTGTACTGTAGGTGTCCAGATGGTCTACAATTGGAAAGAATTCCGTACACGAAGACGAATAACTTAAATAATAAAAAAATACATTAAGAAAATATAATGTTAGGAATGAATTAGTGAGATTGTGGTCCAGTCCAATGCGATCACGTTCTCCACCCCGTATACCATTTATGCATGTACGTGCACATAAACAGAATGTGTCCGCTTGCGTACGTAAAAAAACAGCACTCTTCGATTCACTGCAATTCCGATCATCCACCTCATTTTTGGTTGGACCGCCTCAACTCTACTCTCTTTTTCTAATTTTCAACAATATTCCACTTCTTTCTTCTCTCACCATAAAATAACATATAACACTTCACAATACATATTTCTATTTCTCCTTCAATTCTCTCATTTCTAAAAGATAACCATTTAGTAAATGTAGCATACGTGTCTCAGAAATAGCATAGCAACACATATACATGTTTTTTTTCTAAGAAAGAATATAACTTAGCAAGGTGACGTGATTCCCAAAACAGAATGAATGGACGTTCCACGGCAACGAAATTTGTCTCGTTGTACCTAAAATCTACTTGGCCTTTCATAAACACCCATCAATGCAAATATGTAAAGTACTTTTTTTGTTATTTAAGCTTAATATTTTAATTAAGGTGAAAGTGTGAAAACTGTAGGATTTGCTACATGGTAAAATGTAGTGGATGAGATGGGAGAGACACCTGAGATGGGAGAAAGGTATTTACTAGTTTGTGTTGAAAGGTGAAGGAATGATTAAGGAGGAGAATGAGAAGCATGGTAATCATATCCCATGGGCAGTGTTAAGAGCCCCACGTGCGATGACTTCAACCACTAACCATGGTTCATTACATTCAACCCAAATGCAAACAAAGCATAATAAAATGGTAGTAAAAGAAAAGATCTTCTCTTTTTTTTTTTAATATAAAAAGAAGGCAAGGGAGAGCGAGATGTAGAGAGCGTATACATAGGGAGGGCTTGGTGCGGGTGGGAAGAATAACCCAAAGCGCCCCGACAGAGAAAAAGGAAAAGCCCACCGTCCCCGCATCGACGCTTCCATTTGCAACACCAACAAAAAAGAAAAGCGACCAAAACCTACCCAGTAGCAGCACTGTAACAGTGTGTGTAGTAAGTACTCTTCCTCTCTCTTGTTTGTGTAATGCAGTGTGTGAGGTGTGAGTCTGGCATATATAGGGAAAGACCTAATGGGATACCAGTGTTACCTCATTAATGCGCTTCACCTTTTTTTGACGATTCTCCTTTACGCGTCCCAGTTTTGTCACTTCTGATCCTCTCTGCCACCTTGGTCGCTTCAAACCCTACCCCCCCTCCCGACCCTTTTTCCTTTTTCCACCTCCCCGCCTTCTCCTCTCCACCACGCACCTCTCTCTCTCCCTCTCTCCATGTCACTCTTCTTTCTTTCCCTTAAAATGTAACCGACACACATACCGGAGAAGAACAGAATTGCATGGAGCAATCAATGTCCTTTTTCTCTCATCTCATCGCCATTTGTAAGCAAACTAACCGTGTGTGTGCGCGTTGCAGCTAGCTACTTTTTACCCTTGTCACACTAGCTAGATGGATTTGATTCAATTCAAGATAATAGGAAAAGGAAAAACCAATGTTTTGTTTTTCTCTTTTTAGGTTTCACACTCTCGTCCTAGTTCTAGTGGTAGTCCCGTGACACTGACTTTCTCTCTCTCCCCACCTCTCGTCTTTTCCAGAATCGACGGCTATTCCTGCCTCGTTGACTCCCTCTTTCTTCACATGATGTGATGTGTATATATGACCCTTCCTTTTCTTCTCTTCTCTTCTGCAGATCTGTGATTTCTCTGTAAAAAAGCTTATTGTCTTTTACTCTCCCTCTCCTTTTCCATGCCGTGACTTCCGAGCATTCACTCCCAACTTCCGAACGGCTCGCCGTGCTCGTTGTTTCATGGAACAGCATTCGGTTCGACGAATCGTCGTCGTTTTTGTAACCGTCTCCTTCTCCCTCGCACTCCTTGCCGTTGCAACAGGTGCGTGTTGTTCACGCTCAATCTCGATATTGTTACATGAATTATTGTTAAGAATTTCTTGAATTACTGTTTTTAAGCCCGTGTTAATCGCGTTTGTAGGTTTGGGTGGTGGAAGGACTTTTACAGGAACCGGGGTGTCTGTGTCATCGCGTCGTGTGGAGGAAGGGACCAAGAAGGTCCATAGCTCGCATCGCAAACTTCTTACTAGTGGTAATTGTTTTCCTTTTTTTAAAATCGCATGTTGTGACGAGTTTTCTTTTCGTTGGAGAAGAACGAGTTTGTCTTCCTCTTTTGAGGTTGCCCTTTTTGTCTTGTTTTCTTGAGATACATGCCTTGGCATTATTTCATTGCATGTTTTCGCTGAAAACGAAATGGCTGCTAAAAGATTGTGTGATCTAATCATCAAAAGCCCATATAACTACAAAAATTACCCTTTTAATTACAGCTGCACTTCCTCGTTTGAGCACCAAAGGATTTTCTTTTTACCAATATGCCTATGTGGTTTTTATTTAGTTGAAGAGGAGCTGTAGAAAAAAAAGTATAATTGTATTTTTCCCCTTAATTTAAGCAAGGAAAAAAGTTTAGAATTTTTCTGTGACCCTAGGGCTGAAAATAATGCCGGGCTAGCTAGCACTAGCCTCTAGCCTTTCGAATAATTGGCTTTTCGCCCAAGTTGAACTTGAAAGTTGCTTTTAGCTTTTGGGTATTGGTTTGGAATGATTCACTTTTGTATGATCTTCACATTTTTTATGAACCAGAATAATAGCAGGATTTTGTCGCGGAGTGGCTTCCTGCGCAGATGTCATTTCCTGGTGTTGATGTTGTTTTGTGGCTTCCTGCGCAGACTGTCATTTTGTTCACCAAATAATAAAAATAATATTTGCAACTGTTGTTTAATTTGAGAGAGGGAATTTGATTTGGTTTTGAAAGGAAAAGATTCGGGGTTCTGTGCAGGGAATGGAAAGATGGAACCGAACCGAATATGGGGAGAGAAGTGCAGCAAGTCTGATATAGTGATAAACCAGGGCCCCACGGCCCCACTCCCAAGTGGCATTCCCACATACACAGTGGAGATCATGAACATGTGCGTGAGTGGATGCGACATCTCTGGCATTCACCTGAGGTGTGGCTGGTTCAGCTCTGCACGCCTCATCAACCCCAAGGTCTTCAAGCGCCTCCGTTACAACGATTGCCTCGTCAATGATGGCAGACCCTTGATCAACGGTGCCACCATTTCATTCCAATATGCCAACACCTTTCTCTACCCTCTCTCTGTTTCCTCCGTCATCTGTGTCTGATCATCATAATGATCATGACATCAATCCTCTCTCTTACCCCACAAACTCATTCTTTTCACCTGTATATACACATTTTATATACGTATGTGCGGACAACACCTTGTGCACGTGATGGGTCTTTCAAATGTGGTGCTTACGATTTTTTGATAGAAAGGAAAAATAGGCGAGGAGTGAGTGTGTTTTTAAGCTTTGTATTTTGTGTTTTTGGGCATGGTTGCATGATGAGGTGATGATATACTTTAAGTCGTTTTCCTGTTTGTGTGCATTCATTAATGGAACTGTACAAGAATCAGGTCTTAGCAGTGGCTAAAAGTCATTGCATATATTGCAATATTCAAGCAAAGCAGATCTTTTTCAACTGTAGACATTATTTTTTGGAGGGGTGAGTGGAAGGAAGGAGGCAGGAGGACTGGTCCCCCTTCTTTTTTTTTTTCAATCTGTGCTATGCCTGTGGTTGAAGAATTGGATTATGAGGGACGGATGTATAATGTGTGATTGTGACCTCTCCTCAGGATGTCCGTGATTCGTCATTATGTCAACCACCCAAATTTGGTTTCTCTTCCTAACTGGGAACATTCATTTCATCTTGATGACGCCAAACATAAGGCTCGATAGGTCGCATCGTACTTTCTCATTACACTTCAATTAATCCTCACTCCTTTTATTGGAAAACTACGACTAATGCCTCTACGTTTTTTTTATAAATAAAAGAAATTGGTGAAAGTGTGCAGTTTAAATGTAGTGCAGCGATAAGGGAATATAACTATGTATTTGCCATGTTGCAGAGAAATTAGTTTCACGTATATAGTAGGTAGTTATTGAGCAGGGTTTTTTCTTTCATAATCAGAAGCTCCAAGTATCCGCAATTATTATGTATAACATATTTTTCTTAAAAATGGAAAAAAGTGGGTTTCTAAAGGATTTGTCGGAGGGGTAAAACCAACTTTTAAGTAAATATAAATATGAGTTACTGTTTAAAGAATTAAGAATTTGTGCTTCTGGAAGGAACAAATATAAAAGTGTAACAGTAATTTAATATTATTAAACAAGTGACTTTAGGAATTTGATACTTTGTCTTTTTCTTCCTTCCAGGTGGGGGGTGATGTCTTGGCATGTTTTTGACTTCCTGAAGTATGTTAAGGTCATTGACTTGTTAATTAATTGAGATGATAATTCTGTCGCTGCGTTAATTATTACAAAGAATCCACCGGAGATATTTTTCTGTTAATTTATTGCTGTTTATAATGATGGAAAGTTTTTATATAGGGTGTTATTAAAATATTTTCACATTTAATGAAATGTGGACACGTTATCGTTTTCTTTTACGGAGCGGAGATACGTTTTATTTTTTCGAAGTAATTTTTGAAGTTTTCGTGATCATCAGCATGTAAAATATTAGTTTAATTAATGTAACAAGAACAAGTTTTAAGGAGTACAATTTTTTTACTGTGAATGAACTGGGTTGATGAAATAAACTCTTTAATAAAATCCGTTTCATATGCTTATATGATAATTTTACGAGTCATATTCTGTTGTGAAGTTGTAACCTAGTTTTGCAAATTAACTTGTTTGGTCCTTGTCTTTATATTGTACCACTAACAAATCTATAACTAGATTAGTCCAACAAAATATCATAGCCAAACAAAGAAGATGCTTTGATTACAGAAGGATTAATTTTAAATCACACCGAATTACCTACCAAGTTGAAACGACACGGCATGCAAAAGCCTTCACAATTCAAATGTGTCGTTTTAATCTATTGGCCTCAGCGACGTTGTAAAGAGTGTCGTTTTTAGCAGTCACTACCTTCCAAATTGCAATCTTCTTCTCTTTAGGTGGAGCGAAGCGGGAAGATGAAGAGAAAGAGAGAAGGCGAGGAGGGCATGGATATCGTGTGGCAGACTCCAGCGAATACCCCGCAGCCGCACGATTACGTCTTTCGAAACGGTAACATCCAATAGAGTAGACGTTCCACACATTCCAGTGATAAGGAGGAAAATTTACTACGAACATAGAACATGACCCCTTTTCATATTTACTTGTTGGAATTTGTGCAGGAATACGATTTGTTAGACCATACCACTTCGAATTCATCGCTCATGTATATTTGTTTTGTTTTTCTTTTTCAATTTTTTATTATTTTGAAATCTCTTTTCTCTATGTGTTGTAAAAACCCCGATTAAACCCTTGAAATGGTCAATTTGTTTTTGCAGGTTAAAAATCGGTGGGCGGGGAAAACCATTGTAGACTTATTTGCTGAGGAGTTTAAAGGTCGACCTTACGAGTATTATGTAAGAATCACGCTTACTCATTTATGTTTGATTTTCATGATTCGTCTAATCGTAAATTTTGGTTGTTTTAAGTAATTTAATTTATGACAAACCCTGAAATACATACTAGTCATTCTCTGTTTCATAAGATGAAATTCGATCCATTATTAGAGTATAACCTTTCATAATATTACAATACTCAACAAAAAGGTCACATTAAGGTAGTTAAATTTGCTCTGGTTCTTGATAGATTTTGTGCCCTTGGTGAGTCGTCAATAGTTACTTTGATTTCGTAATAACATTTGATTTTATATTGGATATTATCAGCACCAATTAAATGCATTGCGAGTATGTATTCAGAAGAAAATAATGGGTACCAGAGTATTGTCCTGTGATGATTATTATTATTGTTATTATTTTTATTTGCAATAGATGTTCTTAACACTTTTTTGAACGAATGCCAACACTGACCTCATACTCCTCTTTTTGACTTCAGCTCAGTGAACTTGGTGTTGCCTTGGAGTTTTAGTTAATTGATTGTTTGCTTTTAACATTTTAGGTTAGTGCAGTGAAATGTGGAAGGATTCAAGTAGATGGTGAGGTGGTACCAGTTTCATACGTAGTCAAACCATCTCAAAAGATAAGCCATTTCTTACACAGGTTTGCTTTTAAACTTTATGCTTTCATTCGATGGATTTACTAAACCTTGCAACTGATGGCAGTGAGGTTTCAGGCATGAACCACCTGTAATGGCTTGTGATGTTCTTATTCTTCAAAAAGAACCAGATGTGGTAACTATTTGTAAGCCGGCATCTGTTCCTGTAAGTGTGCATTAACAAGTGGATTAGTGAAGTGCCTACGTTGTAAAACTGTCATGACTCATGTTAAGTTGAATAATTATGCAGAGATTACAGTCTGTCATGAATTAATTTTCCCTAAAGTTCAAGCTGTTAGGTGAAAAAACATTAAGGATTGTAGATATTTTTCGGACACCCCCTTATACTAGAGCCATTTGTGATTGAAATGTGGATCATGCAATTTTTATGAGGAAAAAGGGAGGGGGATCCAACACTAGAGTGCTTGGTCAGAAACTTTGAAACCATGTTGTAATTATGGGATTTTACGTATTGATAGGGGATGGGGAGGGAGTATAAACAGAATACTATGAAATTGATATGTTTGATTCAAATAAAGTACATTACAATTTAAGAAAACCTAGATTATTAAACCTTATTCACACTAATAAAAAATCCCAATAAGATGATGAAATAGTCTCTCATTTCCATCTGCCACCAACAAACATATTGTCTTGATGAGTGCCAACCAACCCAGGGTCCAGCCTTGTCGGACGTTGTCTTTCTCTTTGAAGAACTCTAGATTTGGTGTCTTGCCAACCAACAACAAACCTTGCCAGCCTGAATGTTGAATCACTATCAGGCACAACGTCTTTGTGTGCTCCTTCACTCATTGGTTGCTGGAGCGAAGTCACAAGGATTCCATAGTGTGAGCTGGATTGGTGAGGACCCAAAAGACAATGTTGGGCCAGAGGAATTATTAGTCCAGGAAGCAATTGCACAACCCAAAGAATGGCTTGTCTATGTGAAGAGAAAGAAGAAATAAAAAAAGGACAAAAGAAATATTGAGCTGGTAGAGTTAGTTAGGAAAAGGGAGTAATTTTCCACTATTTAGGCATGATGAGGCAGGAGTGGAAGGGGAGGAGAATTCAGTTGAGTTACAAGGAGGATAGAGAAACTTTTGTTCTCTGTTTAGAGCATTGCTCTGGGGTATTGGGAGGTGTTATCCTCCTAGTGCATTTTCTTCTTGCTACCAATAATATACTTCCACAATAATTTCAGCTTTTCTTTTGTCCCTTAATCTTCTTTTTGGTGTCATTGTTTGTGTGGGTTGCATTAGTCGTTTGACCTATTGGATACTTGGATAGTAGATGCCACTTAAGAAGAAAAAAGGGACGAGGTCAATATTGGAATTACCCGAGTCAAAGATGAGAGATTCCGTTATGGATTTGAGACTTGAAATTGTAGAGAGAGAATTGTTCGGAATGAGAATGTCAATGGAGGCAATGCGTCTCCAAGCTCAAGAACAATAGAAAGCTATTGAGGCTGTTGGAGATCTCACATCGACTAGAGATAAAGTCAATTTAGTATATATGAGTGGGTGCAAACCTCACCTTACAAGCCGGTTTTTTTGGGCCACCCGCTATCGGGCCGCTATTAGACCACCCATAAATCTATAGTCTCACGCTCGAGATGTCCAGTCCTCGGTATGAGGGGGTGTGTTGGATATCCCACATTGACTAGAGATGAAATCAATTTAGTGTATATAAGTGGGTGCAAACTTCACCTTACAAGCCGGTTTTGTGGGGTTGAGTTAGGCTTAAAGTTCACTTCTTAATAGAGGCAATGAGAAAGGAGAACACTGAGACACAATCGTAGATATTAGAAATGCTTTCCAAGAACTCGAAACGTCTTAGCCGAGTGTTTGAGGATGAAGGAAAACGCTTTGAGAACCACAAGGGCCCAAGCAACGACTCATCGAGAAAATTGCACGAGAGCAGTGGATCAGGCCTTAAAAAGTTGTAAGGAAAAACATTGGATGAGTTTCGTCAATTGATTAAAAAAGTGGAACTACCCATGTTTAGTGGGGATGACCATGCGGGTTGGATTTCCATGACAAAGGTCTACTTTCATGTTCAAGGAACTAGGGATCAAGTACGTGTCAATTTGGCACAACTTTGTATGGAGGGAGGGACCATACATTTTTCAATTCCCTATTGAATGAAGAGGAGGACATGACATGGGAAAAGTTTAAAAAAACATTGCTGGATAGGTATAGAGGTTTGGCAGAGGGGAATGCCTACAATCAATTGACGACACTTCGTCAGGTTGGAGATGTTGAGCAATACATTACAGACTTCAAATTCTTGACTGCAAATATACCAAAAATTCTAGAGCAACAATATTTTGCTAATTTCTTTCATGACTTGAAGGAGGAGATCAGAAGCAAGGTACGAAGCTTGCATGCTTTGGTAACACTTTCCAAGGCTTGTTTAATGAACATAACATGGGCAATGGAGATGGAGCTGCAAGCGAAGGACAAAATCCAATGTGAATGTTAAATGTTAGGAGCCCAACAGGTGGGGACCGTGGTATAAAAAGCTATGGGTTTGGTGGGGCTACTAATGGACTTGGTCCTAATTACAGAAAGAATGGTTGGACAAATCTACAATAGGCCAAAGGATAGAGGGATTAAGCATTTATCCTATGGTGATTTGTTGGAACAAAAGAAGAAGGGCCTATGTTTTAAGTGTGGAGGTATGTATTCTCCTCAACACATATGCTCAGAGAAACACCTACAAATTATGTTAGCCGATGACATGGAGATTGGAGGAAAAGACATCGCATCAGAGTAATACTATGCCTCTAAAGAAGAACATGATGGGGAGTGCAATGCACTCAATTTGTTGTCGTTATTGCAATGAAAAGGAGAACAACCGCAAATGCTCAAATTAGAAGGTAAGATACATGGAATCCCAATATGCGTGCTTGTTGAAAGTGGAGCAATGCACAATTTCATCTCTCGAAGGCTTGTCGAGACGATGGGGTGGAGAAAAGAACTAACAAAGAACATGCGAATTCTAATGGGTGATGGACCAAAAACTGAAACGAATGGCGTATGTCAAGGGCTCAAAGTAGAGTTGGGGAGCATGAGTTGTGTGGTAGATGCCTTGCTATTCGATCTTGAAGAAATGGATATGATTTTGGGGATTTCTTGGTTAGCATCGTTGGGGGAGATGATAGTGGATTGGAAACTCCAAACATGAAGATTAATGTAGGGGGGACCTTAGTGTTGCTATGAGGAGTGCAAGAGGTGTGTTTGGCCTAGGTGGCGTTCAAGGGCGTCACGATTGAGGATTTTGAGCGGGGCATTGGTGAGAGAATGGTCACGAAAGACAATGGAGCCAAGGGGAGGAAATCAGAGTTGGAACAGTTGATTTCGCAACAAAAGGAAGAGTTAGAAATGGTTCTGAGTAAATTTGAGGCTATTTTCCAAGAACCTAGAGGGTTTCCTCCTAAGAGGGCTCAATCTCACTGCATAACTCTCTTACTTGGCCATGGCTAAATTAATGTGTGTCCATACTAGTACGCATACCACTAGAAAGATGAAATAGAGAAGCAAGTAAAGGAATTATTGGAAAATAGATTTATCTGTCACAATCAGAGCGTGTTTTCCAGTTTGGTTATATTGGTGCATAAGAAGGATCAGTCATGGTGGATATGCGTAGACTACACAATGTTAAATAAAGTGACCTTTCTAGACAAATTTCCCATCCTGATGTTAGAAGAGTTGTTGGATGAACTGCATGGGACTAAATTTGTTTTGAAACTAAACCTTAAATCTGGTTACCACTAGGTGCAAATGGAGGAGGAGGAAATCTTTGAAACATCCGTATACTGCAAAGATGTTGGCTAAGGTGTTTGTATGTGGAGTAGTGCAGTTACATGGAGTGCCCAAGTCAATTGTGAGTGATGGAGACCCCATCTTTTTGAGTCAATTCTGGAAGGTGTTTTTTCGACTACAAGGAACTACATTAAGCATGAGTACGACTTATCATTCACAATCGGATGGTCAAATCGAGGTGATTAATGTGTTTGGAGACTTGTTTGCGTTTTTTTATAACAGATCAACCTAAAGAGTGGGTTCATTGGCTCTTGTGGGCTGAATATTGGTATAATACCACATTTCATGCCTCCACTCAAATCACTCCTTTTGAAGTTGGTACATGGAAGGAGACCTTTATCGTTAATCCGAGGGACTTAAGGAGAAATTTGAGGTAGTGCAGAAAGAACTATTGGAACGTGATGAGGCTTTGAAACAATTGAGGTTGCAACTACAGAAGGCACAAGAGCACATGAAATCCCAGGCAAACCTCAAGTAGCATGAACGAAACTTTGACTTAGGGGAATGGGTGTTCCTAAAGTTTAAACTGCATAGGCAGAAGTTAGTTCATACAAGAATCAACCCCAAGCTTTTAGCAAGATACTACGGGCCTTTCGAAGTAATAGGGTAGGTGGGGACAAAATTCATTTTGATGGAGGGAGAAATGATGAGGACCCAAAAGACAATGCTGGGCTAGAGGAATTATTAGCCCAGGAAGCAGTTGCACAATCTAACGAATGGCTTGTCTACGAGAAGAGAAAGAAGAAATGCGAAAAAGGACAAAAGAAATATTGAGTTGGCAGAGTTAGATAGGGATAGGGAATAATTTTCCACTATTTAGGCATGATGAGGTAGGAGTGGAAGGGGAGGAGAAGTCGGTTGGGTTACAGGGAGGATTGAGAAACTTTTGTTCAGGAGCATTGCTCTAGGGTATTGGGAGTTCCTTGTGCATTTTCTTCTTGCTACCAATAATATACTTCCACAATAACTTCAGCCTTTCTTTTGTCCCTTTATCTTCTTTTTGGTGTCATTGTTTGTGTGTGTTGCATCATGGACCTCTTTGTCCTTGTTCTCACCCTTGGTTTTTGCTTTAGACCACTGGTCTTCTCATTCCATGAGGAGCAACTCTTGTTCCTCTCAATTTCTTATTTTTTGTTTTCTTCCGAAACTAAGGTTCACCTCGTGACACCTTCAAAATATCTTAAGCACCTGCCACCTCTTTTTCTAGGACTCCCACATATTTTCTGAAAAATTTAATTGTGAAAATTACCTCTCTTGGTTTGCATCTATTGAGCTTTGGTTTTTTGACCAAGGCTTTCATGATTACTTGGAAGTAGTAAAATCCTGTAAGACAAAGCTTAATAGTGGAAGAAGATGGGTTTTCAACTTTGTGTTTTGTTGTGGCAATATGTTGAACCCAATATACTGAGAACTCTTTTGGAAACCAATATATTGAGAAATATTAGAGCATTCAAATCTTGCAACTCATTTTAGGAAAAAGGCTAAGACTATTTTTGCAAATGATATTCAACTCCTCTATGATCTTTCCCATAGTGAGATGCTATTGCTTTGATGCCACATTACAAACCGACTATCTTAAAAAAGCTTATTAGGTCAGGACACAAATTGTTGTATATTAGATTTCTTACAACTCATTGTCATCGCCATCCTCATCTAGTATTTTTATTTCTTTTATTTGATGCAAGGTGGGCAATGAACTATATTTTCTATTCATATTGTGCTTTATTATGATTTTGAAAAAGCAATATAAATTCTTATTTGAACCCTAATTTTGGATTGGGTTTTCAATTAATGTTGCATCTGCAGATGTAGAAGACTCCAATCATAATTCTAATGGTTTATATCATTTAAATTATTTCCTTCAGTTCTACCAAAAGAAGTCAGGAATTTTAAATGAATTCTGTGTTAGATACCTAGGTAGTGGTGATATACTCTCATTCATGTAGCTTGCTATAAATTTCGTATACTAAAGCTGTGAATTTTAGCTGTTACGTAGGTACACCCATGCGGTCAATATCGTAAGAACACTGTTGTTGGCATTCTTCAAGCTGAGCATGGGCTGGCGCCTCTATTTCGTATCCAAAATTCCATTTTGGAAAATACGTTTTATAATGATCATAGAGATAAATGTCATTTTGCTGATATGATTTAACATTTCCAGTTTGCATAAAATGTAGCTTCTTTCTTGCCCTTGATATTTTTGCGCACATTATCTCAGTCTCAGTGTATCCATTTTGTACTAGCATTTTCCCTTAATTTCTCAAAGTTTATCCTTTTGAATTTGCACTTTACCTTCACTTGATCATCTCAGCTGTTCATCGACTAGATCGCCTTGTCTCAGGACTTCTTATTTTGGCCAGAAATGCTGCAAAAGCTGACATTTTTAGGCAACAGGTGAGTTTTTTTGCTCTTCACAACCTTTCAACTCAGAATATTTAATTTCTAATATTAAATAAAGGTAATTTGGTTTGATTTTGAAATTTACATGACATCTAATGGGTAACTTTGTTCATTTAAATAAGCCTATGAGCGAAGATAGTCAAAATCAAGATTATGGTTGGGATCATGAGAGGCTTACTAATTCGTAAATCGTATGATCATAATACATGTAGTAGATTCTAATCCTACATAGATGATATATGTACTCATACAAGTACTATAAATAATTAAAAATAATATTTAGTAATAGGGTCACATTTTAAAATACTTAAGCAAACTTGAAGTTCATCATAAATCATAAGAAAGAAAGCATGCAATCAAGTCATAACCATGAGTAACAAAACAACTTAAATACCTAATTACTTAAGTCTAAGTAGCCTAAACAAAATATCAAATTATCTAATACCAACTACCAAATCCAAGACAAAGAACGCCTAGATGGCTAAAGCCTAAACAATAAACATCTAATATAAATCTTTCAAATTAAAATAAGAAACTCAACGGATCTTAATTATCTCCATCTCCTTCGTGAAGCACATCAATAAATCATCCTCCTCCTTCAGAGGTGGGATGGCAAGAACATTATCCTCTTGCCCTCTACCTTGGGCTTTCCCTTCAACCTAGTGTTTATCATCTCTTTTGAATTTGGAGCATAATTTAAACCTACATTTTCATTATCTTCTTCAACCTTTTCCATAATCTAGTAATCATTGGATATAATATCCTTAAGTTTAATCTCCTCAAGTGATCTTGTTCATTCCTTCTTCTCAGCCAATTTTTCATTAACCATAATATAAATAGCATCATTCATAGTTTCTTGTTTCAAACACTTTATTCTTTGTATGGATCTAATGAATACAAATGCAAACATGCATATAAGTATTCACTGATTTACCATTTCTTTATTCTAATTTCTCAATTTTTAAGATCTTACAATCTCCAGTACATTCTAGCTACATTCACATCTAGAGGAACTACATGTTAAACTAAGTACTTGAATGGAAAACCTTTGAAGCTTTGGATGTTGATATCCATGAGACTCCCACCGAATTGTTGGTGTATTGTTCCCAATTGCCTTAATAGCCAATTTTCTTGGTTCTTGAAATCTTGAAGCTGCAAATGATTCATACATTGCTCCACAGGGTTAGCCTCCATCTTTTGTATACTATCTAGTTGGCCAATTTTAACATTTGTATCAACTTTAAAATTAGGAGAATGATGCAATTTCAAAGCTGGTTGTCCCACCTTTCACCAATTATAATACATAGATCTTCATAACTGAAAATAGAACAATAAAATAATTTGAATTAGTGTTCTGTTTCAATTCATTCTAAAAAGTAAAATCTAAAGATGAAATTTCAATTTGGAGGTTAGTAAATTACATTTTCTTGTCACCATTAAACTCTTTTTGTATCTTTTTTTAGCTGATCTGTTGCCTTGTAGATAAAACCCATGACTGTTTTCTCATAAGAATCTACCTTTCTAAGCACTTGTATTGTGGGAAATGCACCCTTCAAACATATGGCAATACTATTCCATTCTTTTTAATTGCAAAACTGGTATTCTTCCATTCGTCATGAGTAAACATTCTAACCAAAGTGTCCCTATGCTCTGAAAAACACCTTAAGTATGAGGTGGCAACGCAAGTTAAACCCGACCTCAACAAATCTCTCCCCTTTGTGTAGTGATGGAACAAAGAAATTAAAAATGTCATAAAATAGACTAAGTAGTATTTTTTTCTACTTGTATTTTGATGAACAAGTATCTTCTTTTCAAAATATCAGTGCTATGAGTTGCACATGGGATCCATTAGAGCCTCTTCCTTTTCTTTATTTAACAACTCAATAGTAGCTTTATAATTGGAAGCATTGTCCATTACAATTTGGACAATGCTCTCCTCACCAACCTCTTCAACAATGTCATCCAACATCTTATAAATTTTATCAATTGTTTTTCATTTGGTAGATGCTTCAATAGATTCTAGAAAAACAATTCCCTTTAAATTGTTTACTAAAAAGTTCAATATATTCTTTCTCCTCTTGTGGTCCAACCATCAGTCAATATAGTATTACTTGTTTTCTTCCATATAGTCTTATGAACTTCCAAAGCATCTTTTGTTCCCTAACCTTTTTCTTTTAGTATTGTACTTTGAACATATGGCATGAAGGTGGCTTAAATCCCAAGCCATAATTTAAAATTGTATCAAATATTCTCATAAATCCTTTGCTTCTTGAAACATTAAGTGGTATGGCATTTTCATAGAAAAACTTTGCAACATAATTTATTAATAGATTAATTGTGGCCTGAATGCATACTACCCTCTTGAAAATAGTTTTACTATTGTGCACATCCTCCCCTTTAGTCTTTTTCTTTTTATTAATTTCTACATCATCTTCTTTGTCATCATCAATGTGAAACCTTGTTTTTTCATTAATCTTTGTGGCTAACCCACAACAACTTTATACATTTTTTTTCTTACTTCTATAATCACACTTATGATCCTTTTGAGTTCTTCGGAAGTGGTGCTTCAAGTGATAAACTCCTCCTCTTATGATCTTTTGACAAAATTTGCATTGATTTATTCTTGGTTCTCCATCAATACATATTCCATGTTTTCAAACTAAGTTTGCTCTCCTACTGAGAGCATTTTTTGCCACTTTCTTAGAGCAAACATTTTGTGAGGGACTACCATTGTTGTTAGAAGCAATCACAATATCACAAGAGGGAGAGTTAGAATCCCCAACATCGGAAACCATTGTAATGATTAATGAAAAAATAGAACTGCAAAAGGAGACACGATAAGCAAGACACAAAATCGTTTGCAAAAAATATGGTGGTTTTGCATCAAAAGAAGAAAGATGATCAAAGCGACAACAAATAAATACTTGAGTGGGAATCCAAGAAGATGTTTGGAGGAAGAGACCATGAGTGAAGGAGAAAAATATGAAACTGGGAGTGGTCATATGTGCATGACTTCAGTTCTAATATGCTCAAGCAACCAGATCAATCACAGAGGAGTTTTCTTTTGGGGAAGGAGGTTGCTTAGCAGACAAGAATGAAGTAGAAACGTAACATCACTTGTGTAGTTAGATGAAGTCGTGTGTGAAGGAATTTTTTTTTTAACTAGACTTTGGTTTTAACCCAAAACCCCAAAACACATCACAACATCGAAACATAAAGATTTCACCATTTTTACAATCTTCAGCGATAATCCCATCGATCCTACTTTGGTACAATCTTGTGTGGGCTCAAAATTGGACTTGGTGGGTAGAATTGTGCGAATCCACGATTTTAATTGTGATTTTGACTACATTGCTTTGAGCTATGTATCTCTTTGCCATCTTAAATATAAATAAAGTATTTTTTCTAACTATATGTTGGAGTTTCCAGCTTTTTTTCAATGAAAATATTGCTACTGAAAAGTCAAAAAAAAAAATTGGTATATTCAGTTGGTACTTTACAGCATTATTTACTCATTTCTATAAATTTATAAAGATAACTATTTACCTTTTTGACGCTAAAGTTCAATTTCTTATTTTGTGATATCGATGTCTTGACATGCTTGTAACACACAATTTATTCTGTTTTTTTCTACAATGACTATCTCTATAATAGAAAAAAATTTATACATTATAACTATAGAGTTTGATTGTTACAGATAGAAGCTGGTTTAGTCCACAAACAGTATATAGCAAAAGTAGTTGGAGAATTTCCTGAGGATGAGGTATCTTTTATATGAACTGGATGTGCTACACATACCTGTACTTGGTCTTGATTACTTTGTGCGTCCCATTTTAATGGACCTTAAAGGTTTTGGCGCTGGAATTAAAAAATGTTATTGATATATTATAATTTTGTAAACCTTATTATGTTATTTCCTAATACATTCCCTGTCTTGCATATTGATTACATTCTCTCATTGAATTTTTTCATTTTCTCTCTTCATCATAAAATGATTTTCAAAATGGAACAACTTTTGCTAAAATGTCAAATAAAATGAAACATAGGGAGTATGTTGAAGAAAAACCATGCAATTGTTTCATATACGATAACAATGATATCATTAATTTCCTTTTTCCTTTTGGCTAATATAGTTTGATATATATTAAGAAGTGAACTTTAAATCTAACATAACCTCACAAAATCGGCTTGTAAAGTGAAATTTGCACCCATTTATATACATTAAATTGATTTCATCTTTAGTCGATGTGGGATCTCTAACACATTCCCCTCACGTCGAGGACTGAACATCTCGAACGTAAGACTACATATTTATGGATGGTCTGATAGCGGTCCGATAGGCCCAACAACCTTGCTAGGATGAATTTATATGACTCTGATACCATATTAAGAAGTGGACTTTAAGCCTAACTCAACTCCATAAAACCGGTTTGTAAAGTGAGGTTTGCACCAACTTATATACACTAAATTGACTTTATCTCTAGTCGATGTGGGATCTCTAATAGTATAGTTAGAGGGTGAACCTTGTGGCTGCTCACTCGTGATGTGGATGTCATAGGTTCAAATCCTGAAAACAATCTCTCATGTATGTGGGGATAAGGCACATACTTGGTTTGAGTTTAGAATTGTTAAGTTATTTTTGTAAATCAGAAAACTAGAAGCAACAAACAAGCAATTCCAAAACAGGTCATGGTTAACTAAAACTTTAGTCTGAGATGTTTAGTCATTTTTTGTATTTGAGTGACCTTTAATTTGCCTAGTATATTGATTTTAGCTATGAATAATTAATTTCAATTCTGAGTTAAAATGGTCATACTTTTCTAATTTGACCAAGCTTTTAATTTTTAGCTAATTGTTGATGCCAATATTGACTATAATGCACGTGAAGGAAGGAGCACAGCAGAGGTGAGGCCTTTGGATCCTACATGTTTTTTTGTTATTGAATTTTTGGATGCATTTAGTTTGTTTTATGTTTTCGTTTTCAGTTGATTTGTTTTTACTTGTAATTATGAAAATGTCACTTTGTGATCAACATGCTTCCTATTTTCTAGAATAAGTAAAGGGAAAACATCGAATCTTTGTAGGAAGAAAGTGCTATATTCATAGGAATAAATAATACTACTGCATTGAAGGAGAAACACTTTTATGATGTAGCTATTTTTGGTTATTTCTCTAGCTTCTTTGATAAATGCTAAAGCAACCTTTCTCTTGGATGGTTTGGCATTTATTTCTTTTTCTGAAAAGTAATCTATTGTTCTGCAACTTTTTGAGCATATTTTTATAATTATTGTCTCTCCAACCTTCATCCAGTTGATTAACTACTATTTAGGACTGATATAGAAGCCTTCCTTCAAGTTCTTAAGTACATTTCTAAGCCAAAAGAATCAGCCATGGAATCAGTCAACATTGTGCTCATTTAACTCATGTTAAGCAATTAATTTAGAAAAATCTGCTATTCAACTTTAAATATGGCATTTGTAACTAAAGTTCAGCTGAAATAAGTTGTCAGCTATCTTTTAAGAGTTTCAATTACCTTTTGATGCCAAGTCCTGACATAATTGTAAAGTTGCACCTTGGTAAATGGTTGTTCATGGGCTCAAATGTGGAAGCAGTCTCTTTACATATGCAAGGGAAGGCTTTTTACAATGACGTTCTGTCATATCAAGAAGCCTTTTGGCACTGGTACTTTTAGTTTTTTTATGAACAGCATTGCTTTTGTCACGGTTCAAAAGATATATCTCAGAATCAGAGCAATATGTTACAGAATTGAAGTCCTAGGCGATATATATTCCAATGTATTACCTTGTCTTTGCTAAATGATCTGATGTGTAAAAATGAGTAGCATATCATACCTAAAACAAACTTTGGGTGATTATATAGGCTATTCTTATTTTATAATGTTTCAGTAGTAGCTAACATTGTCTGCGGAAAAGTGACGTCGAGGCATTTGTTCTTGATAAGTGGAAGGACAAGAATTTTCTCATGGGATATCTGAATGAATATATCTTCTTTAATGAAGGTCAGGGACTCTGCAAAGGGGAAGGCTGCCTCTACAAAATTTACTCGGATTAGTACTAATGGAACTCAAAGTATCGTTTTATGTGAACCTATCACTGGCCGTACTCATCAGGTAGGAAAATGTTGGCTGGTTTAGATTGCCTGTTTCTTTTTTTTCAAAAATTAAGCTGCATATTTGAATGTGCTGTCTGTTTTAATATTTTTTTGTCTGATGAAGATGATTCCTTTGATCTCAGGTCATGCTATTTATTTCTGATATTTGGTTTTAAATATTGCTATCTTGTGTGAACCTATAGAAAAAAAATTCTATTATCAATATATCTTCAATGTGTTGTTTTTGGTGGCTTGGATCTCACATTGCTTGGATTTTGATAACTTAACACATGCTTGCACGGAAATGGTGTGTCACAGTAGTCAATGACAACATATTCTAAAGCTGGCCTCTTGCCAGCCATTCTGTCACTGTATAGGCAAATGTATGACTGTCATTGTTTTTGTACAACTTATGGAATACAGGAGACGAGATTAACACGCGCATGCGGTTGGAAATATTAATTCAACTATGATAAAACACATCCTACACTTTATTTTTGTTCAATTTGTTATACTTTATACATGGTGCTTAACAGAATATGCACCTGTGGTGTAGATACGTGTTCATTTACAGTATTCAGGGCACCCAATAGCCAATGACATGCTGTACATCTCTGAACAAACTGTTGATCGATCTGTCAAAGGGTTGAGTGCAGATAGATCAGCTCGCATATCTGATGTTTCTCTGACATCAAATTTTGATGAAGTGCTCAATGAATGCCAAGAAAATTCCAATGAAGATTTTAGCATCGATCCTATGTGTACGAATTGTCCAAATTTGGCACCCAAAGGGTAAGAAATCCATTATCTTAGAAAACAATACTTGCTGCTTTTGTATATTGTAAATTATAAATAGACAAAGATGTATGCGTGACTTGAAGAATGTTCAGAGTAGATTTGCTCGTACTCAAATCTTTTGTGTAGCTATCTAAACTCTAAAGTAGAATGGGCACACCATAATAATTTGCTTCAGGGTAGATTTTCTCGTAGTTAAGCATTTTCAGTTTACATCACAGGTGAGATAATTAGAGAAAAATAGAACATACCATTATGACTCAGTGCTTCATAAAAAATGTTACAGGTTTACAATTTATCTGTTGTGATCTCAGGACATGAGGATATTAGAATTGGGTAAAATATTTATTGGAATGAAGTGGGAGCTTTAAGGTGCTCATTGTTCTTCTATGCTTTATGTTTTCGTAGCAAAAAGCTCTTTCTGCGTGAATATGACGTTGTAGATGCCATTGTTGATCTAAATAAGTATTTATTGTCTTTTTAGTGCAAAAACATGTCATATAACTTCCAATTTTATTCTTCTGTTTTTGGCTGTTTTGTGACTGTTTTATTGTATTAATATACGGAAACTTATGAGTATTTTATTTGTTCCATAGCAACCGTCCGGTGACTTGAAACTTTAAATCTCAGATTGTTTGACCAGTAAGTTTGCTTTTGTCGAGCTTTTATAATTGCAGATATGATGGTGATGAAGAAGGTCTATGGCTACATTGTATTTGTTACTCAGGACCTGGATGGACGTACGAGTGTCCATATCCTGATTGGGCGAAACTTAGCTAGACAATTTGGTATATTTTTCATCGTATATTTCAAAGTAATATACAACGGCTTGTTATCTGAGTTTTGCTGGTTAGTGAAAAGCTGTTTAATCTTTCCCTATTATTCAGGGACACTGGATTGGAATGATAAATTATTGTTACTATTGATTGTTTCCCGTGGACAAATCAATAGATTGTTCTATTTTAAAATGATTAAATGCTCATAATAGTGCATATATACTTTTACCTTTTCGGACAAGACATTTGATACTTGTTATACCGGATTGCTATGCATTTATATAGTGCATATAAAGTTATATTTTATATAGATGTTTTGTTTTCATATAATTATGTGGTTGTGAGGTAACTTTTCTTAAAAAGTATATCAATGTTAGCCAAAGGGTTAATGGGCTAAGTCAACTAAATTTAATTGTTGACTATATGACAGTGTTCAACTAAATTTAATTGGCCGAAGTCAATCCATCCTGTTCCTAATTGACAACTCCTACTGCAAGGGTTAATGAAGATTCTGCAACATATAAGATGTTGGTCGTGGAATCATATGATTAACTCGTTGGGTTTCCAGCCTTTTATAAAGTGGTCATTTTGTCCAGGATTATTATGTCTGCATATTAGTAGATCAGAATGCAAAATCAAGTAATGTTGAGGGAATACTTGGAAACTCGCGTTCAATGTTTGACTGAGGGATGTTACAAAGAGTATCAAGATCAAAGTTTTGGAGTTACATAATTAAGGGATATTTTGGTGGTTATTAAGTATTTGATGCAACTTACTGAAGTGGAAATATGCTAGTGGGGAGGGATGAGTGGAAATTGTTTGCGATCTTAGATTTAGGTGTTTGAAGTAGTGAGTAACGAGGTAAAGATGGAATATAGGTGTTGCAACAAAAGCATAGTAAAATTGTTCTACATGTTTGTATCTATCACATGTTGAAGAATGCACTTGGATTAATTGGGCAAGGAAGATAGATAATTGTAGAGATATAGTTTATTATGTTATGGAGGTACCTACTGAGGCGTACAAAAGACACAAATTTAAGGATATATCATGGAGCATGGAAGAAAACAAGAGAGCCGGTAAGATGTTGGGCAAGAATATCATATCCTTTACACTAACTTCGGAGTTGTATAGAGTTTCAGTGTCAAAGTGGCAAGGAGAGGTGGGATGATTTATTGGAGGTGGCAAGGGCTACAAAGTTAAGATTAAAGTGCAGAACAATTCACACAAACTATGTGAATATTTTTAAGGCCTGGAGGGTTTTGAAAAAGAGTTGGTTCCAACTAAATCTCGATATTTACTTGATTTTTTATTTTTAGATTATATGTTAGTTAAAAGTTAGTCTGTTATTTTGATACGACTATTTACATTATCTGCACTATCCTTTGTGATATTTAGAGAACAAATTGTCTAGTTAGGATATTTGTCTGTTTACATTGTCCTTTCTCTTGAATATTCTAGCTTAAATTTGTCCTATAAATGTAATTGGGTATATTAATTCCTTTTAAATATTTAAAATTATGTGGTGTAAAAATTGATTAAGACCATCCTCATATACGTGTGTAATAAGTTTCTGCACACTGCCTCGTTCTAGCTAGCAATCATCATATACACATTGGGGTGCATATACACATTGGGGTGTATATATATAACTAAATGCACATGTAAATAACTAGTTGTTCGAAGGTATGCTCGTAGTTGTACATAGCAACTTTCATACACCATGTACATTTATCTATATATATTTCATAACGTGATTAACTTAAACTTTCTGCCTCACTCTTATGCTCACCACTTATTGTATCAAATTTGATTTTGGTTAAGATACGAAATCTGCATAATTTTACATTACATTTTACAACTACCAGTCAAAATTAGTTTTCTTCATGAGAGGTTTCCCCACTTGTACATTGTTCCATTCATATCATTAATAGATATATAATTTACAATAGTTTTTTTTATACTGAGAATTAAACATTTGCACATAATCAAATAAGTTTCAAAGCAGATAATTTGTAGATTTAACAATTATTGTTACGATAGACTATAAAATATTTTCAGAATTTGGGAATAAGATACTCTTATCCTAAGACTTTAAACTAACTTTTGAAATTGAGTTAGACCAAAATATTTTATAAAGTGATTTTGAGAAGGGTAAACAATTGAGGGATTACGAAGAGGGTATGGATGGGAAAGGAAAAAGACCAAGAGTGCAAGAAGTAATTTAGAATGAAGATTTTCTATCTGCATCCCCATAATTTGTATTTACATCTCCATGGAGTGGGTAAAAGAAAAAATTATCACATTCTTTGTAATCATCTGTTGGTTAGAAAAGAAAATAATGATAATGGTTGAGAAAGTAGAAACATTAATCACTTTTGCATGCATAAAGTAAAGTTTGTACATATATTTACTTTAATGGATAACACGAGTCATATTTATATAAATTTTTCTTTGAAATTATTCTCACCTCATGGCGTAAGAACTTTTCAATAACTACATCTATGTATATGATAAATTAATTTATACTTATATATATAGAGAGAGAAATAGATAGATAAAATAGATATATAGATATAGAGTGTGTAGATTTACATACAAATCCTTGAAAGTAAATATTTGTAGGTTTATTTATAACTAAATGAATAATTTCTTGCATCTAAATTGATTTCTTATTTTAAATAATATGAATTTGAATTTAGTTTTAATCTAGTTGTTTGAATTTAGATTGATCTTGGATTAAACTTCTATAAATTCATTTGAGGCCTATAATCTTCAAACTATTCTTTGTTATATTGTTTTGATCTCTCAAAGCATGGACGTGCAATGCATACTATTAAATTGAAGTAATAGTCATATGGTATAATATTATCAGTTTGATTTTTTAGTGGTTCTAAATCGTTAGAAAATTCTAAAAGTGATTCAAAGAGGGTTTTGAAATTTAGAAAAAAAGAGAGAGCCTACAAATAACGTACTTAAAATTCTCACGACAACAGAATATGTTTTTGCCCTCTCTTGCCGCCATCACTACCTTTCGTATGTCTTATATGTGAAACCATTTTCCTAGCATTCTCCATAATTAAAAATTTTGTCACACCAACTACATCTAGAAAGAATCTCAAATTAACTACATTTAATCACGTGTATTTCCGAGTCTTTCGAGTTTGTGAGAGTCGTTCTATATATATTTTTTATTTTCTTCTGTTATATATGAATTGGAATATCTTCAATTTATTTATATATATAAATATTTATTTTCTGATAAAAAGCAATACATAAAATTGGTACTTTATATTTATGGTATTATTGACTTGATGTGAATTAAAATGATGACTCGTAATAATATTTTATGAACTAAGACTGGTGAATGATTAAGACAAGTCGAAAAAATTATTGAAGGAGTAC
The DNA here is from genome assembly GCA_030347555.1 of Lablab purpureus. Lineage (NCBI taxonomy): Eukaryota > Viridiplantae > Streptophyta > Magnoliopsida > Fabales > Fabaceae > Lablab > Lablab purpureus. The sequence goes on along the minus strand of CM059262.1, from coordinate 14,715,763 downwards.
AAGTAAATTTTATAAAAAACAATTATAGTTTATGAGAAATCACAGGTAAATATTACGGAAGATTGATAGACGACAAAGACAACTCACATAAGTGGTACTTGACAATAATAAAAACAAAAAAAATAGTAAATAAAAGCATAGAGACTATGATTACTTAATTTTTTTATTAACGAATAAAATAGAATAAAAAAATGAAGAATAAAAATGCATTTAATTCTTTAATTTATTATATTTGTTAATTGTTCTGAAGTTGGTTAAAACTTGAATTTGGTTGAAGTCACATGGGAAAGGGATCGTCGAAAGTCTTTGGCGTAGTACATAAAACTTGCATTCATTTCCACATTTAGACCACAATAAGTCCAGAGTCTTTGCATTCGAATTGTCTACTGAGTTGCCACCACTCGACAAATTGACAACTGTTAACGCTGTCTGCAACAAATTTTGGTGAGAGATGTTGATGGCAAAAACGAAAGGTAGAGTCTCTACAAAATCTATATAGTGAAGACAGAAACAACTCATTATAGCAGATATGGTTGAGACCAAAATGGTTAGGAGATATTTTTATTTTGGGTGCTGATATTTGTATTCTACTCAACTAAATAAATTGTAACCACGCAATGATACTTAAGGGATCCACATTAGTGCGTTGTGTTCAAATCTACAATATCTTGCTTGATATGATAGCATGTGCATCTTGAGGATATCTGAAATTAACAAGGTTGTTGCATGAGATTTTATGAGGATTGAGTTCCTCTAAGCTCACTAAACAATGATACATGCGTTCACTTTAGTAGGTTAACTATATAAAGGTACCTTTATCTCTATTTTTATTTTAACTTTACACTTGGTTAAATAAATATAAGCACTTGATTAAGACTAGGAAGGTACGTAGCACATGGCTTCAAGTTCAATTGGGTCAGCAACAAAGTTATTAGGAACATAAATCTCCATCGTTGAAGTGTCACAAAATGAGTTGAACAGAAGCCATGAATCTCCTTTCACCGTAACTGTGTACGGCAGAAGACAAAAAAAGTAGGAGGAATAGTAAGATATGGTGGAAATAAAGCATGATGTAATCTTGGCCCGCCCCAAAGTTTATGCATGACACATGCTGCAACGCTGCTTCTTCAAAAATCACATCAATCACAAAAATCATATCTGTCAAGGACGCCATTATGATGCAATCATTGGCACCAAGTCGAGGTTAGCCACTAGAAAACATTAAAAAGGAAAAAAATGTAATCAACAACATTTTTCATTACATTTCATCTGATTGACGTATTTGAATAGAAAGAGATAAAGCATTAGAAGAAGACGTGTTTGATAGATGACACAGACGGTAGGGGCATAGTTTAAGGAGCTTTAAAGTGTTCCAAAAACAAGTGGTTTGTTACATCACCCTTATCTCCCTCTCTCTGATCTTAGGAGGATTGTGTGCACACACCTAACCATGTATATATGTTTATGTTTTTGTTTTTGTTTTTGTTTGGTGCATGGTATGAAGGTTATCTGCATCTCAACATATATAATCATAGGCAACTTTTAAGAATCATCTTGCTCATTCATTTGCGTAATGCCCTAGAATGCTTATCTTGAGAAGCATGAGTCACTGTTCTTTGCATTATTATTATGTTATTGTTATTCTCTTTGTGTGGCCCCATCAATTCTTTGGTTTGGCTAGTGCTTCTTCTATTATTAATCTTGCATTTTCCTCTGCCTAACGTTTCTTTTTGATCGAGTTTATCCCCACAATATTGTGAGACATTTGGAACAAACTCCTTCATATATTTTTTTTCATATCTTCTTCGGAAGGCGACATCTTACTAAAAGCAGACACAGATCAGCCGCACAAACATATGTGATCAATCATTTTTCCCGCTGAATTAATTCTGATAGAGAGAGAAAGGACGAAAAATTTCCAAATTGTCTTCTACTGTCAACCTACTCTCAAATAAAGTATGAATACATTTTATGTTGTTTCCAAGATATTGAATAATTATATGTTCGTTGTTTACTAAATTCTTTATAAAGTGAGATAAAAATATCAAAAAGGGTTTGAAGATATAAGCCTAATACTTTTATTCTTGGGATGAAGATCACTGTACCTACCTACTTGGTGGGTGTATATAATAATATAAATCGTCTTCTTTCTAGTCATTTGATATATTGGCAAAAGATATTTCATCTGGGAGGATTAATATGTATAAAATAGAAATGTTAAAATTGGTTTAACTATTGAGAAAAGCGTGTAAAATAGGTAGGATTGATAAGAAAGTTGTTGGTAAATTGAATTGGATTATTTATTATCTAAATTGTTTAGTATGTGAGGACTTAAATGGGTAATAATTATATTTTTAAAATAAAAATACTATTTTATTAAAACATAAATATATTATAATTTATGTATCATATTAGGATTTGGTTTTTTATTAATTTTTTAAGTGAACTAAAATGATTTGTTACTCCTTAAGGTCGAATATAAAAATTATAATATATTTATAATGCAGAATAAATTAGATCGATTATTTTATTGGAGGGTCCTAGCAGCATAACCTCTTTTGTCACATCTAATAAAAACGTTGAATTTATTTAGGTTAATTATAATATCATGGGTTGGTCATTTGTGTAAATGGCATGCGCACGCACCTAATCAACCTGAGAAACTGCTGTTAAAGTACTTAGTTAATATTCGTAACACCTAAAATGGATTCTAGGAGCATTGGTATTCAAAACTTAAAGTAATTTATGTTAGTTAAAGGTAAACTGAGATGGAGCAACATAGTGAAAAAGATAATAGAACGGTGAAAGTGAATCAAAACTTGAGTTTGTTCGATCCACCATGAGTTCGAGATGATTGGGTTGACAAAAATGAACCCAAATCATTTATAAACAAAAAAAATGAACATGATTAATTTAGAATTTCATATCGAGTCAATTGTGACCTAAATGATTGAAAGTTTAATTATAAAAAATTTATATATTTAATAGTAAACATTTTTGACAAACTGGTCTTCCAGATAATTGAACCCAGACTTAAGAATTAATGATTGATACCTCAATCATTAAGCTAGATTAATTTCCAGCTAACACTCTACACATATATAAATAAATAATAAATATATAATTATACATATAAATAGATATCTAAATATATAAATATACAAATATACAAATATATAATAATATAATAATATAAATATACAAATATACAAATATATAATAATATAATAATATAATAATATAAATATATAAATATGTAAATATGTAAATATATAAATATGTAAATATATAAATATGTAAATATGTAAATATGTAAATATGTAAATATGTAAATATGTAAATATGTAAATATGTAAATATGTAAATATGTAAATATGTAAATATGTAAATATGTAAATATGTAAATATGTAAATATGTAAATATGTAAATATGTAAATATGTAAATATATAAATATGTAAATGTATAAATATATAAATGTATAAATGTATAAATGTATAAATGTATAAATGTATAAATGTATAAATGTATAAATGTATAAATGTATAAATGTATAAATGTATAAATGTATAAATGTATAAATGTATAAATGTATAAATGTATAAATGTATAAATGTATAAATGTATAAATGTATAAATGTATAAATGTATAAATGTATAAATGTATAAATGTATAAATGTATAAATGTATAAATGTATAAATGTATAAATGTATAAATGTATAAATGTATAAATGTATAAATGTATAAATGTATAAATGTATAAATGTATAAATGTATAAATAGATAAATGTATAAATGTGTAAATACATAAATGTATAAATGTATAAATACATAAATGTATAAATGTATAAATAGATAAATGTATAAATGTGTAAATACATAAATGTATAAATGTATAAATACATAAATACATAAATACATAAATACATAAATACATAAATACATAAATACATAAATACATAAATACATAAATACATAAATACATAAATACATAAATACATAAATACATAAATACATAAATACATAAATACATAAATACATAAATACATAAATACATAAATACATAAATACATAAATACATAAATACATAAATACATAAATACATAAATACATAAATACATAAATACATAAATACATAAATACATAAATACATAAATACATAAATACATAAATACATAAATACATAAATACATAAATACATAAATACATAAATACATAAATACATAAATACATAAATACATAAATACATAAATACATAAATACATAAATACATAAATACATAAATACATAAATACATAAATACATAAATACATAAATACATAAATACATAAATACATAAACATATAAATATATAAATATATAAACATATAAATATATAACCATATAAATATATAAACATATAAATATATAAACATATAAATATTTAAATATATAAATATATAAATATACAAATATTTAAATAAATAAATATTTAAATATTTAAATATTTAAACATTTAAATTATCAAAGGATTTACCAACAGATTTTATTTTGCACAATATGGCATCAATTTTACCGATGAATTTATCAATAGATTTTATTTCACACAATATGGCGCAAACTTTACCAACGGATTTTTACTGACGAATTGCGGTTTGTTGGTACCGACGGAACTAAATTCATCGGTAAAATCCATCGATAATTAGAAATTACCAACGAAAAATGTTCCGTCAATAAAATTTCATCAGTAATTTACAATTTTCTTGTAGTGTTGAGTTCTGCTTATCAAATAATCAGAGTATAATATATATGAGCAGAATATAAGCTAAAAACAAATGAGTGTAAGGATAAAGAAAAATAAATGCCAAGATTTTATATTGGTTCAGATCAAAATAGAGCTTACATCTAGTGTTCAATCACTTCAAAGAAAGTAGTTGCTACTTACTATCTTAAAGTTAAATTTTACAAACTTACATAGCAGCAGAATGTATCAAGATAGCAAGAAGAATCAGAAAGGATGAACAATATATACCTCTCTTAAAGACACAAGAGATGAACAAGCACCTCCGTTAAACACTACAAGGAATGAATACACCTCCTTTGAATAACCATAAAGGATGATAACAAGCTTAAAGTCTAGGAGCAGCACAACCTTCTCAAGTAAACCAACTTAATGAAAATAGACTTGGTTTTCACAAGCTTAACAATTCAAATAATACTTATGTTTTGTATGTTTAAAAGTTCAGACCCTATTTTATTTTATAGGCCAAGTGGAGAGCACCAAGGTTTGAAGAATATGAAAGGTTTTCACAAAAATGTTCAGAATAATCGATTATAGCTTACGATCACTTCAAAGAAAGTAGTTGTTACTTACTATCTTAAAGTTAAATTTTACAAACTTACATAGCAGCATAATGAATCAAGATAGCAAGAAGAATAACAAAGACACCTTCTTTGTACAGAAAGGATAAACAATATATACCTCTCTTGAAGACACAAGAGATGAACAAGCACCTTCGTTAAACACTACAAGGAATGAATACACCTCCTTTGAATAACCATAAAGGATAATAACAAGCTTAAAGTCTAGGAGCAGCACAACCTTCTCAAGTAAACCAACTTAGAGAAAATAGACTTGGTTTTCACAAGCTTAATATTCAAATAATAAGACCCTATTTCATTTTATACACAAAGTGGAGCACCAAGGTCTGAAGAATATGAAAGGTTTTCACAAAAATGTTCAGAATAATCGATTATAGCTTAGGATCACTTCAAAGAAAGTAGTTGTTACTTACTATCTTAAAGTTAAATTTTACAAACTTACATAGCAGCATAATGAATCAAGATAGCAAGAAGAATAACAAAGACACCTTCTTTGTACAGAAAGGATAAACAATATATACCTCTCTTGAAGACACAAGAGATGAACAAGCACCTTCGTTAAAGACTACAAGGAATGAATACACCTCCTTTGAATAACCATAAAGGATGATAACAAACTTAAAGTCTAGGAGTAGCACAACCTTCTCAAGTAAACCAACTTAGAGAAAATAGACTTGGTTTTCACAAGCTTAACAATTCAAATAATAAGACCCTATTTCATTTTATACACAAAGTGGAGCACCAAGGTCTGAAGAATATGAAAGTTTTGCACAAAAACATTCAGAATAATCGATTATAACTTAAGATGATTGATTACTCCAAAAAGTAATTGATTTATGAAAATAGTTTGTGATAATCTATTATTCCAGGAGATAATCAATTACAGATAATTGATTATTTCAAGAGATAATCGATTATTCTTGAAAACTTAGGTTATTAAAAAAAAAGTTAAGTTTAAGGGAGAATGGTGTGCATGCTAGGGTCTTTAACTTGTCTCCTAACTATCACATACAAACATATACTCAGAATACAAGTTTAAATGCTTCCAAAAGACTTCAAGACTCCAATCTTCCTCTTCAATATTCATCATCATCAAAACATTCACAAGATTTGAAAACAAAGCTTCCTTCAAATAAAAAAATATTAATCATAACATAACTTCATAAATACATATTTTTGTCAACATTTTACATCTTTATAATTAAATATCCTTGTCTTGGGTGTTACCTTGACAATTTAGATATTTACCTACTTGGTAATACTTCCCTAGATCCCACCATGGTCCTTATCTTTAGTGTTCCAAACTGTGACTTCCCAACTATAGACATTCATGTGTCAACATAGTCCTATCTCATCACAAAAGAACCTAAGAATTTTTCTCAACTCAACTAATATGCTCTTTGAAATTTTCAAGGATTATGAAACTGAATGACTTTTAATATATGTCATGTTTGTCTAAACAAATAATTCATACAAGCAATTCGAATAAATAGAAAAATACGAAAATGTGGAATGATAATAATGCACAACAATAACTTCCTTTTATCCCCATTTGTTGAATTAATTATTATTATTATTAGTATTAGTATTAGTATTAGTATTATTATATATTAAGTTATAAATACAAATTAAAAAGAAATAAATAAGAATTAAAGAAAAAACTTTAAATAATCAATTAGATAACTAGAGTTTAAAAATAAAAATATCCGTATAATAGTAAATTAAATAAAAATATAAATGAATACAATAATCAATACACAACTAGAAATAATTTAAATAACATAAATATAAATGGATAAAAAGGACCAGTGTCGAAATGAAAATAAACAATATAAATATAAATTAATAGAAAGGACCAGAACTGAAAATAAATTCAATAATATAAATATTAATTAATAGAATGGACTAGTACATGATTACAGATAAATTAAATAAATAATTATAAATTAATAAAAAAACTAGTACAAAACTTAAGATAAAATAAATAAATAAAAATTAATGAAAAGAACTAGTATAGAACTGGAGATAAATTAAATAAATAATTATAAATTAATAGAGAGGACATTGGAGATAATAAGAAAAATATAAAAATGAATAAAGTAAAAAATATGTGATTTAAAATAATAAAAAATTAATAAAACACACATAATTTTATTAAATATTTTGTTTATTATTTATTTTAATTTGTTTTTAATAATGGTTTTGGGAAGATTTTTTTCTTTCATTCAATGCAAACTTATCCCTTTGTATGAAGAGATAAGTATTCTTGTTTGATTAGAAATAGTGGTTCTGATTTCATGTGAAGACATGTTTTTGATATTTTTAAGGAAAATTGATTCAATTTCCTTATGCTTAATTTTCCAAAATTGAGGTCCTCATTCGTTTCCAAAATCAAGGGTCCTCTCTCATTTCCAGAATGCCAATAGGCTGATCAAATGCTCCTTGTAAATTGTTAGACTACATGCACATATCTAATATGCTATCATAATTTATATTTAAATACATGCAAACTTATATTTTGGTAAATGTTATTTTGATTGTATTATAAAGAATGTTAACTTTTTTTCATTATTATTATTGATTAAATAATTTATAATATTCAGAAATTAGTAAAATATTTAAAATTATTCAAAAATAATATAATTTAATACATTAAATTAAAAAAATATTGTATTATAAATTTGGGAATGTTACATCGGAAAAATCAATTTTTCTTGTATTGGTATGACGTGAACAATTCAGTGAGGTAAAAGGGAGAGAGTTTTTTTGCCTTTAAATACATGTAGCAGAAACTAGAGCTGGGTATTTGGGAAAAAGTTCGCAGACTACCCATATTACCCACAACCGTGAGTGCAGACTTGTATTTTTTTGTAATTTTTTAATGTTGAATTTTTTTATACTCGCCCTGCACTACTCGTGGGTGAAGCAATTTTTACCCGCGGTCTCCACCGACTACCCGCAACACCAAGTCATATTCAATAGAAAATCTAATACCTACCTGTAGGTTAAGCAGTTTTTACTTCCGGTCTTCACGGACTACCTGCAACACCAAGACATATTCAACCAAAAATCTAATACCTATTGCTTTTAGGTTATCATAAAGTCTAATTCAATCCAAAAATTATTTATTTTGCTTATTGGTTGTGCATTGTTCATTAGATTGAGTAAATTGTTGTTATACAAATGAATGCTAAAAAATATTATTGTATCTTAGCGGATGCAAACTTACTCATTTAACTTGCGAGTTTTGCAAGACGAATGCAGTTTATGAAAATTAAATATCATTTAAAATGCAGGCTAAATGAACGAATTTTTTATAGTGTGAATTTATGCAGGTGTGGACTTAAATGGGCGAACCCGTCTGTATAGCCAGTTCTATGAGAAACACTTAAGATCCATTTTAAAGGAATAACTTTCCCCAAAATTTCATAGATAGATAACAAAGATTTAATGATGCAGATAACTAAAATAGAAATAAAAGAGGCAATATGGAATTGTGAAGGAAGTAAAAGCACAAGACATGATGACAAAGTTAGGCTTTTGTGATAAATGGATCAAATGGATAAGAGAGTGTTTGAAATCTACTAGTATATCTGTTTTGTTGAATGACATCCCTATGAAGGAGACACTAAAGGACTAAGATAAGGAGACCCACTGACACCCTTCCTTTTCCTTATAGTGGTGGAAGGGTTAGTTGGGATAGTTTGAAAGGCAACGTTATGTCATATCTTAAATGAACTTAAGGTAGGAAACAAAGGACTGCTAATTAACTTCTTGCAATATGCAGATGATACTCTCTTTCTATGCAAAACAAGTGTTCCAAAATATATTTACTATCAAGAGTATGCTTAGATGGTATGAAATGACATCTGAACTCAAGGTCAACTTCTACGAAAAGTAATATAGAAGGGATACAAGTGAAAAGGTATAAGCTTTAAACCTTCCCTTAGATTCTAAATTGCAAGACCATGAACTTTCCTTTCACTTATCTTGGAATGTACGAGGGAGGAAACCCAAAAACTGAGAGATTTTGGTAGTTGGTGTTGAACAAGATCAGGAACAAACCGACAAAGTGGAAAGGAAAACTTTACCCCTATTCTCTTTATCCCTTTTTAAAATAATGAATAAGGTTGCAAATGATATCAAGAAAATACAAAGTAGATTATTATGGAGTGGGAAAAGGGACATTAGGAAAATAACATAGGTGAAGTGAGAGAAAATATGTAGACCTAAACAATAAGGAGGCCTAGGAATCAAAGATTTAAAAATGTTTAATAAGGCACTACTAGCTAAATGGAGATGAAGATTAGGACATGAAGATAAGGGTCTACGGAGAGAAATCATAATATCAAAATATGGATATGATGGAAATTTAGAACACCACAATAACGCAACAAAAGATTCTATTTGGTGGAGAGATATGAAAAATATGTGTAAGACAAAGGAAGGGGGGGATTAGGTGGAGAAAAATACAAAGTGGACAGTTGAAAATGAGACAATAACAATAAAATTTTGGGAAGATAAATTGATAGGAGAGATACCATAAAACATATAGCAACTCTTTGTCCAAAGAAGCAAAACTAAGAGAAGTGGGTAGATGGATAGATGTAGGTTGGGAATGAAATTTACAATGGAGAAGGGAGTGATTTAAGTTGGAAAATAATCAAGTTAATAGGTTTTGGTAGGAGATAACAGACATAAATATAATTAAAGATAAAGTGGATGAGTGGGAATGGAAGGAGGGAGATATAACAATTTTCACTATAAAATCAACATACTCAATTTTAAACACGAAAGAGGGAGAGGGTAAAAGTGAAATATATGAAGAGATTGGGAATGTTGAAACCCTTCCAACAGCTCAACACTTTGTATGGACAACAATTTTAAATAGAGTACCTACCAAAGATAAGATAACCTCTTACACAAAGGAATCAATATACCAAATAAATTTTGAGTAATGTGCGGTTCTAAAGAAATAAATAATTTTTTTTAACATGTAAGATGATTTTGAATGTTTGGAATAAGTTCGCAACATGAATAGATTCAACCACAAAAGTGGTATTTTCTCGGTTTTAAAGAGTCAAGGTTGAATAAGAAAGGAAATATTGTGTGGAATGGGTTTGGATGTCAATAGTCTGGTCTTTGAGAAAAAAGAGGAGTGTGATTACATTCCATAAGGAAGAGATGAATGCAGAAAAGGTCTTTACCCTAACTCAAATGAAAGTATGGCCGTGGATTATGCATAACTACCCTTAAGTGCTCTTTTCCTATTTGGACAATCACATGTATATCACTACTAGAAAATCAATAAATAATGACCGAAAACAGTGACTAAAAATTTTAGTCATGGGTAGTTACCGAATGAGTGACCACTTTATTTTTCCTAAATAAATTATTAATT